>CAWUFW010005616.1:990000-1301680 GCA_963921515.1 Calotriton arnoldi
CCCAGGGTTCTATAAGGGCTCCCCAGGCAGGCCGGTGGGGAGAGGACGTGGCCTGGGCTTAACCCTCCTTGGTTCCTGCCCCCGGGCTCCGGGAAGCTGGAAGGCACACCCGCCCAAGTCAGCACCCTGACACCCAAGGGTCTGGGTGTGGGGGGTGACAGTCAGTAGCCAGGGCAGGGCAGCTGCAGAACGGGGAGGACTGCCTAGCTCCCTGGGCAAGGAGCAGCAGGAGGCCAGCCCTGTGTGAAAGGGGGGCCAAGCCGGAGGTGGAGCACCTGGAGAGCTTGGAGAAGCCCTGAGTAGGGGACGCCTGGGCCCGGTCTGGGATGGCAGCGACTTGCGGATGTCCCCCGCCACACAGGGGGTCCACCGGGGCCCGGGATGGCTCTCCCCAGCCTGGCTGGGTTCAGTAGCAGGCACCTGGCCCGGGGCTTGAGCTCCGTCTGGCAGGCCCTGTGGTGCTGGAGCCCCCCAGTCCTGCAAGCCACCCAAGGGGACGGGGGTTCATCGGGGCCCGGGGAGGCTCTCCCCAGCCTGGCTGGGTTCGGAAGCAGGGACCGGACCCGGGGCTTGAGCTCCATCCGGCATGCCCTTGTTGCTGGAGCCCCCATCCTGCAAGCCAGCCGAGGGTCCTGGCGCTGGGTACGGGGGTTGTATCAGGGCCCGGGGAGGCTCTCCCCAGCCTGACTAGGGTTCGGAAGCTGGGACCAGGCCCGGGGCTTGAGCTCTGTCCAGCGGGCCCCAGGGTGCGGGAGCCTCCCTGTCTTGCAAGCCAGCCAAGGGTCCGGGCGCTGGGGACGGGGGTCAATCGGGGCCCGGGGAGGCTCTCCCCAGCCTGGCTAGGGTTTGGAAGCTGGGACTGGGACCGGGCCCGGGGCTTGAGCTCTGTCTGGCGGGACCTGGGGTGCGGGAGCCCCCTGTCCTGCAAGCCAGTCGAGGGTCTGGGCGCTGGGGACAGGGGGGCCCAGGGAGGCTATCCCCGGCCTGGCTAGGATTTGGAAGCTGGGACCGGGCCCGGACTTTGAGCTCCGTCCGGCAGGCCCTGGGGTGTGGCAGCCCCCCGTCCTGCAAGCCAGCCGAGGGTCCGGGCGCTGGGGACGGGGGGCCCGGGGAGGCTATCCCCAGCCTGGCTAGGGTTCGGAAGCTGGGACCAGGCCCGGGGCTTGAGCTCTGTCTGGCGGGCCCCAGGGTGCGGGAGCCCCCTGTCCTGCAAGCCAGTCGAGGGTCCGGGCGCTGGGGACGGGGGGTCCCATTGGGGCCTGGGGAGGCTCTCCCCAGCCTGGCTAGGGTTTGGAAGCTGATACCGGGCCTGGGGCTTGAGCTCTGTCCGGCGGGCCCCGGGGTGCGGGAGCCCCCATCCTGCAAGCCAGCCGAGGGTCCGGGCACTGGGGACGGGGTCCATCGGGGCCTGGGAGGCTCTTCCCGGCCTGGCCTAGGGTACGGAAGCTGGGACTGGGACCGGGCCCGGGGCTTGAGCTCTGTCCGGCGGGCCCTAGGGTGCGGGAGCCCCCCATCCTGCAAGCCAGCCGAGGGTCTGGGCGCTGGGGACAGGTGGTCCATCGGGGTCCGGGGAGGCTCTTCCCGGCCTGGCCTAGGGATTGGAAGCTGGGACCGGGCCCGGGGCTTGAGCTCCATCAGGCGGGCCCTGGGGTGCGGGAGCCCCCCGGTCCCTATACTCCGCGTTCTCAGCGGAGCACGGAGTAGGCAAATCTCCGCACACTCCGCAGGTGGAGCAGAGTTCTCTGCCTGCCCCTAGTGGTGTGTCCATTTTCACGATGGATTGAAGTGGGACCCTGCTCCAGGTTTGATGCTGACCAGGCAGGCAAATTCCTGATGAGAGAGGTCATACCGAGGTGGGGGGTTCCGGCGGCAATACGCAGCGATAATGGCAAACACTTTGCTAACACAGTATTTCAGCAAATTACTAAACTATTAGGACTGGAACACCAGTTTACCACCCAGAGAGTAATGGAACTGTTGAGAGGATGAATGGCTTATTGTAAAGCAAAGTGTCAAAAATTTGTGAGACACTGAAAAAGAATTGGCTTTACTGCCTTCCCCTTGCTCTGTATGTATTGAGAAATGCCCCTTCAAAGGATCATCATTTGTCCCCTCACCAAGTCATAACAGGTAGGCATTCTAATTTTTCCTTTAAACAAAATCAAATGATTTGTTCTGATACTAAGTCTGCATCAGAAAGGGTTTGGCAAGAAATTAATGCATACATGTCTGCCTTAACAAAAGAAGTACAGGTTTATTCTAAACAGGTTCAGCTGCAGTAGGCCGCAGTACTGCACCACCCCTGCCTTTGTCTACAGCCATCAGCATCGGTTCCTGGGTCTTCGTGCGCAACTTCGTGAGAACATGGAAAGACCTCAAGTTTCTAGGCCCCTACCAAGTAACACAGAGCATGCCAACAGCTGTAAAAGTGGAGGGGATGCGGAACTGGGTGCACGTAACAGACCTTATTCTATTTTCGGCCTCACTCCTGCAGAGAGGAGGAGGCAACGGTCCAAGAATAAATTATACAATGAAGAGACAGTTTAATGATATTTTTCATAGTATAATAATGAGTTCAGTGGTTATGATTATTACTCTGATAATTTGCTATTGTATTATGTGTTATGTAGATGCAAAAGATCCCACCCATAGGGAAGAAATATTACGCTGTCGTAGAGCTGTTTTTAATGAAACAGATATACATCATTTGCATGATTCTTTACTTGATAATTTGTGGTACAAAATCATGCATGATATAGGTACCAATACACAAATTGATAGTTGTTATGTATGTTCTCTTATTCCCCATGCCATAGAAACACCACCTTTATTGTATCCTATAGAAGTGCCTGTTAATATAACACATTTTTTATTGCACCTTTTCTTGTGTAGGATAAAAGCATAGTTACAGCCAACTCATGCTAGTACTATGACTGCCGGAGTTAATACAACTAGATTTGATACAACCCCTCAAATTTTGCAAATTTTGACAGATAAAACAGAGATAATGAAAGAGATATCTAGAATGAAGGGAGCAGGGCAGAAATATAGTTATGTAAATTGGGAGGAAGCAGTATTGGAATGAGGTATTCTAGGGAGATATAATCCACCATCCACCTGTAATAATTATTCTGCCAAACCACTGCCCCCAAATTGCGCAGCCAGGCCAGTATTAAGTATTGAAGCATCAGTATTTGCCAATAATAAATGGTTTACTGGAGCTAGGTTTTTATGTAGGGCCATATCTTTATTGAATGGCACAGAAACAAAAAATCATTTGAGATTTGATGACATAAAAGCATCCTGTCAGCAAGTATGGGATGAAAACATACAGAGATATACATGGACTGGAACTAAACGTCATCCTGAGCTGGCTGTGAAAATAATGAGACGGAATCTTAATTGCAGCTCAACTATTTACAATGCCGATATGCAGGGCGGTACCTCCAGACTTATGGATTTTTTCTGGCAGTGTGGAGCTCAAATATACACTCAATTACCCCCCGACTGGAGCGGAATCTGCTCTCTGGTGACTTTGCATACCCCATATATGGTAATACCAGCAAAAGAAATAAAAGATTTGCATTTGCATTCCATGAGTAAAGCATCAACTTTGCTGCATCATCACAGAAGAAAAAGGATGGCTGAGAACTTTGGAACTTCAGTGTGGCAGGATGTGCCCAAAGAGTATAGGTTGTTCAATGATGCCCAAACATTTTTTGGGAGTCTGTTACCTATGTTTCAAGCAAAAGCAACTGCTCGCTGGGTTCAGATCACCCGGTGGGAATTGATGAAAGCAATAAATGCTATGAAGATGGCTTTAATGCAATTAAAGAAGAGCTGCGTTCAATCAGACTTATGGTAATCGAAAACAGATATGTTTTGGACTTGATGACAGCAATATAAGGAGGGGTATGTAGAAAAATTAATTCTGTATGCTGCACTTTCATACCGGCAAATGATGAAGATGAAGGAAATCTAACTCAGGCCATATTGACTTTGCATAATTTGCATACACAGATGAAGAAAGAAGGGGGTGCTCCAGATGAGTGGTTCACTGGCTGGTTTGATTGGGTGCCGTCCTGGATGTCGGGGTTGTCTAAGGCCTTGTTGCCTATAATAGTTCTATTGCTATTGATGTGCCTAGTATTTCAGGTTATCTTAGCATGTTGCAAGAGGGTTACAACTAAAGTGGGAGGTATGTTTCCTATAGGAAGAAATAAAGAGATGCTAAATACAGAATTGGAAAAAATTTACCGGGGTAGTGAGGAAGCAGTCGAAGAATCGACTAGAGAGGAGAATGAAAGGAATCAAAACCATAATTTAGATTTAGGCCCTAATTATTCTGTTCATAATTCTGTTTTACCTGTCACTTGCCCACAAACTGTGAAATATTATCATGTAAAGAAAGAAAAACAGTATAATGCTGTTTAAATGTGTGGTTAAAAGTGCATGTTTAAGTTGCACATTTTATCTGGCAATAAACTGCAGCCAGCTTTCAAAAAAAGGTCTAAATGCAGTCTGACTTGTGTTTTTTCTTCTCATTGTATGCTTGCTGAGAAACTTCCTGACTTGAATATGTAACAGGAAATTCGGAGCAGAAATAATGTTGCAATTGGGGTCTGTAAGTGTGGCTTGAGAAGTCACGAACACAGGAAAGAGCTGTTCTTGAAATAAATTTATGTAATCTGGGTGGGACATAACGGAAAAGTGGGAAACTTTTTCTTTTGTTCACAATTGTATTAATTTTATGGAAGTTAGCCAAAATTAGTATTATAAGACTAGACTTGAAGTGTGTGTAATTTGAGACTGACTTGTGCTTCTCTCATAGTACGGGTCGCTCTCCCAGCTGTACTAGTCTGGCATATGCAATAAACCTGTTTGTACTCCATTTGTTGCAAATGTGGTGATTAAATGATTTTCACTGCCTAAAGGATTTTTTCCCGACAGGGGTAATCTGTGTTTTTGGTCCCAGGTTAGGCTGCCATCTTGGGAAATCTATCAAACTCAAACATTTCTGAACACTAGACACACAGGGGAGTCCAGGGAGGTGTAGCTTGCATGGATTCTCCTATGTTTTCTTACCCAGAATCCCCTAAAAACCTAAAATTTAGCTAAATAAATCACATGTTCCTTAAATTTCTGTGTGGCAAAGTTGTAGGATCACTGGGCCAGCACAATTTTCCTACCACCCAGCATTTTCCTAGGTATCCTGATGAAAATGCTGCCTCACTTGTGTGGGTGGGCAAAGTGCCCATGACAGGGAAGGGCTCAAAATGTTTTGTGGATGTATCAAAATTATCAATCCCAAAACGAGCTTGTTTTGCAAGCGGGTCACCTGGGTTTTTGGTCCCGGGCTTAGCGGCCATCTAGAGAAACCTATCAAACCAAGGCATTTCTGAAAACTAGATACCTGAAGGAGTCTAGGGAGGTGTAGCTTGCGTGGATCCCCCAATATTTTGTTACCCAGAATCTCCTGCAAACCTCAAATTTAGCTAAACAAAAATCAATTTTTTTCCACATTTCTGTGTGGGAAAGTTGTTGGATCACTGGGTTGGCACAACTTTCCTACCAGCCAGTGTTTCCCCAGGCCTCTCGATAAAAATGCTACCTCACTTGTGTGGGTGAGCCAAGTGCCTACGACAGGGAAGGGCCTAAAACATACTGTGGAGGCATCAAAATTATCTATCACAAATGATCTGGTTTTGCATGGGGTTCAACTGTGTTTTTTGTCCCAGGCTCGGCAGCCGTCTTGGGAAACTTACCAAACCAAGATATTTCTGAAAGCTAGACACCGGGGGAGTCCAGGGAGGGGTGACTTGCGTGGATGTCCCATTGTTTTCTTACCAGAATCTTCTACAAACCTCAAATGTAGCTAAATAATCACTTTTTCTTCACATTTCTGTTTGTGTTCACAGTGTCGGCACAAATTTCCTACCACCCAGCATTCTCCTCAGTCTCCCAATAAAAATGATTCCTCACTTATGTGGGTGCCCAAAGCAGAGTCAGCCTAAAAACCTTTAAAGAAAAATTGCGGATATGAACACGCTTTGAAGCTCCCTCAATCTCTACACGTTTTTGGCACTTCCCTGTTGCAGGCACTTTGCCCACCCACACAAGTGAGGTATCATTATTTTTGAGAGACCGAGGGATCACTGGGTGGTAGGAAATTTGTGCGGGCATGGTGATCCCACAGAAATGTTAGGAAAATGTGATTTCTTTTAGCTAAATTTGCGGTTTACAGGGGATTCTGGGTAAGAAAACGTTGAGGGATCCACACAAGATGCACCTCCCTGGACTCATCCAGGTATCTAGTTTTCAGAAATGCCTGGGTTAGGTAGGTTTCCCTAGTATAGCTGCCAAGGCCAGGAGCAAAAATGCAGGTGACCCCCTTGCAAAACCAGGTCGCTTTGTGATAGAATATATTTGATACCTCCATAATACATTTGTGGGCCCTTCCCTGTTACAGGCACTTGGTCCATCCACACAAGTGAGGTAGCATTTTTATTGGGAGACCTGGGGGAATGCTCGGTGGTAGGAAATTTGTGCCGGCCCAGTGATCCCACAACTTTCCTACACAGAAATGTGAGGAAACAATATGTTTTTGTCAGTTAATCAAATTTACAGGGGCTTCTGGGTAAGTAAACCTTGTGGGATCCACACAAAACATACCACATATTATTCCCTTGGTGACCGGTTTTCAAAAAGATGTGAAGGCAGAAGGTGTCCACTACAGTGAGAAGATGCACTGGCAGTAAAAAGCACAAAAAAAACACCAAAACATGACTGCACACCCATCCGCTAGTCAATCACAGGCATGAGGGTAAGTAAATGGTTCATAAAAAAAAATGTGTTCACCAAAGACCTTATGAAATACAATCCGCAAAAGTCATTGTTAATAATTTCAACATTAGATCAAAGAACCACTGACTTATAGCATGTGAGCTGTAAGGCCACATCAAGGCACCAACAGCTTTACAGTCCATTCACATGCCTTTCATGCATCAGACACAGAAAACTATTCACACTGCAAGCTCCTGCCCAACACAATACAACACTTACATTTACAAATAGTGCCATTTAAGGGCCCATAACTTCCATACGCCAACAGGACAAACACACCAATCTCACCACCAAGCACCCAAACATCAGACAACTGACAAACACACCTCAAGCAAATCAATACACATACTAGCCACCAGCACACCACCAGTCCTCACACACCGCCAGCCAAGTGCCAGTCTACACACTGCCTGCCAAGCAAGCACCAGTCTACACACACTGCCAGCCAGACGCCAGTCCACACACGCCACCAGTAAAGCGCCAGTCCACATGCACCACCAGCCAAGCACTAATCCACACACACTGCCAGCCAAGTGCCAGTCAACACACACCACCAGACAAACACCAGTACATGCAGACCATCAGCCAAACTCCACTTCATACACACCCACATAAACTTTCCCATGTGTCTAGTGGTTTTCTGATGGCTCTAAAAATATAGCAAAACCAAAGGGGATGATGGACGGAGTGTTGACATTGCAAGCACTCACCCCCAGTCACAGATCTGGGTTTAATCCATCATCATTCTTTAGCTCACTCCGCCACCCCAGTTCAGACATGGCCATATGCAAATCAGTCTGACCCTGTGCCTCATGGGAACAGTCCAGCCCGAACTGCCAAGCCATGTCTTCCCTGGACCGGAAACAAGCATCCTGGGACCGGTTTCAGGCTCACAGCCCTCATCAGCCAGGCTATCTTGAATCAAGTGGCAAAGTGAGCAAGGGACCCACGTCTGGGCATACCCTGCCAACTTAGGGCGAACAAAGCAAAACCAAAGGGATGATGGACGGAGTGTTGACATTGCAAGCACTCACCCCCAGTCACAGATCTGGGTTTAATCCATCATCATTCTTTAGCTCACTCCGCCACCCCAGTTCAGACATGGCCATATGCAAATCAGTCTGACCCTGTGCCTCATGGGAACAGTCCAGCCCGAACTGCCAAGCCATGTCTTCCCTGGACCGGAAAAAAGCATCCAGGGACCGGTTTCGGGCTCTAAAAATATGGCTGATCTGCCCCAAGGAAGGCAGAATATGGCCACAATGTTGCCCCCATAATGAGGAGCGACCATTGCCCAAGGGGCCACTCCCGACATATAAATAAAGAAAATCCCTGGTGTCTAGTGGCTTTCTACCACCCTTGGGGGCAGATGGGCATAAAAATAAGGCTGATCTGCCCCCTGGGGGGGCAGAAAATGGTCAAAATATTGCCCCTATATTGGGGAGCGACCCTTGCCCAAGGGGCCGCTCCCCAACATATAAATGAATAAAATCCCTGGTGTCCAGTGGCTTTCTGCCTCCCTTGGGAGCAGATCGGCCGAAAAATGAGACCAGTATGCCTCCAGGGGGCGGGGGGCGGGGGGGGGGGCAGAAAACAGCCAAAATATTGCCCCCATAATGGGGAGTGACCCTTGCCCAAGGGGGCACTCCCCAACATATAAATAAGTTGAATCCCTGGTGTTTAGTGGCTTCTGCCACCCTAGGGGGGTGATGGGCCTAACAATATTGCTGATCTGTTCTCGGGGGGGCAGAAAATGGCCAAAATAAGCCCCCATAATAGGTAGCATCCCTAGCCCAAGGGGCCGTTCCCCAGCATATCAATAAATTGAATCCCTGGTGTCTAGTGTCATTCTGAGCCTGGCCCATCTGCCCTCAAGGGGGACAGAAAACAGCCAAAACAGTGCCCAAATTGTTGGGGAGCGACCCTTGCCCAAGGGGCCACTCCCCTACAAAACAATATGCTGACAAAATCCCTGGTGGCCTAGGGCGTGCATTCCTGCTGCATGGTCGCGGCCCCACCTGCGACCGCACAGCAGGAATGCACTGCACAGAGAACCCGGGGAAAGGAAAAACTCCTTCCTTTGTCCGGTGCCTCTTTGCCATCCCCGATATCCCCAGGTGATAAAACATGCTTTTTTCTCATAGGCGCTGTAAGTAGTAGCTTCTAGCACATCCCCGGCCTGCTCTGATGATGTTAGCATGCGCGCACCGACGTCATTGGATCGCCAAGGGGGGGTCGGGTTGGCAGCGGAATCACTTCTGATGCCATCCCTGGTGGGGGACCGTAGATGAGCGGCCCACGGGGGGAGCACCAGTGGGTGCTAGGACGGAACAGTTCCGTCCTCAGCACATGAGCACCGTGGCTGAGGACGGAACCCTTCCGTCCATAGCACGCAAGGGGTTAAATAATGCCAAAACTGGTATGCTTTTAATATCAGATCATTCTTGACATATATCTTATTTCTGTTTCTGGGAGGAGTAAAAGAAGAAGGTTTAAGAGCACACTATTAACTGATCATATATGTTTTCATGCATTGGAATGCTTTACTGAAGGATTATTTATTTTGAATGATTCCTAAGATACATTGGTACAAATAGTTTGAGATTCATGTAATGCAGCTGCCAGAGACTTGTTTATTCATTTTAATTAAAAAAAGCACAAAGTAGTGGAAAAAACTAAAACAATATTATGGATAATTAAAAAAAAATAGAACGATCTTATTCATCTAATACTAAAGAATGTCTTGATGATTTAGTTAAACCTCTGCTTAATAAGTATCCTGGAGAAAATGCATCTCCTTTTTACTTAAATCTAGTGCAAGATATTATGGAGGTCAAAACAGGATAGGTAAACTATTGGCTAATTATTTCAAAGTAAGGATGGATGGTATTAAAGTAGAATCTATTTTTAATAGATATGATAATATTGTTTAAGATTCTGACATTCTTGACACATTTGTGGATTATTATAAACCTCGTTATACACTCAAAGTTATTCCTTAGTTTCAGAGTATACTAAATTATTGGTCATCAATAAGCAAGGACTTTGCACAGATAGTGAATTATCCTCTTTAGGGGAAGTTTAATAAAAAAATTAAAGCTCCAGGTTCAGATGGACTTTTTATGGAATTCAGGGGCATATTAGCAAGACCCAGGTTAAAATTATCGCCGCTTTAGCGGCAGGAAACTGCCGCTAAACGGCGATAATGGGCTTGCTAATATGCGTTATAGAATTCAATAGAAGCCCAGGTTAGATGTGCAGGACATCTAACCTGGGCTTCTATTGAATTCCATAACGCATATTAGCAAGTTTCATTATCGCCGCTTTAGCGGCAGTTTCCTGCCGCTAAAACGGCGATAATTTTAACCTGGGTCTTGCTAATATGCCCCTATATTTTCATTTTTCCATAAGTTTTCTCCCAAAGTTGTTTGATTGTTTTAAAGTTTTCTGAGATATCAAATCAGCTCAAGGTTAATTTCAAGATGTATTAATTTGCCTTATTGCCAATGAGGGCTGTGATCCTAAATTATTTTAAAAACTATAGATCCATCTCGTTGTTAAATACTGCTTATAAATTATTGGTAAACTATTGCTTTACACTTAGAACCTTTATTACCAAAATTACTTGCATGTAAGCAATTTAGCTTTGTGAAGGGTAGATTATACTAGTTAACACAAAAGTCTTTTAAATATACTAAATAACTCTCTTATCTGTGAATCTATACTATCTGGTATAATTCTTTATGCTGAACATGCTTTTGAAAGAATGAGTTGGAATTTCATATTTAAACTTTACCATGGTTTGGTTTCAGGCCTAAAATTGTTAATCTGAAACAATATTATATTTTTCACTTAAATCATCTATTTTCATTAATGGGACATCATCCAAATCTTTTACACTTCAAATGGGAGCAACACAGGGTTGCCCCTTATCATTGCTATTATTTACAGGATTAGATTTAAAACCATATCTTTCTAAAATAAGATACCATCTAAATATGCAATATTTAAATTATTGATCTTCGTAAATGCTAACGATATACCCCTATACATTTAGGGACCAAAAATATCATGACCTGCCTTCCTTGAGAAGGTTGCATTATTTCCTTCATTTTCAGGATACAAACTAAATTCTGATACATCAGAAATTCTTCTTATTAAAAAATTCTGTTTGCAACTAATGTTTGAATGTTCTTAATTTAAATGGAACTCTACCAAAAATAAATATTTATGGTTATGGTTCTAAAACTAAATAAAGGTCTAGAAGAGGTGGTAAAAAGATATCAAATGTAATTTCAAGATGAACCTGGCCCTCCAACCCAGAGTCTGTATTCTTAAGTTGGACCAGTGCCTGGCACACCAGGACTTACGGGAAGTACACTCACCCCTCAAGGGGATCACATTCCTCATGTGTTGTGTGAGAATCTGCCTGGTGCAAGACGTCAGCTCTCTGTCCACCTGACAGTGCATGAAGACGCCCCCAGGCCAGAAGTGGCCTCGCCATGGTCAGTCCTGGGGTGCTCTGACCTCAGAGCTGGCAACCCTTGACCCACTGGTCCTCCCACTGGGACTGTCTCCCCCCTCAACCCTTTCTCTGGACCCATGCACCCAACCACATGGAGTGGTGCTGCCAGACACCAGAACTGGTGGGACGCTTGTAACAGCTTCCCCCCAGCTCGCCTGACACCCTGGGATCCTCTCATGGGAGGCCTCTAGGTACAGACTAGGATCTCCCTCTGGTGCTCACTTATGGAACCAACCAGGCCCTGGGACTGGGTGTTGGACAACCTGGGCCTCGGCCCACCCCCACCCATCCCACTTCACTGGGACCTTTCTGGGTCACTACAAACCTCCCTTACCTCACTTGGGTAGGGGAAACCAGAGCCACCTCCTTCATGATCACTCCCAAAAAATGTCTTCAGACCCTCTGGAATCCACCAAAGGTCTGCCGTCAGTGCCAGTTCCTTGGGGTCAGAGAACTCACACTCCACCAGGTGTTGGACTAGCTCTGGAAAAAAGGGACTGAACATATGCTCTCCAGCAATCAAATCACACAACCCCTTACAGGTGTTAACCGTACTACCCTTCAATTCACCATCCAGTGCCTTGCAAAAGTACCCCACATCACTCTCCTAAGACTGGTGAGAAAGAGTCTGACTGTTTCTGTCATTCAACCCACACTCTTCTGGGCGGTATCCATACTCACATACCAGGGCTTCTACCATGGGGGAACCACTCTCCCTGCACCTCTCATCTAGAGTCAGTAGAGTGTCCCTCCCGCCACAAAGAATATGATCCCCTGTGCCACTTCCCCAAACCACATCAGGGACCCTGTGCAACACTAGAGCTACCTCATAAACCTGAATCCCCTGGTGTACGTCAACCTCCTCCATCAAGTCAGGCACCAAGTCTCTGGGTGTGTGTACTTCTCCCTCAGTACTAGACATAACACTTTTGCTCCCACCCTCTGAGCTGGCCTCAGCCCTCATGGATTCCAGCTCCCCCAATGTCAGTTCATGAGCTACAAACATGTGCCTTTTCCTTGGCTAAGGCTCTCTCCACCTCAGCCCTCTTGAGCTCCTAGTCTAGCTCTCTCAGCCTCCGCTCACAAGCTAGAAGCCATCCTTGTTTCTCTGTTTCCCTCTCAGGGCCACTGCTTTCACTTTCAGAGAGGCCCTCCTCCTCAGAATCATCTGATAGGGTTGCTAAAAGAAATGTTTTCTCATAGCAATACATGGGTGCCTCAAGATCCCGCACAGGGGATCGCCTCTTCACAGGCAGTCCCCTCGCCTTGCAAAAGACTTTCATAGTGTAGATGTACAGGTACCAGAAGTTGATCCCCATTTTCTCAAGGCCTCATTGGTACAGCAACCCACCAGAGTTCCAAGTATCAACAAAAATCAGAAGACAAAACAGAACTTACAAAGGAAAACAGTACGTGGTTGTGTAATGGTCTGCACTCAGTAGTAGCGTACAACAGTCACTGTAGGTCAAGGACAAATGCAAGTCCTATCCTCACAGCTAACCACTAATGTTAGAAATGGGAGTCTCTAGGTGGCAGTGGTATACACCTTCCTTCTAGTCAGGATGAGTAAAGTACACACCTAGTTTGCCTGTGCTCACCCTCTGATAGCTTGGCACAGAGCAGTCAGGCTAAAGTACAGAGGCAATGTGTAAAGCATTTGTGTGTAGCCCACAGTAACAGAGTGAAAATACCATAAATGGACACCACACCAGTTTAGAAAAATAAAGTATCTTTATCTAAACCAAACAAGACCAAACTGACAAAAACCCAACATACAGATATTAAATATGACTTTTAAAAGGAAAAAACAGTTCTGTCTATAGGAAACTATGGATACATCACTTTTTGAGCAAAGTACCTTAGATTCAAGTTGAGTAGTCAAGAATACTGATGGCAAACAAGGGCAGGGGAGGTGAGGCACCAGAAGCACAGCGATGTGTTGGTGCCTTACTCTTAGGGAAGGTGATGCGTTGGTTCCTTGCTCACAGGGGAGGTGATGCGTTGGCTTCTTATTGCTAGGCAGGAGAAGTGATTCGTCAATTACTTACTGTGAGAGGAGGTGAAGTACCTGTTTCTTACTGCGAGTGGAGGTGAAACGTCAAAATCTGGCCACGCATCCTCGGTTCCTTACTGCAGGGCTTCGTTCATGAAGATTTTGGCGCACAGGTGCGATGTGTGGGAAAATCCAGGTGCTGGGAGTTGATGCGGCAGTGATCCAGGCGCTGTGCCGATTTGGGCAGCTGCAGACAGGTAATGCGTTGATTCTTCCAGGTGCACAGCAGGGCCTTCGTCGAAGTCGGAGCAGGGGGGTCTCGTACTTTGGAGTGTCGGAGCTCGGGACTCAGGCTGCAGCAGTTCTTCGGGCCGCAAACAGGTGCTGTGTCAATATTTTCAGCCGCACCGCAGAAATGCGTGTGTTTTTCAACCGCACAATGGTTTGCGGGGGAAAAACAGCACTGGGAGGGTGATGCGTGGATTTTCAACAACAGGAGAAGCAAAACAACCTCGAAGGGCCCAGAAATAGAGTTTGACACCACAAAGCGGGTCAGAACTCCCAGCAGTCGAGTTCAGGGAGCTGTAGGTGAAGACTTTGTGTAACTGAGACTTCTTAACAGGAGGCAAGCTCTGCATAAAGCCCCTGGAAAATCTTCTCAAGCAGGATACTCAGCAAAGTTCAGTCTTTGGCCTCTCCAAAGCAGAGGCAGTAACTGCAGGCCAACCCAGCAAAGCAACACAGAGCAAAGGGGCAGGACTCCTCCTTACAGTTCTTCAGCTCTTCTCCTTGGCAGAGGTTCCTCTTGGTCCAGGAGTGTTCCAAAGATCTGCGGTCTGAGGTCTAATACTTATACCCCTTTTACCCTTTGAAGTCTTTGTCAGAAAGTTTCTCTTGCTCAGTAAAATCAGTTCTGTCTTCCCTGGTCCAGCCACACTACAGGGGGTGGAGACAGCATTGTGAAAGGCAGCCATAACCTATTGGTGACAACTCCTCCCATCAATTTAGCCCAGGGAGACTCACCAGCATATGCAAGGCACACCTCAGCTCCCTTTGTGTTAGTGTCTGGAGTGAATGCACAAACAGCCCCTGTCAGTCTAAACCAGACATTGATTCCACAAGCACCCAGAGGCACACAGAATGGTGAAGCAAGAAAATGCCCACTTTCTAAAAGTGGCTTTTTCAAACGCACAATTTAAAAACCATCTTCACTAAAAGATGTATTTTTAAATTCTGTGTTTAGGGAACCTAAACTCCATTTCTCTATCTATTCCTAATTGAAAATGACACTTGTAAAATGTTACAAGGCAGCTCCGATGATCACCTATGGAAAAGAGAGCCTTTCAATAGTGAAAAACGAAATGCACAGTATTTCACTGTCAGGACATATAAAACACAGCACTACATGTCCTACCTTTTACATACACTGCACCCTGCCCATGGGGCTACCTTGGGCCTACCTTAGGGGTGACTTACATGTAAGAAAAGGGAAGGTTAGGGCCTGGCAAGTGGGTGCACTTGCCAGGTCGACATGGCAGTTTAAAACTGTGCACACAGACACTACAGTGGCAGGTCTGAGACACATCTGAAAGGCTACTTGTGTGGGTGGCACAATCAGTGCTGCAGGCCCACTACTATGTATAGCAAATTTCTCAACAGGTACTATTTAACAGTTTCGGAAAGCCTGCACATAAGTTGCAAAAGAATGAGACAGGGAGGCATCAATGGTTGTTGCAACAATTGCAAGGAGTGGTCTGTATTTAGACAAGGTGGAAAGAAGGCAATGATAACACTCTATTACATTAAATGTACATGTAACCTGTACAGACTGGCGCACATTTATGCTCGTGAAAAACAAGGTGAACGGTGCAAGTGACAAGTGAAAAATAGTGAAAATACGGTCAAAAAGAACAAGATAGTCAATATATACAAGAAACTTTTTGTGGTTCCATTTCATTAGCAAGGAGTTTAAAGAGGGTAAGTGATTTTGGTGAACCACAAAAGTAGCACTCAAAGTTGTGCTGAAAGGTCGACGGCGTTTCGACCTGTATTCAATTCAGGTCATCTTCAGGACCAGGTTACGGTTTAATGAGTGCTGTATGGCAGTAAGAAAGGAATAGTACAAAGGAAGTATACCAGTCTGGTGAGGTCAAACATGGGGGACAAGGAAAGGAAGGAAAAAGGGGACTACCTGTGTAAGTACTGGGAGGCAATTCCAGTGGGTGGAGCACCTTGGTCTAAGTGTGCTGAGGTGGGGAGCTGAATCCAAGAGGAGGAGAAGGCAATCTGTGGAAGGAGAGAGAGGTATTAGGCTATAATAATACTATCAGTTTGAGAGAGAACGGCTCCAAAAGGAGTTCAAAACATCTAAATGAAGGCGAGTACGTGAGGGAGACGGGAGCTCCTGGTTAAAAGCAAAGTTATAAGATGAACCCCATGCGGTGAGAAGTGGGAAGACTCACCGGTGGGTTACAATCAGGCAATGTCAAGGTAAATCATCCGACAAGAGGGCACGACTCGTGGAAAGCGTGTTGCCCAAGTCCTGTGCGGGAAATCCAATGTTTTTGGAAAAACCAGCATCATAGTTGAGACGTGGTCCCTATGACTGTAAAAGAAGACAAGGGCATGGAGATTGATAAGGACAAGAGGTGGAACCTTGCTCGTATAAGCAGACCAGGGGGGGGCGAGATATCAAAAGATCTTACCTGTTCGCATGGTCCAGCAGGGTTAATTTAGTTGGGACAGAGGTCAGCCGAGGTTAGCACAATCCTCTGTAGGTCACAACTGCTGTGGTGTGAATACGGAGCGTGAGCCGGCAGGCTGCGGCTCAACAATTAAACGAGGAGGTCTGGGCAGCGTTGGGACAACGTGTGTGCGTGACTGCCAGGGTGGGGAAAGTAGGGAGGAAAAGAATTAAAGGGCCAGTCCACGGATGAGAGAAGGCAAGTGATGAAAGAGAGGGATAGGGGTAGGAAGTCAGTTATGACAGAGAATGTACATAACGAGGAGACAAGATGAAGAATAGGGGTAGGGACAGGGAGTACATAATACATATTTCATGCTAGATACATTTGCATAGATATTAAAGGACAAAGCGAGTAATATTGTAAGCAGGAAAAAAGACAAGGGAAAAAAACCTACTGATATATAATCCAAATTAGAGACAATTGTTCATCAAAAATGGAAATAGTCATTTGCGATCAAATAATGAGGACAATATGACAAAATGAAGCTAAGGGAATTAACAAATATATATCTCACACATTGGACAGGTGAGAAACACATATATACATTAAGGCTCACAATTAAAGTCGGAGTGGAGTTGGTCAAAGCAACTCCACGGTATGTACAATCATATAAACAGATATATAAACATGTAGAGCCTTGAAACATCACATATTAACATATTCATGATGTTTGGAAAAATAGAAGACGGGGATAAAAATAGAATTAGGTCAACGGATTTGCCAAGATGAGGGCATATTTCCATAAGTTAAAGGTGTAAAATTAGGAGATCGAAAACAGAAAATTAGTAAATCAGGGGACCCGAATAATGTGGGCATAGATATGTATGTGTGTGTTACCATGTTCTTGGAAGACCATAGACCAAGAGGGAACTCATTAAATCAATATGGTACTGTTTAATTTGTCTAGGGTGCTGAGTCCTTGGTCTACTGAATTGCAGCGGGCAATCCATCTGCACTCACATCTGTTAAGAAGTTGATGCAGGTTGCCTCCATGTTGGGGTAGTAATTCAATGGCCTGCCATGTCAAATCAGTCTTGCAGTGTCCTCTCTCAAGATAGTGTGTAACAAGGGGCACGTTCTCCACTTTGCACCGGATACAGCTCTTATGTTGGATAATACGTTGTTTGACAATCTGTGTAGTTTGACTTATATATAATAGGTTACAGGGACATAGTATTGCATAAATCACGTTGGTGGAGCGGTAGTTGGTGAAACTCTTCAATGGGTAGACATGATCATTCACTCTGAATTCTTTGGTATTGGTCGTCAAAGGACAGACTATGCAGGCCCACTAGTAGCATTTGATTTACAGGCCCTGGGCACACACAGTGCACTTTACTAGGGGCCTACCAGTAAATCAAATATGCCAATCATGGATAACCAATCATAATCACAATTTACACAGAGAGCATATGCACTTTAGCACTGATCAGAAATGGTAAAGTACCCAGAGTCCTAAAGCCAACAAAATAGGTCAGAAAAATAGGAGGAAGTAAGCAAAATGTTTTGTGATAACCCTGCAACAAGGAACACTGAAGAAGCCCTACTAAGTATGCCATGCCAAAGCGAAATCCCTGGGGCCAGTTTCAGCTTTATGTCAGACTTTCAAGGGTCTCTTCACAAACTGAACTTTGTAGAATGTTTAGTAGTATTACAAAAGTACTGCTCACAAGCTACAAAATGCTATTCTCTAACCTTTATGAGGATTTCTATGCATCCACTGCACCTGTCTTTTCTATTTGGAGAACTCCACCCTGGTTGCAGAGATCTCTGCACATGTGCGCTTATTTTTTTGTACTAAATATGGGAGGGATGGGAGAGTGGCTGGAAAATGGGTAATGCTATCTACCAAACAGGAGGGGTTTAGGCAGATGGAAGGAGGGGTTAAGGGACGGACAGGCACCCACACACAAGAATATGCCCTTGCTGTTTACAAACTGCACTTCTAAAGTTACTACAGCCAAAAAAGACCTAGAACAAAAATAAATGTACTCCAACTCAGCCTTTAAGTAAGTCCAGCATCACACATCGCCAACCACCGGTACTGCAACACACACCCATAGAAAATAGGGGAGTCAACAAATAACTATAGACATATTGGAAAATAAAGGAATCTTTATTTTTTAAAGATTAATAAAGGATGCTTTATGCAAATCCTGTGTAATGTTATTGAAAGTTTTTTTATTATTCATTATTTTTATAAAGGTAATCTTGTTGAATTGTATAACTATGATAGCAACACTTGTAACAATCCTAGTAATGCAAGGTAATTCTGAACTCCAATACCCATCTGCAGATGAAAAAAAAAATTCAACACCAATCAATCACATCCAGGCTAACCACATAAGTAATGAGCTCATCCACCAAACAACTTTTTCTGTGTTCACTATGTTGGTGAATGCCTTTGTTTCTTTGTCTCTCATTTTTACGAATAATTATTTGCAGAGGAGAGACACGGTTTACAGACAAAGAATCAACATCTTTCGGAAGTCCAGGGAAACAATCAGAGCAAGAGGGTGATTCATCTATAGCCCACTCCCAGGCTCTCCCTGCCCATGTCAAAATACTGGCTACACTCCATTTCATGACCTGTGGAACTTTTCAGAGGGTCATCTCTGACAACATAGACATCTTAAAGACACGCCAGTATTGATGCTTGCATCAGGTAGTGAGATGCGTCAATAGAAGAGTGGACCAGCTCATTGATATGCCATAGTCAGTGGTGGAAAGGCAGAGGTCGGCAAGGGAGTTTTGTGCCTTTGCCCACTTACCTCATATTAGGGACAATGACTGTACCCAGGTGGCATTTTAGCCACCTCACCACACAGTACACCTTTTCCACAACAGACACCACTGGCACTCCATCAACATGCAGGCTGTTTGTGATGTCAGGGGCGGCTCCACTTATTTGTACTTTGTCTTTCCTGGAAGAACACACAGCAGCTGCATGTTCTCTCAGTCACCTTGCTTGGTTGCTGTGGACTTCGGAGACATTTTGCTCATTGGTAAATAACAACATCTCATTGTGAAGGTGCCATCTCAAACATATTCATTAATCAATACAACACAATGCATACACATTGCCATGAAACACACTGAATATATGAAGACATGAAGTATTTCATTAGAGGCTGCTTTTAAGAAATTTCTCATGTCTTTGCTGCAGGTGATGCTGGGTATGATCTCTCTAACCCCTCCTCACACCCTCCAGCTGTCCAACCACACTACTACAACAGAGGCAATAGGGCACGTATAAGTACATGAACCATATTTGAATGCACATTTAGACTCCTTAAGTCATGATTCAGATGTCTTATCCATAGTGGGGCAGCTGGTGCCCACCCCAAAAGTTGAATTCAAGATTTTTGTAGGCTGTGGTGCGTTGCACAATATCATCATGCAATGGGACTTGCATATAGATCTTGACCCTGATCTATGCTTACATCCATTTACCTGGGTTGGGTACAGCATAGAGGTGACGGTATACTGGCGCAGGATTTACTAGCTAACTAATTGTTTTTCTGCAGCTACCAGCTTGGTTGCTACGTTTATGTGGTTGGACAGTCTCTTCTCAATGATGAATGCTGTATTACCGCACCGTCTATATACCATCTTGAGACAACTCTATTTAATTTTCATAATGTCAGGAACAGACATGCTATGCACTAGTTAAAAATAAATTAACATTTCATTTTTTTAAAATATTCAAACACTCATGTACAAGCTCTCAGATACTATACCAATGCCTGAGAATACATGCTCAAAACCGTGCTTTTAACAAATGTCGTATACAAACAATCTCAGATACAATTTTTAGAATCTTCTATATTTGGATTTCTCTGCATGCCGGGTCTCCCTTCTACATGCAGAGGTTGCTCCTCTACACATAGAGTGTTTCTTCTTGCATTAGAAGTCTCGGCGCCACATGAAGGCATCTCTGTCTACCAAGCGGGGCAGAGATATCCATAGTCAGCGTGGAGATCTCTGCCTACCGCAACAAACAGGAAATTACTTATAGGCAGAGGAAGTTAGCTATTCTCCGGTCACCCTTTCTCCACAACAGCATGCTCCTCCATCCTGCTGTTCCTTTCTTTATTAAAACTTAAAACAGGGCTGAGAGCAAAAATAGGAGGACCTTCCAATTCACTGATGAAGATTTGGAGATTATTTGTGAGGGGATCCTCCAAAACTATCTTCAGTTTTATGGAAGGACTGAGACCCAGATGAGCAATGCAGTGCGGCCAAAATTTGGCTAGTCATTGCCATATGCTGCAGTACAGTGGATGTCTACACCCAGGAGAAGAAGCTATGCTGCAAGTACTGGGAGGATTATAATCTCTGTGCCCGCTTTGAGATTGAAGACATTCTTGTTTTGTACTCCCAGCTACATTCTCGGCACCCTCGTATGACACCACTGTACAGGAGCGTAGCAAAAGCAGCGTGGCTGACCCTCCCCACAACGCTGGAAGAGTTTGAGCATCTGATAGGTGGTAAGTGTATTATTTGTAGCTGAGGGTAAAAATGTAATGACACCAGTGAAATTCACATTATTTTGGTAATTTTATGTGCTGTTACTAAGCCTGGGCAGAGTTCGCATAGTGGCGCTACGCGAAACTCCGCAAAGCAGTAAAAAATCTCTGCTGCGCTATGTGGAGTTCTGTCCGCTCGTGAGACGTTTCTGAAGGTCAGCAATGCGGATTGCGTGTTCGGGGAAAATATCGTGCGAACTTCACCACGCAATCACGCATTGGCACAGCAATCTTGTTTTTATTGTCTGTTATGGTTCTGGGCCTGTTTTTTTAATCCTCCCTAAATCTTTGGAATCCTTTGTTCCTAAAACTATTTTCTGATCTTTTTTATTTATTATCTATCCCTCTCTCTTCTTAAGTGTATATTTTGCGTTTCTTTCTACTTTTTGTGAGTTTTTCAGTGTGTTTTTGTTCTGTTTTTCTATTACTTGGGTTTTCTTTCTATTACTTCCTTTCTGCTTCTCCTCACTTAATTTTTTCCTTTCTACATTTTCTTTTCTGCCCCCCGCCCTCCCAGAATCATGGCTACGACTCTGAGTGTGAGTGCGACCCAGGGAAAGAGGAGGTGTTGCCCATAAGGAGTGCAGCCCCAGGCCTTGTTTTCAGGGGTGGAGGTGGTTGCCCTTGTTTTTTTTGTTCAGCGCCACCTCCACTCCACCCTGGCAGCAGGCGGCAGGCCTGGGTCCGGGTGCAGGCTCTGGGAGCATCACCAGCGGTGGGCGAGGGTGCACCGGGCAGTGTATCGCTGATCTGGGGTCCGGCACACCCATAACCAACTGACGCACCGGTGGTCCAATATCCTGGACCGAGAGCAGGACCTGCTGGACTAGCTAGGTGTTGAGGTCATGTGGCTTGGTGAGTAGCTAATTATTACTATTGCGTGTTCTATGTTATTACAAATATTATTCTTTTCCCAAGTAGCAAGAAGGCTGCTGCTTACATGCAGGTAAGTCACGTTTAAAAATCTTATATTATGTGATTGTTATTTTTATAGACAGGTGCTTGGCGCTACTAATCGTACTTGTTTGCAACTTTGCGCTCGCTTGGGCTGATTATGTACGAGAGGTTAGAGAACTTAAGTTAGGTAATGCAGACTAGAGAGACTCCTTTCCTTTGTCCTGTCACTAAGATAGTGATAGTTAGTTAGTTACATAGTATTAGTTGGTAATTTAGCGGCTCGCGAGACACGTCCTCTCACATGACTTCAGTCCTTGACTCCTTAGTAAAACCTTTTGTAGTTCGTATGGTGAGTGAATAGCAACCAACCAATTTGGTGTATGCAATATGCATGCGTCCATCTATGCATTTAAGAAGACTAAATGCAGACTTAGTGAATTGGCCAGTCAAAGGCGGTTGAGATGATTGCGAACGAGATCGGAATTCGGAACTTAGAAGCAAATATAATTGTTTTGCAATTCATTCCTAAGTCTTTGGAATAGGTGGGCTAGGTAGGTTTAAGATTCAGTAATCGAAATGGAACTGTGGAATAATAAAGATAGAATGGTCCGCGACCACAATACTAGTCTACCACTAGTTGATCTGATTTAAGAATGGTCAATGTTCTTGCAACTGCTGTGTCCTGTCAAAAAATCTTTTTGGAGCAATTATTTAATATTTATTTAACACCAATCATTTTTTGTCTCTTTAACTATGTTTTTCATGATAAGCATCCAAGGGCAAGAAGAAAATGGGGTCTTCCGAGGCGGGTGCGGGAGCTGGAGGTGCCTCCCAGCAGGAACAATGCTCCTATGCAGATGGCTCTGCTGGCCCCAGTAAGTCCTCCTGTTGTTAATATTAATATATATTTCCCTAACTTTTAACGCTCCTTATTTTGAACTATTATTTCCATTTCCTAATTTTATTTTTTCCCAAATCATCTTCGATCTGTTTCTAAATTCTTGTTATTCCTGCATTACTTACCAACTTAGTTATTTATATTTCTAGTGTCTGTTTTTTTTTTTTACATCAAATCAAACTCTGAGTCTGTATTGGTCTGTCTGTAGCTTGCTTTCTTCTGGTTTTTCAGTCAGCTTTCCCTCTCCCCTTATATATTTTGTGGACTGCCTAGTGGTGGTACTGTAAGACTCAGAGAACCCATTGGTCCTTACTTCTACTAGTATTAGTACAACTTCTCTGCTCTGCAGATTCAGATTGCATGCCCAAGTAAAGTATTCTATGCATGTTTGTTGAGATGAGAAGGCTTTCTTTTCTTTTACTTTCTCATGCTTAAGCAGTAAATGATAGTCACGTTGGACACCAAAAAGTTGTGTAGTTTACTTTTTCTCGTCTAGGCCTAGTACTAATTTTATTAGCAGCAGTTGATGGTGAATAACTGATTACCTTGCACCATGGTTGGAAGGAAGTATGAGGAGGAGGAGGAGGACGGCAGCATTATATTTTCCAACCAAGAGACCTCATGTCCGAATGTCCGCCAGTTGGCTACTCTTTTTCTTTTCAAAAACTCAGATTCACCAATAGCTCTAGCCACTGAGTCTAGTCCTTTGGGTTGCCCTCTTCTTGAGATGCTTTTCAAAAATTGCCACCAACGAAATGCCCAACCAGATATTTTATTATTTTTGATAAGACATACTGTCTACTCTACTCTAGTACCCAAATTGTAGTGATGTGTGTGGTGTAAGTATTGTATTTTCAATCTTGCTAGTGAAAAAAATAAATAGGGAGAGGCGTGCATGGCATCTAAAAAATTAGAAATGTTTTTTCTAGATGTACCAACCACCAGTGCCGGGGCCAGCAGCGAAGGCGACACCAGCCAGGAGGGAGCTGATGCGGCAACTGAAGGGGGTGAGCCAGCAGCAGTGGCGGGCGGCGGTAAGTCATATTCCTTAGCTATTGACAATGAATACACTCCCTGCAAGGGTGTACACTGTACTGTTGAGACTAAGTTGTTGTGAACAGTTGAAGAAGACACCCTTTACTTAGCATTAGCATTAGCGGGAGTTGAGTAACTAATGGCCGCTTCTATCTTCAACTCAGCAGAGAAAGTTTTATGAAGAAGAGTAAGAGTCAGACGACCTTGATGGGTTGATAGAAAAGGGAAAGAAGGATGGAAGAAAGAAGGACGGGTGACATGTAATAAATGACTGGCAGAGAAGGATGCGTGGGTGAAGGAATGGGGCCCGGGATGCATATTGGTGGCTGATAGGATGCATGAGTGTTTGAAGGATGGGTGTAAGGTGAAAGAAAGGATGCCTGCCTGAGTATGTCTGTCTAGGGTGCAAGCTGACTTAGCTGGCATGCCTACAAGATTAATTTAGCTAAACAAGAGAGAGAAGAAGAACACTTATCTACTCCATAGGGCCTAATGCCTGACACTCTAATCACATCCAAATCTTAGGGGCCGAGGAAGTGAAGATACCACAAATGTTATGTACTGCTAGTGCTACTGTGCCACTATAATTTTATGTGTATAATTTTGTCTTGCTGTTTTGCTAAGAGTATTGGTTACAATTGTTTCTTGATATAGCTACTCCTTCCCAACCCAACAGGCAGGAGTTAGCAGCCAAGACCTGGCAACGGAAGCTGGAGGCCATCATGGATGAATATCGGTGGCTGGTGGCTCTGGCAGAGGAGGAGGAGGAGGCAGCAGCTGTAGCCTCCAACACCCTGGGCCCCAGCCAGGCCCCCCCAGTACCTCCAGTGGTACGGCGCCGTGGTATGGCAACTTCCCGCTGGACGTTAACAACTGCTGCCCCCCCCTGTTGTTCCTGTAAAAACCTTCAGCACCGCATGCTCCTCCAGATGGCACGCCTAGAGGGCAGGATGGAGGAGCGCTTCCACCTTCTAGAGCGCAAGATCCGACTAGTCCGCCGCTAGGCCTCAGTCTCTTGACTCTTGCCCCTTTTTTAATCTTTTTTTTGGTGGGTGGGTGGGAGTGAGACTTGTTGGGGAGAGGGTGGGAATGTGGGAGTTGGTGAAAACTTGGGTGTTCTTTTTTTATGGACATTTGCTTTTATGGACAATTGTTTGGACTTGCTTAATTGGACATTGGTTGGGGTTAAGGAGAGGGGTGGGTCAGGTGGTGTGGGTTTCTTTCCTTCTAGTTTTTAAATTAGTTAGGGTAATACATTATTTATAGTTTTACATATGATGTAAATCTTTTTTTGGGGGGGTTACTCTTTTACTTCACACTGTTTCCTTTGCTGCAGGGCCGCAGCCATTTTTTGAAATCTGCGGATAGTCTACCACACCAACAGATAGATGAAGTACTCTCACTTGTCTTACTACTGTCAGTCTCTCTTCCTAGTCTATGCAGTCTGCAACTAAAACACCTATGGACTCGGAAGGGTGTGGGTATGTGAATTAATTAATTTCCATAGTATATACATTATTGCATCTCCCACACTTCTTCTCTTACCTGTGATGGATGATTAGCCGAAGAGATGGCTGCATGGTGATGGTTTGGTTTCCCAAGGTGTAATGGTGGTGGTAGTAGTAGTAGACAGTAGCACTTGCAAAAAAAAAATGAGACAGTCACCTGAGGGAGACTAGGGAATGACTAGTAGAAGTACAGTACACGCAAGAAGAAGACTGCTGAACAAGAAACCATGATGATAAGCAATGTTAAAGAAAAATAAAACAGAACGGTGGGCATCAAAAGTTACAAACTGAAGTCAACTCGAACTATGAAGTGGACAAGCGTAACCTTTAGTGCTGGAAGGATGATGATGCTGGCAATTAATTATGATGGATTATTTTCCTCTGGAAAAAATTTGAATATTGAATACTGTGCATGTGTGGGCAATCTAATCTATATATTGCCAGTGTAGGCTATATATATACTTAGAGTGGAAGAAGATCCTCGCTCTGCCTTGAGTTAGTGTTGCTTTCACCACATCTGCCCCAGCAAGTGTGTGATCAATTATTGGTGTAAATTTATTTTAGTCACACCTCAATATAAATCACACAGCCCGGGGGAAGAGGGTTAGGGTTTGATGAATGGTTGGAAGGGGGATTTGAGGGAAAGGTTTGACAAAGACAAACACTACACATGGACAACACATTCATCTTGGCACCCGACCATCATAAATCTGTTAAGGGAGAAAAAGGAAATGCATGTATGATGATGAGTAGTACTGTCTTGTGGCTCATGGCCTGCCTGGCTACGTTGGCGCAGGCCTGGCTGCCATGATGACTTTTGCGCACGTTACTCTTAAACTGTTGTTCTGTCGCCCTCTGCTACTGCCAAGTTATTTTACAACTGTCTGCGTTTTCTGTTTCTCACCTTTTCTCCTATTCCCTTTTGGGCTCAGTCTGAACAACAGTTACAAGGTCGAATAACAAATCCCTGGTTCCTACTGATTTGGCCCGTCCCTCGCACCTAGACATAACACCATGTACAGCTGCCATTGAGAAAATAGTGTGCTTTTAATAATGCGGTCGACTGCTCTAGAGAGCACTTGGAGACGAACTTTCCAGAGAGAAGAGCTGTGATTGTATGCTGATGTAGTTTTGCATCTAGAGACTGAGGTATGGGGGTTCGCTAGTCAAAGCCCAAAGGTCTTCTAATATCATAATAAACTGGCTTCCAGCACGGGGAGGGTGGTAATGTTAGTTAGACATATATCCACTGCTTTATGAGATGCTTTCCCCGTTCGTATTCTATGGAGTAGTAACTATGCTGATTATATTATTCATATGTATTATGCTATTAGTACTGACACGTGTACTGTATCTTAGAGCACGTAAGTTGAAATAAATATATTGAACTATACAGTGTCT
The DNA here is from genome assembly GCA_963921515.1 of Calotriton arnoldi. Classification (NCBI taxonomy): domain Eukaryota; kingdom Metazoa; phylum Chordata; class Amphibia; order Caudata; family Salamandridae; genus Calotriton; species Calotriton arnoldi. Next base: position 1,016,377 of record CAWUFW010005616.1, read on the forward strand.
CTTCTTACGCATGTTGTGGACAGGTACGAGTGTGACGAAAGAGTGTTCTTGCTCTGCAGTCCTGGAGAGAGAGAGAGATACCGTGTTCTAGGTTGTCTAATCATTGGTACATTAGTGCTAATGGGACGCTAAGGCTAGTTGGGTTGGGGTTTTGGGTGCTGAGGTCTATAGTTGGCTCACCACTATATTCCAAGGTCCTAATATCCTGTGCATAGCTCTGTATGTGCAGAAACCTTATGACATGGCGCGACCAACGAGTGGGGCAGCTTACTTGCGAGACGCTTGAGTAGTACTTGTGCTTGTCCACAAACCCTCACGTACGCTTCCGGAAGCGTGTGTGATGGTGATACCTCCTATATTACAGATTTTGTAGGTTCTTTCAAGCTTGATGTTATTAAAAAAGGTTTCTTAGATATAACCCTTTTTGTGCTGCCTTGTGTAAGATTGTTGAATCGACCCGTTAGTAATGGCGGGTATAGACATAGCGGCGCATAGCCGCACAGCACTCCGGGATCACTTACGGGTGTATGGAGTGCCAGACGCGGGAGTTGAATTAGTCTTTGTGGTTCAGGCCGATCCGGCTTTCCACTTTGAAGTGTTCTACTCTTGGATCACTTTTCCAGCGGTGAACGCGAACGATAATCTGTTCCATGAATATGAACCCACCGCTGTTTCTGCAGTCTATAGACCTTATACTAATCTTGAAGTACCGCTCACGGCTTGGCAACACCGTGTTTGGTTTAATGGCGCCCTCCCACAACCGACAACCACGGTTCGTTTAGGCCCCTTATCAATTGAGGGGGCCACTTGGCCTGTTTTGGCCGGGTACACCCCACATCCGCGTTATATGACAATACCAGTCGCGGAACTGCGCACTATGTATGCGGCCTTGGTGCAGGTGCATCGAGCTTTAGTGCGATATGTTACAGGCAGCATCCATGGAGCCGCTCCTGGAGTTGCCGGCCAACCAGCTGCTGCAGGCGGAGTGACCATAAGTCCCGTCATGGTGAATTCTGTGATGGGCAAACGGCCACAAAATAAGGATGATTTTCCTTATTGGCTTGCAGAAAAGTTTGATCAGTTGGAGGCAGTTTTTCCACATACAACTCCAGTGGATAAACATCGTATTTTAACGATTAGTTTGCCAAAAGACTTAATTCCCGAGTTGACAGCATGTGACAACTGGGGTAAGGTATTCGCAGCAGTATATTCTAAATGTTTTGGTACTCCTTCCATGACTGTTCTCCCCTCTGTAATTAAAAAAGTACAGGACGAACATGGCCCTGAAGCGGCCGTGGAATTAGGGATGAGACTGGTGGGAGTGTTTGAAGTAGTAGCTGAGCTGATCCTTGCGAATGTCAAGGGCGATGCAGTGAACTTTCAGTAGCTAACGCTTTGGCTTTAGTCCCAGAATTGGACAAGCCTCGCGAATTACCGAAAATTATTACCCAGGCTTACAAAACTATTGGTAGAAATAGCCTGGGTAACAAGCCTTTTGCAAAACAGCAAACACAGTCGCAACCACAACAGCAACAAATCAAATCTCAATCTGAGAAAGATGAGAAACCAGTCTTCACTAAAAAGAGCTGGAGGCTGAAAAAACAGGGTAAGCAACAAACAAAACCGGGGTCGCGAGGCGCATCCCCGGTTTCAGTTTCTTCTGAACGCACTTATGATTTACGCGATAGAGCGAGAATTAAGTCACCGGATAGGTTTCAAATCCCTGATACGCGTTCTCCTCATTCTTCACAGGCACAGACTTCGTCACAGGCCGGTGGAGGAGACCGCCAGGATAGAGGAAGGGCCCGTGAGGCCCCACAGGGACGAGACCAGCCTCGACAACAAGTCAGAGGAAAAGAGGAAGACGCTCAACGTTTTCGACCACAATTTCAGAAGAAGAAAGTTGCCGCTGTAACAGCGAAATATGCCACAGACGGTGAGAACGAGACTCCTGAATTGGACGTGGGCAGTAACCCTCCTAGACAGCGCCGCGGAAGTTACCATAGTGCGGGAGGCGCTACGTCCTCATATGGAGGCGACAGCAACTGAAACATTCATTACTGTTGAAACAGCAGACACCAGAGTGGCACCCCCTGACAGACTGTTTAATATTGTCATCCAAATTGAAGGTGATATACAGCGTGTAATTAAAGGGATTTTTTGGGAAAATCTGACCTCTTCATATGACATTTTGTTAGCAGAGGCGGATTGGCCACCCCCATTCGTTCTTGCTGCACGTAGAGGGGAGGAGGTAATCCTTCCGAGCTTTTCTCGACATGTCCCAAAGGACAAAGCGGAGGCTCTAGCAGCAGAGTGGGCTGTGTCCCTGGCTCCGGCGTTATTCCGCAATCACGTGGGTTGGGACGAAGATTCTCCCCCCATGAAATACCTTTGCGGTCACTACCGCAGCCACAACCCCAATATCCCATAAAACGTGAAGCCAAAGGCCACGTTTCCGAAATTCTGACTCAGTTGGAATATCAGGGAGTAATTGAACCCTGTGTATCACCTATGAACAATCCCCTTTTCGCGGTTTCTAAACCCGATGGATCGTACCGCTTAGTATTGGATTACCGGCATTTAAACTCACATTGCCGGACCTTCGCGGTGCAAAATACCCATAGTTCGGCGCTTGTAGACAGTCTTGTTCGTAAAAAATATAAAACGACACTTGACCTTTCAAATGGATTCTACACGCACAACTTAGCCCCGGAAAGTGGCCAATGGTGTGCTTTTACTTCCGGTGGTAAAATGTTCAAATTCAGGCGTCTTCCTATGGGCTACAAAAATAGTCCGGGCGTGTTCGCCGCTCGTGTTGTCTCTTTGTTAGACGGCATAGATCCAGACGCCTGTTCGTATGTGGATGACATTTATCTGACGGATGACGAATTGTTTCCGCATCTGACCCGAGTAGACCGCATTATTCTTGAATTCGCGGTTCAGGGATACAAAATTAACTTTGCCAAATCTCATATTGCTGAATTTACCGTTTTGTTCTTGGGCTATGAGCTCAACAATGAAGGTAAGGGTTTAGCCCCCATTTTCTGGAGAAATGTGCACTTCTGTGCCCTCCTACTAATCTGAAGAAGCTTCAGTCTTTGCTGGGTTTTCTGAACTTCGGACGTACATATATTCCCGAATACGCCCAGCGTATTAAGCCACTGTATGCCTTGATACAACCTACTTATTCGAAGTCTTGCTGGCTTCCGGAGCATACCTCCATTCTGCAGTCTTTGCAAACAGACCTTCTTGAGTCTAAATACCTTTTGACACGTGATAACCACACAAACTTGGTGATTAGAATCATTCCAGGGGCAGTGGGTTTCACGTACTTAACCTTTAATGAAGGTGATACAGTACCCATCGCATACAAGTCACATCTGTACACCTCTGCAGAAATGCGGTTCTCATCTGTGGAGAAAGTGCTAACAGCAGTGCAAATGGCGATCCTGAAGGAGCGCGCACTGGCACAGGGAAAACGCATTTTGGTGGTAACACCCTATCCTGCCCTAGAGGCAGTGACGAAAGCAAGTGTTCCGAACTCTAAAGCTTTGCACCCCGTTGGATTCAATGGGCAACATCTTTGACGTCTCCGGATGTCACTTTCATTTTTGACTCTTCTCTTCAGACTCAGGAGTTTTTACAGTATGAATTCTTTCATCCTCCTCCTTTGTCTTTATTGCCGCTTGAGGATTACGATTGTGTGATCTACACCGATGGTTCGGCACAACCGGCCACGGGTTCCAAGCATGCTTATTCAGCCGCATGTGCTATTGTCGCAGGTACGTTTGTGAACGGAAAGTTCAAATCCACTGTGGTGCATACACAGACACTCGGGGATAGTACCGCACAATTGGCCGAGTTGCGTGCATTGGTGCTTGCTCTTGAGTTCGTAAATCCTGATGTGACCACTTTAATTGTGTGCGATTCTTACTACTGTGTTCAATCATACAACGACAATCTGTTCTTTTGGTCGCAAAATGACTATAGAGACGCTAAAGGCAACACAATCAAGCATAAAATGCTTTGGGTTAGAGTGGCAGAATTACAAAGACGTCTGCCACTCACACAGGTGGTACACACCCTAGGCCATCAGCGAGTGGGCGCACACGCTGTTGGTAACAGTCTGGCGGATGAAGCTGCCAGATCAGCAGTACTCACGTGTTCAGTAGCAGCAGTTACTAGATCCATGTCTAAAATAGACACTGATATCTTGGCAGCTATTGCTGCAACAAAAGAAGGAATGAATTACCCTAGAGGTTTCCCTTCTAAATATTCTTACCAAATAGGTCCCGATCAGGCTCCTTATGTAACAATACCTGACGTTGGGGTTCGGCTGATCCCCAACGCGGACCGCAGACTTTCCTTAATGGCAGCGGCACACGAAGGCATGGCTTCGGCTCACGCTGGTGTGTCTGCGACAATTTCCATTTTGCAGCAGCGTTACTGGTGGCGTGGGTTATATAAAGATACACGTACTTATGTGCTTTCCTGTGACGTTTGTCAACAGATCAAGCCTTCAACAGTCACAAGACCACCGCAGACCTCGCTCTGCAATTTCAAACAGACCCTTTGGGTGTGTTTACTTGGATCACTGCGGTCCATTTTCTTCAGACACTGCCTATAAATATATCTTAGTGGCAGTGGACTCGTGCACACGGTTCATCTGGGTCTGGCCACAACGGAGTGCTGACGCTCGAAATGTCATAAGGGATTTGCGAGTCTTTGTGGGAATTTTCGCATGCGGCACCTTCCATTCTGACCAAGGTCCGGCGTTTGCCTCTAAGGCTTACAAGGACGCAATGGGCTCCTTAGGGGTGCGGGTGAAATTTTCGTCTCCGTATAGGCCTGAGGGCAACTCTATCGTTGAACGAATGAACCGTGACTTAAAGCAATCCTTGACAGCTAGAGTTATAGGTACTGGCAGGAACTGGCTGGCCCACTTGTATACTGTTCAGCGTGCACTTAATAATCTCCCTAGAAGGCCTCTGGGTGGGCGGACCCCTTACGAAATGCTCTTTGGCATACGAATGTTTGTGCCTGACCTTGATGGTCTAGACATGGCGGCGCAATCCGCCAAGTTTGATGTAGATAACCATTCTACTATGTTACAGGACTTACAAGAAGCCCGAGACAAACTTGCAATTGCACATTTGCCTTCAGCCACAGACCCTGCTCTGCAGATTCCGGTTGCCGGCTGGCTTCCGAAGATTGGCGACCTGGTACGAGAGAAGGTGGAGAACAAAAAAGAATTCGGCCCCTCTTTTCGTGCACCGGTTCCAGTCCTGGGCTTGAAGGGAACACGTACAGTCATCTTACCACCGCTTCCCGGTCGCAAGGAAAACAGATACATCTCAGTGGAAAATGTCAAGCTACAACATCTGGCCGATCCTGAATAGTGTCACACCAGCGGTCTCTTGTCCTGCCATTTATCGGACATGTATCCGCGGCACGCCTGCACGAACAGTCACTGATGTTACCATGGAGATGGTCGATTTGCCTGAAAATATATTTGAACCCCCTGCATCCCCCTGCATTGATGAGGACGAATATACTTATCCCGCCACTGAGTCGGTGGCACACCAACCAACAACGCCACTGAGCCCAACACGTTATTCCTTTGACTCGGATTCCAACTCATCAAAGGCCCCGTCCAAGTTTAGTCTTTTTGTATCCTGGTTTAGAGACAATTTTTTGATTCCACCTTGGACATATATTTGGATGGTACTTTTCTTGGTTTTTTTGTTCATGTCCATTGGCTTTGTCACGGTGTTTTTTCTACTCATCAATGGTCACTATTTACCTGAACGCTCTGCTGTGAACAGTGTGGCTGGGACTTTGGCTCCACATTCCTCTTCACACATCATGAAGCGTGACCACACATTTGTGAACATTTCAGCGTTTCCAGTTGCAGATGGCATCGTATGGGATGCGGTAAACTTTCAAATCCATGGCCCGACGGAAATTATTAATGTACCAAATGTCCTTCGAGTCTCGATGGGTGATGTAGTAAAAAGTAATATTCATTCTGATGATTGGGATGTGCATGCCGTTGAAGCATTGTTTGCTGATTTAAAATATTATGCTTCCTTTAATGCTGAGGACTTGTATATGAATTCTGCGAATTATGCCGATTTGTATTGCTACCAGCATTGGGGCAATCATTTTCTCCACAAACCGAGTGCACTACGTAGCCCTGTTACTTACACCCAATGGGAACATTGTCCAAACCCCATACCAGGTAGTTCCCAGACTCTTCGAAATAAATTCACCTATTTTACTGATTTCAATCGATCGAACCCTGGGTCCTATTATTTTAAATTAAGAACCCCATTGACTCAAAAAATAATGTTGACCCACACTAAATTACTTTATTCGGGTTCCTTTTTGAGCGCCTTGGCGGTGGGTGGTTATGAGTATTGGAAAGACACAGTAGATTTAAAATCAATCTGGGGTTCGAAGCCATGGCAGGTGCAAGGCACTGAGGCATTGCACCGCGCTTGCCTTATCCCAGCCCAAATTATGTTTTTGAATGCTTCCATTTATCAGACCACGTGTTGGGGGTTGTCTTCCGTTAAACAACTAAACGCGCCAGCCATCCCATTCTTGTCGAGTTCGCCAAATGACAGTTTACGATTTAATATGTCCCTTTTACAGTTACAGGCTCAGTTCCAAAATAATTCTTTTAACGTTTCTGCACTGATACAGTCACCCTGGTTGGCATGGCCCATATCATCTAATGCATGCCAACTGCGTTTTCATGGCACAGTTCCTGGCTACATACAGGACAAGCCTGATCCAAGATTTACTGCAACTCGTACTGTCACCACGTATTCGGTTGGTAAATTATGTAAACAATGGTTACAACATTCGTCCTTAGACTCTGTTAAGAAACATTTGTCTCTCCTATCAGGCACTATTGATTTATCTGACTTTATCTTGGGACCTCGTGGTCCCCGACCGAAGAGATTCATTTATGAAGCGTATAATGAACTCTGGAAGCTGTCACAAATGGAAGCTGCTTCCCGCCTTCGGGAAATAGACCAAGCAAATTTGGAAAAGGTGCTTGCTGTTGTTGACAATAGTATAAATACCCTGTCTTCCCGCATTTACACATTAGAGAATATTGTATCCTCTGTTGTTGATATTGTACAGGATGATGTCTCTATGTTGTATCATGGTCAGAATCAGTTACGCTCAGTGATGCAGTTTGCCTGGACTTTGCAAACCCTTAAGTTAGGTAAAGTTCCTTGGAATTTGTTAAACACCACTGCCCTTTTTCTGCCTTTTAATTTGACTGATAAACAGCAGTTCATGTCCATGAAAGATGCATCTTACACTTTGTTACATATCGAGAAAGTGGATCCTTTACCATTCTCTGTAGCGGAACTAGATTCTGCGGTGTGGCTAGTTCATGGGGTTATAGCTTTACCTTTTTCCCTGTTTGAATTTAGCTCGTGTATGAAACATTATCCTGTGGGCCGTTTCCAGCCTTTGGGTGGTGCTTTCCTGCATGAACTTTGGTCCTTGCCTTTCATGTATAAATGCCTTAGAGACGGCAAGGAAGTGTTTCTCACGGGGGAGTCTTGTGATTCAACTGTGGGTCATTCGCTTATTTGTAAACATATTAAATTGCACGGGGCTTGTAGTGTTTCAGTTCCGAATCTGGCATGTGTACTAAAGGGTATTCCTGCTCCTGCTATTTCTCCTACTTTTACTTTGCTTACTAACGGTAGCTATTTGCTTTTAAATAATGAAGACTGTTGTGGCCTACAAGCTGGCATTCCGTATATTGTTACGGTCTCACACAGAGTTGTCTGCTGCAAGAATGTGCTTTTTCCTCCCCCTCACGACATCGTTGATAACTCTATTTGGCCTTCCATTCCTACCATGGAGGCAGATTTCAATAAGTTGAGCAGAATAAAGGCCCTATTATTGAATAAGGAGGTTATGCTCACATCCGCCCGGGAGACATTCATTCTCCAGGTGGCTAGTACCCACAGTGAAATACAGGCCCTTTTGAACACTGACCTCCCCCAACATTTTGGGGAGTTGATTCATCGTATTTTTAATGCATCAAACACCGAGGGTCTGGTGCACTTTTTTAAACTTGTGGGGTCTGGCCTGGTGTCCACCTTCCAAACTATTTTCGGTGTGATACCGGCATTCATACATTCTATTTTTTCTAGCGTCTTTGGTGGCTTCCCATTAATCCTCGCTTTGGCGGCTGGTGTCTTGCTGTTGGTCTGTTTTCTGCGCAATGGCTGCACACCACTGGGCCCTTCTCGATCCCGAACGCCTCCAACTGCTCCGTGAGAGACTTCTGGTTGGCTTCGATGTTCTGCCCTTGGCAACTATCAGTGTGTCCTACACCCTTTCCTTTCGCTTTGCGTATTTCACTTGCGTGCAACCTGTGATGTCTTGCATCCGGTGTCCGTTCACATGGACCATGGATTATTGCCTCTCCAATTCGTCATTGTCTGTTCCGGATTTTGTCCAGTTGGTGGGTCCCTTAGAGGCCCATGAACGGGACTGTTCCGCTGCTGGCTTTATGATGCGTGCGGCTGCACTGGGGATTTTGGCACAATGGGATATCTGGGCGGCTGCTCAGAATCTCCTACAACAAAGTTATATTGAATATCACGCAAGCTGTCCCGCATTGCTTCTAGATGCTCCATCCTCTGAGGAACATTCATGCAGCTTTGATCTGTTGGACTGGATGGCGTCTACGTTCTTTGACGATTCCAATGATGTCCTCTTGGACGGTATAGCTTTTTTCTGCTTTTCCACGTTTTTGGATTAATTTGCCGTTCACTGTCGGTGGATTGCCTCGTTTCTGCTCAGGTGTTTGGAACTCTGTCTGCATTTTCGATGGACTGTCCAGGGGAGGGTGTCTTGTGGCTCATGGCCTGCCTGGCTACGTTGGCGCAGGCCTGGCTGCCATGATGACTTTTTGCGCACGTTACTCTTAAACTGTTGTTCTGTCGCCCTCTGCTACTGCCAAGTTATTTTACAACTGTCTGCATTTTCTGTTTCTCACCTTTTCTCCTATTCCCTTTTGGGCTCAGTCTGAACAACAGTTACAAGGTCGAATAACAAATCCCTGGTTCCTACTGATTTGGCCCGTCCCTCGCACCTAGACATAACACCATGTACAGCTGCCATTGAGAAAATAGTGTGCTTTTAATAATGCGGTCGCCTGCTCTAGAGAGCACTTGGAGACGAACTTTCCAGAGAGAAGAGCTGTGATTGTATGCTGATGTAGTTTTGCATCTAGAGACTGAGGTATGGGGGTTCGCTAGTCAAAGCCCAAAGGTCTTCTATTATCATAATAAACTGGCTTCCAGCACGGGGAGGGTGGTAATGTTAGTTAGACATATATCCACTGCTTTATGAGATGCTTTCCCCGTTCGTATTCTATGGAGTAGTAACTATGCTGATTATATTATTCATATGTATTATGCTATTAGTACTGACACGTGTACTGTATCTTAGAGCACGTAAGTTGAAATAAATATATTGAACTATACAGTGTCTCTTCTTACGCATGTTGTGGACAGGTACGAGTGTGACGAAAGAGTGTTCTTGCCTCTGCGAGTCCTGAGTGAGAGAGAGATACCGTGTTCTAGGTTGTCTAATCATTGGTACATTAGTGCTAATGGGACGCTAAGGCTAGTTGGGTTGGGGTTTTGGGTGCTAAGGTCTATAGTTGGCTCACCACTATATTCCAAGGTCCTATTATCCTGTGCATAGCTCTGTATGTGCAGAAACCTTATGACATGGCGCGACCAACGAGTGGGGCAGCTTACTTGCGAGACGCTTGAGTAGTACTTGTGCTTGTCCACAATACCCTCACGTACGCTTCCGGAAGCGTGTGTGATGGTGATACCTCCTATATTACAGATTTTGTAGGTTCTTTCAAGCTTGATGTTATTAAAAAAGGTTTCTTAAATATAACCCTTTTGTGCTGCCTCGTGTAAGATTGTTGAATCGACCCGTTAGTAATGGCGGGTATAGACATAGCGGCGCATAGCCGCACAGCACTCCGGGATCACTTACGGGTGTATGGAGTGCCAGACGCGGGAGTTGAATTAGTCTTTGTGGTTCAGGCCGATCCGGCTTTCCACTTTGAAGTGTTCTACTCTTGGATCACTTTTCCAGCGGTGAACGCGAACGATAATCTGTTCCATGAATATGAACCCACCGCTGTTCCTGCAGTCTATAGACCTTATACTAATCTTGAAGTACCGCTCACGGCTTGGCAACACCGTGTTTGGTTTAATGGCGCCCTCCCACAACCGACAACCACGGTTCGTTTAGGCCCCTTATCAATTGAGGGGGCCACTTGGCCTGTTTTGGCCGGGTACACCCCACATCCGCGTTATATGACAATACCAGTCGCGGAACTGCGCACTATGTATGCGGCCTTGGTGCAGGTGCATCGAGCTTTAGTGCGGTATGTTACAGGCAGCCTCCATGGAGCCGCTCCTGGAGTTGCCGGCCAACCAGCTGCTGCAGGCGGAGTGACCATAAGTCCCGTCATGGTGAATTCTGTGATGGGCAAACGGCCACAAAATAAGGATGATTTTCCTTATTGGCTTGCAGAAAAGTTTGATCAGTTGGAGGCAGTTTTTCCACATACAACTCCAGTGGATAAACATCGTATTTTAACGATTAGTTTGCCAAAAGACTTAATTCCCGAGTTGACAGCATGTGACAACTGGGGTAAGGTATTCGCAGCAGTATATTCTAAATGTTTTGGTACTCCTTCCATGACTGTTCTCCCCTCTGTAATTAAAAAAGTACAGGACGAACATGGCCCTGAAGCGGCCGTGGAATTAGGGATGAGACTGGTGGGAGTGTTTGAAGTAGTAGCTGAGCTGATCCTTGCGAATGTCAAGGGCGATGCAGTGAACTTTCAAGTAGCTAACGCTTTGGCTTTAGTCCCAGAATTGGACAAGCCTCGCGAATTACCGAAAATTATTACCCAGGCTTACAAAACTATTGGTAGAAACAGCCTGGGTAACAAGCCTTTTGCAAAACAGCAAACACAATCGCAACCACAACAGCAACAAACCAAATCTCAATCTGAGAAAGATGAGAAACCAGTCTTCACTAAAAAGAGCTGGAGGCTGAAAAAACAGGGTAAGCAACAAACAAAACCGGGGTCGCGAGGCGCATCCCCGGTTTCAGTTTCTTCTGAACGCACTTATGATTTACGCGATAGAGCGAGAATTAAGTCACCGGATAGGTTTCAAATCCCTGATACGCGTTCTCCTCGTTCTTCACAGGCACAGACTTCGTCACAGGCCGGTGGAGGAGACCGCCAGGATAGAGGAAGGGCCCGTGAGGCCCCACAGGGACGAGACCAGCCTCGACAACAAGTCAGAGGAAAAGAGGAAGACGCTCAACGTTTTCGACCACAATTTCAGAAGAAGAAAGTTGCCGCTGTAACAGCGAAATATGCCACAGACGGTGAGAACGAGACTCCTGAATTGGACGTGGGCAGTAACCCTCCTAGACAGCGCCGCGGAAGTTACCATAGTGCGGGAGGCGCTACGTCCTCATATGGAGGCGACAGCAACTGAAACATTCATTACTGTTGAAACAGCAGACACCAGAGTGGCACCCCCTGACAGACTGTTTAATATTGTCATCCAAATTGAAGGTGATATACAGCGTGTAATTAAAGGGATTTTTTGGGAAAATCTGACCTCTTCATATGACATTTTGTTAGCAGAGGCGGATTGGCCACCCCCATTCGTTCTTGCTGCACGTAGAGGGGAGGAGGTAATCCTTCCGAGCTTTTCTCGACATGTCCCAAAGGACAAAGCGGAGGCTCTAGCAGCAGAGTGGGCTGTGTCCCTGGCTCCGGCGTTATTCCGCAATCACGTGGGTTGGGACGAAGATTCTCCCCCCATGAAATACCTTTGCGGTCACTACCGCAGCCACAACCCCAATATCCCATAAAACGTGAAGCCAAAGGCCACGTTTCCGAAATTCTGACTCAGTTGGAATATCAGGGAGTAATTGAACCCTGTGTATCACCTATGAACAATCCCCTTTTCGCGGTTTCTAAACCCGATGGATCGTACCGCTTAGTATTGGATTACCGGCATTTAAACTCACATTGCCGGACCTTCGCGGTGCAAAATACCCATAGTTCGGCGCTTGTAGACAGTCTTGTTCGTAAAAAATATAAAACGACACCTTGACCTTTCAAATGGATTCTACACGCACAACTTAGCCCCGGAAAGTGGCCAATGGTGTGCTTTTACTTCCGGTGGTAAAATGTTCAAATTCAGGCGTCTTCCTATGGGCTACAAAAATAGTCCGGGCGTGTTCGCCGCTCGTGTTGTCTCTTTGTTAGACGGCATAGATCCAGACGCCTGTTCGTATGTGGATGACATTTATCTGACGGATGACGAATTGTTTCCGCATCTGACCCGAGTAGACCGCATTATTCTTGAATTCGCGGTTCAGGGATACAAAATTAACTTTGCCAAATCTCATATTGCTGAATTTACCGTTTTGTTCTTGGGCTATGAGCTCAACAATGAAGGTAAGGGTTTAGCCCCCATTTTCTGGAGAAATGTGCACTTCTGTGCCCTCCTACTAATCTGAAGAAGCTTCAGTCTTTGCTGGGTTTTCTGAACTTCGGACGTACATATATTCCCGAATACGCCCAGCGTATTAAGCCACTGTATGCCTTGATACAACCTACTTATTCGAAGTCTTGCTGGCTTCCGGAGCATACCTCCATTCTGCAGTCTTTGCAAACAGACCTTCTTGAGTCTAAATACCTTTTGACACGTGATAACCACACAAACTTGGTGATTAGAATCATTCCAGGGGCAGTGGGTTTCACGTACTTAACCTTTAATGAAGGTGATACAGTACCCATCGCATACAAGTCACATCTGTACACCTCTGCAGAAATGCGGTTCTCATCTGTGGAGAAAGTGCTAACAGCAGTGCAAATGGCGATCCTGAAGGAGCGCGCACTGGCACAGGGAAAACGCATTCTGGTGGTAACACCCTATCCTGCCCTAGAGGCAGTGACGAAAGCAAGTGTTCCGAACTCTAAAGCTTTGCACCCCGTTGGATTCAATGGGCAACATCTTTGACGTCTCCGGATGTCACTTTCATTTTTGACTCTTCTCTTCAGACTCAGGAGTTTTTACAGTATGAATTCTTTCATCCTCCTCCTTTGTCTTTATTGCCGCTTGAGGATTATGACTGTGTGATCTACACCGATGGTTCGGCACAACCGGCCACGGGTTCCAAGCATGCTTATTCAGCCGCATGTGCTATTGTCGCAGGTACGTTTGTGAACGGAAAGTTCAAATCCACTGTGGTGCATACACAGACACTCGGGGATAGTACCGCACAATTGGCCGAGTTGCGTGCATTGGTGCTTGCTCTTGAGTTCGTAAATCCTGATGTGACCACTTTAATTGTGTGCGATTCTTACTACTGTGTTCAATCATACAACGACAATCTGTTCTTTTGGTCGCAAAATGACTATAGAGACGCTAAAGGCAACACAATCAAGCATAAAATGCTTTGGGTTAGAGTGGCAGAATTACAAAGACGTCTGCCACTCACACAGGTGGTACACACCCTAGGCCATCAGCGAGTGGGCGCACACGCTGTTGGTAACAGTCTGGCGGATGAAGCTGCCAGATCAGCAGTACTCACGTGTTCAGTAGCAGCAGTTACTAGATCCATGTCTAAAATAGACACTGATATCTTGGCAGCTATTGCTGCAACAAAAGAAGGAATGAATTACCCTAGAGGTTTCCCTTCTAAATATTCTTACCAAATAGGTCCCGATCAGGCTCCTTATGTAACAATACCTGACGTTGGGGTTCGGCTGATCCCCAACGCGGACCGCAGACTTTCCTTAATGACAGCGGCACACGAAGGCATGGCTTCGGCTCATGCTGGTGTGTCTGCGACAATCTCCATTTTGCAGCAGCGTTACTGGTGGCGTGGGTTATATAAAGACACACGTACTTATGTGCTTTCCTGTGACGTTTGTCAACAGATTAAGCCTTCCACGGTCACAAGACCACCGCAGACCTCGCTCTGCAATTTCAAACAGACCCTTTGGGTGTGTTTACTTGGATCACTGCGGTCCCTTTTCTTCAGACACTGCCTATAAATATATCTTAGTGGCAGTGGACTCGTGCACACGGTTCATCTGGGTCTGGCCACAACGGAGTGCTGACGCTCGAAATGTCATAAGGGATTTGCGAGTCTTTGTGGGAATTTTCGCATGCGGCACCTTCCATTCTGACCAAGGTCCGGCGTTTGCCTCTAAGGCTTACAAGGACGCAATGGGCTCCTTAGGGGTGCGGGTGAAATTTTCGTCTCCGTATAGGCCTGAGGGCAACTCTATCGTTGAACGAATGAACCGTGACTTAAAGCAATCCTTGACAGCTAGAGTTATAGGTACTGGCAGGAACTGGCTGGCCCACTTGTATACTGTTCAGCGTGCACTTAATAATCTCCCTAGAAGGCCTCTGGGTGGGCGGACCCCTTACGAAATGCTCTTTGGCATACGAATGTTTGTGCCTGACCTTGATGGTCTAGACATGGCGGCGCAATCCGCCAAGTTTGATGTAGATAACCATTCTACTATGTTACAGGACTTACAAGAAGCCCGAGACAAACTTGCAATTGCACATTTGCCTTCAGCCACAGACCCTGCTCTGCAGATTCCGGTTGCCGGCTGGCTTCCGAAGATTGGCGACCTGGTACGAGAGAAGGTGGAGAACAAAAAAGAATTCGGCCCCTCTTTTCGTGCACCGGTTCCAGTCCTGGGCTTGAAGGGAACACGTACAGTCATCTTACCACCGCTTCCCGGTCGCAAGGAAAACAGATACATCTCAGTGGAAAATGTCAAGCTACAACATCTGGCCGATCCTGAATAGTGTCACACCAGCGGTCTCTTGTCCTGCCATTTATCGGACATGTATCCGCGGCACGCCTGCACGAACAGTCACTGATGTTACCATGGAGATGGTCGATTTGCCTGAAAATATATTTGAACCCCCTGCATCCCCCTGCATTGATGAGGACGAATATACTTATCCCGCCACTGAGTCGGTGGCACACCAACCAACAACGCCACTGAGCCCGACACGTTATTCCTTTGACTCGGATTCCAACTCATCAAAGGCCCCGTCCAAGTTTAGTCTTTTTGTATCCTGGTTTAGAGACAATTTTTTGATTCCACCTTGGACATATATTTGGATGGTACTTTTCTTGGTTTTTTTGTTCATGTCCATTGGCTTTGTCACGGTGTTTTTTCTACTCATCAATGGTCACTATTTACCTGAACGCTCTGCTGTGAACAGTGTGGCTGGGACTTTGGCTCCACATTCCTCTTCACACATCATGAAGCGTGACCACACATTTGTGAACATTTCAGCGTTTCCAGTTGCAGATGGCATCGTATGGGATGCGGTAAACTTTCAAATCCATGGCCCGACGGAAATTATTAATGTACCAAATGTCCTTCGAGTCTCGATGGGTGATGTAGTAAAAAGTAATATTCATTCTGATGATTGGGATGTGCATGCCGTTGAAGCATTGTTTGCTGATTTAAAATATTATGCTTCCTTTAATGCTGAGGACTTGTATATGAATTCTGCGAATTATGCCGATTTGTATTGCTACCAGCATTGGGGCAATCATTTTCTCCACAAACCGAGTGCACTACGTAGCCCTGTTACTTACACCCAATGGGAACATTGTCCAAACCCCATACCAGGTAGTTCCCAGACTCTTCGAAATAAATTCACCTATTTTACTGATTTCAATCGATCGAACCCTGGGTCCTATTATTTTAAATTAAGAACCCCATTGACTCAAAAAATAATGTTGACCCACACTAAATTACTTTATTCGGGTTCCTTTTTGAGCGCCTTGGCGGTGGGTGGTTATGAGTATTGGAAAGACACAGTAGATTTAAAATCAATCTGGGGTTCGAAGCCATGGCAGGTGCAAGGCACTGAGGCATTGCACCGCGCTTGCCTTATCCCAGCCCAAATTATGTTTTTGAATGCTTCCATTTATCAGACCACGTGTTGGGGGTTGTCTTCCGTTAAACAACTAAACGCGCCAGCCATCCCATTCTTGTCGAGTTCGCCAAATGACAGTTTACGATTTAATATGTCCCTTTTACAGTTACAGGCTCAGTTCCAAAATAATTCTTTTAACGTTTCTGCACTGATACAGTCACCCTGGTTGGCATGGCCCATATCATCTAATGCATGCCAACTGCGTTTTCATGGCACAGTTCCTGGCTACATACAGGACAAGCCTGATCCAAGATTTACTGCAACTCGTACTGTCACCACGTATTCGGTTGGTAAATTATGTAAACAATGGTTACAACATTCGTCCTTAGACTCTGTTAAGAAACATTTGTCTCTCCTATCAGGCACTATTGATTTATCTGACTTTATCTTGGGACCTCGTGGTCCCCGACCGAAGAGATTCATTTATGAAGCGTATAATGAACTCTGGAAGCTGTCACAAATGGAAGCTGCTTCCCGCCTTCGGGAAATAGACCAAGCAAATTTGGAAAAGGTGCTTGCTGTTGTTGACAATAGTATAAATACCCTGTCTTCCCGCATTTACACATTAGAGAATATTGTATCCTCTGTTGTTGATATTGTACAGGATGATGTCTCTATGTTGTATCATGGTCAGAATCAGTTACGCTCAGTGATGCAGTTTGCCTGGACTTTGCAAACCCTTAAGTTAGGTAAAGTTCCTTGGAATTTGTTAAACACCACTGCCCTTTTTCTGCCTTTTAATTTGACTGATAAACAGCAGTTCATGTCCATGAAAGATGCATCTTACACTTTGTTACATATCGAGAAAGTGGATCCTTTACCATTCTCTGTAGCGGAACTAGATTCTGCGGTGTGGCTAGTTCATGGGGTTATAGCTTTACCTTTTTCCCTGTTTGAATTTAGCTCGTGTATGAAACATTATCCTGTGGGCCGTTTCCAGCCTTTGGGTGGTGCTTTCCTGCATGAACTTTGGTCCTTGCCTTTCATGTATAAATGCCTTAGAGACGGCAAGGAAGTGTTTCTCACGGGGGAGTCTTGTGATTCAACTGTGGGTCATTCGCTTATTTGTAAACATATTAAATTGCACGGGGCTTGTAGTGTTTCAGTTCCGAATCTGGCATGTGTACTAAAGGGTATTCCTGCTCCTGCTATTTCTCCTACTTTTACTTTGCTTACTAACGGTAGCTATTTGCTTTTAAATAATGAAGACTGTTGTGGCCTACAAGCTGGCATTCCGTATATTGTTACGGTCTCACACAGAGTTGTCTGCTGCAAGAATGTGCTTTTTCCTCCCCCTCACGACATCGTTGATAACTCTATTTGGCCTTCCATTCCTACCATGGAGGCAGATTTCAATAAGTTGAGCAGAATAAAGGCCCTATTATTGAATAAGGAGGTTATGCTCACATCCGCCCGGGAGACATTCATTCTCCAGGTGGCTAGTACCCACAGTGAAATACAGGCCCTTTTGAACACTGACCTCCCCCAACATTTTGGGGAGTTGATTCATCGTATTTTTAATGCATCAAACACCGAGGGTCTGGTGCACTTTTTTAAACTTGTGGGGTCTGGCCTGGTGTCCACCTTCCAAACTATTTTCGGTGTGATACCGGCATTCATACATTCTATTTTTTCTAGCGTCTTTGGTGGCTTCCCATTAATCCTCGCTTTGGCGGCTGGTGTCTTGCTGTTGGTCTGTTTTCTGCGCAATGGCTGCACACCACTGGGCCCTTCTCGATCCCGAACGCCTCCAACTGCTCCGTGAGAGACTTCTGGTTGGCTTCGATGTTCTGCCCTTGGCAACTATCAGTGTGTCCTACACCCTTTCCTTTCGCTTTGCGTATTTCACTTGCGTGCAACCTGTGATGTCTTGCATCCGGTGTCCGTTCACATGGACCATGGATTATTGCCTCTCCAATTCGTCATTGTCTGTTCCGGATTTTGTCCAGTTGGTGGGTCCCTTAGAGGCCCATGAACGGGACTGTTCCGCTGCTGGCTTTATGATGCGTGCGGCTGCACTGGGGATTTTGGCACAATGGGATATCTGGGCGGCTGCTCAGAATCTCCTACAACAAAGTTATATTGAATATCACGCAAGCTGTCCCGCATTGCTTCTAGATGCTCCATCCTCTGAGGAACATTCATGCAGCTTTGATCTGTTGGACTGGATGGCGTCTACGTTCTTTGACGATTCCAATGATGTCCTCTTGGACGGTATAGCTTTTTTCTGCTTTTCCACGTTTTTGGATTAATTTGCCGTTCACTGTCGGTGGATTGCCTCGTTTCTGCTCAGGTGTTTGGAACTCTGTCTGCATTTTCGATGGACTGTCCAGGGGAGGGTGTCTTGTGGCTCATGGCCTGCCTGGCTACGTTGGCGCAGGCCTGGCTGCCATGATGACTTTTTGCGCACGTTACTCTTAAACTGTTGTTCTGTCGCCCTCTGCTACTGCCAAGTTATTTTACAACTGTCTGCGTTTTCTGTTTCTCACCTTTTCTCCTATTCCCTTTTGGGCTCAGTCTGAACAACAGTTACAAGGTCGAATAACAAATCCCTGGTTCCTACTGATTTGGCCCGTCCCTCGCACCTAGACATAACACCATGTACAGCTGCCATTGAGAAAATAGTGTGCTTTTAATAATGCGGTCGACTGCTCTAGAGAGCACTTGGAGACGAACTTTCCAGAGAGAAGAGCTGTGATTGTATGCTGATGTAGTTTTGCATCTAGAGACTGAGGTATGGGGGTTCGCTAGTCAAAGCCCAAAGGTCTTCTAATATCATAATAAACTGGCTTCC
Organism: Calotriton arnoldi; assembly: GCA_963921515.1. NCBI lineage: Eukaryota > Metazoa > Chordata > Amphibia > Caudata > Salamandridae > Calotriton > Calotriton arnoldi. Next base: position 1,035,262 of record CAWUFW010005616.1, read on the forward strand.
AGCACGGGGAGGGTGGTAATGTTAGTTAGACATATATCCACTGCTTTATGAGATGCTTTCCCCGTTCGTATTCTATGGAGTAGTAACTATGCTGATTATATTATTCATATGTATTATGCTATTAGTACTGACACGTGTACTGTATCTTAGAGCACGTAAGTTGAAATAAATATATTGAACTATACAGTGTCTCTTCTTACGCATGTTGTGGACAGGTACGAGTGTGACGAAAGAGTGTTCTTGCCTCTGCAGTCCTGGGAGAGAGAGAGATACCGTGTTCTAGGTTGTCTAATCATTGGTACATTAGTGCTAATGGGACGCTAAGGCTAGTTGGGTTGGGGTTTTGGGTGCTGAGGTCTATAGTTGGCTCACCACTATATTCCAAGGCCCTAATATCCTGTGCATAGCTCTGTATGTGCAGAAACCTTATGACAGTACTAGACTAGTACAGGGCAGTATATTAATTATGCAATTATCTGTCTGCCCCCAGAGAGACCCAAGTTACATACATTATGTTCTGTTGTACTGGGCTTCCTTTGAAAGATAGCAAATGAAATTAAAATATCTGTAGGAGACAAATATAAGCAAACATAAACAACACACACAGTCGTAATGATTAAAGAGAAAAAAAATGATACGATTTATTGCCAAATTGGGAGTTGCATCTCTGCATTCCTCTTGGTCCTTCCTTGGACTGTCCATCCTTCAATCTTGGGTGCCTGGCGGATGCATTTTGGTAAGGTAAGTGTGAGTTGTTTTTCCAGTATGGCACAGGCTAAAGGGCCTTTAGATGGAAAAACAAAAAGGATATTGAAAAATCAAGAAGAAAAGTTAAACTGCATAATTAAGGAGGAGTGCAACAAGAAGACTTTCAGAGGCGGCATGGCTAAATCATGTCTGTTTCCGGCAGTTACCTCCAACAACAGGAACAGGCCCCCCCACTCAAACTCCACTTAGCTTCGAATTTGAGCCAGACAGCACAGTGAGCACACACACACACAGCAACATAGCATTTTCTAAATTAAGTAAAAAATCAATGCACTGCTGTCAGTCACATCACACTCGCCACCACCACTACACAGACATGTAGGTCTGGTGTTGTTGTTTACATTTAGGCCATTTCATGCCCTGAGTTATTCCAGCAATCATCTCTGATCCTCCTGACTCTGACTGCGAGTATGGTATGATGTCCAACTCCATACCAACAGTGTCCCTAGTGAGTCCATACACGTCCCAACTCAAAAATGCAATGGATCGGCCTGCAGTTGTACAATTGAATGACAAGAAGGGAAAGGCTGACTTGAATCACTTTTTTTGTGTATATAATAGTAGACCTCATTCACAACAAACAACAATCACTCAGCGTGCAATGCATGCCATCTTTACCTGTTCTTCCGGGGCAGTCCCTCTGGGCTAGGAAAGGATAGATATATAGTCAGGGCCCAGGTTTGGAAGCAGGCACACATTTCACATTTGTTGTATTCTCCATCCAATGTCTGGCTTGAGGGAAATGGCTTCTTCACTGACTGCACACAGTTGCAACTCCAATCCGGCAATAAAAGGGTAAGACGTAGGGATGGACTTGTGAACCAGAAAGACAGTGACACACACAAATAATAAAGTAAATAATGTTCCCTAGCTATATCTTTTTTTGGGGCTTTTTTTTGGGCGTCAAAGGAAGAAAGAAAGTAACTCGAAAGCCTAGTTCTCAGTGAAGTAGAGCTCGTCCTCAAACTCTGGTGGTTCACCCAGAAGTATGTCACCTAACACACTACTTCCATGACCTGAGTCGCCATCCTCATCTTCCTGCTGTGGTACTTCCAGTATGGTGTAATCCGGTGGTATAAAGTGCTGATTCATTTTGATCATGGTTAACCTCTCCATGTTTTGGGGTGAGAGACTGGTCCGTCTCACTTTCAGAATGGCACCAGCAGCACTGAAAACACACTCAGCAGAGACACTTGCAATGGGGACAGCCAGATAGTTTATCGCCAGCCTGCTGAGCACTGGCCATTGGTGCCTTTTCCCATACCAATACAGCAATGGGTTTTGATCAAAGTAGACCTCTGTTGGGTCATCCAGATAGGACTGGACCATCTGCTCAATGGTCATGGGTGCTCCGCTTTGCTCGGACTCTTTTGCCTTTGCCTCAGCACTGGACTTAAGCCCTGCCTGTAGAAACCATTCCTGTGCCGATTTTGGGGCTGATGCTCCTGTTGTTGTTTATGTTCTTCTTGGTGTTGTTGGTGGTTTTGGCTGCTGTGAGCCAACTGCACTGCCCTCAGACTCTGAAGTTGAACTTGAAGGCTGCCCTGCAGTACTTGTTGTGCCCTGGAGAAGCGGGCATCTAATTTCCGGATGTTCTTTCTCTAGCTGACTGGCTTGCACAGCTAACAAGGTTTTGTAGTTGGCAACATCCCCGTCTGAAAAAGAAATGAAAGTGTCAAGTAATGGTTTGTACTGTGGATCAATAATTGTGGCACAAATGTAATGGTTGGATGACACAATGCCTCTTTGCACCCTTGTATTTTCAGATAAGCGGATTAAGCTCTCCAACAACTCATATGCTTATTTTTTTTCCTCCACACCTGCGTATACTGCAGATACCTCATTTAGCTGTTCCTGTAGCATGTGCAACAATGGGATAGCTTGGCCCATGGTACAGTCCTCCTTGCTGACTTCACGTGTGAAGACCTCAAAAAGGAAGCAGTATCTCTGGCAGGCATTTAACTAGGCCCCATTGGTCCATATCAATGATCATGCCTTTCACAGTAGCATCCCCTCTTTGCATGACATAGTCATTGATTGGTCTGTACTGATAAAACAGATGTTCAAGCATGTAATATGTTGAGTTCCAATGTGTTGGCACCTCCTGGATGAGTGCTTTAACTGGCATTCTATTATCACGTTGAATGATCCTCAGCTGCTTCCGGGCTTTAAAAGAATGGCTGAAATGTGTGCAGATTCTTCTGCAGGTGGTCAGTAAGTTGCTGGCTCGGTCTTCTGTTTTCAGAAAGTCATGAACAATGATGTTAATGCAGTGCGCCAAACACAGGACCCTGAAATAGTCACCAATGGCCATGGCCTTAACTATATTACTGCCATTGTCTGTGGCAACAAAACCAATGTTAAGCCCTCTTGGTCGCAGCCATTCAAAGACCTTAGTGTTAAAGTCTTCCAAAATGTTTGCAGCAGTATGTGATTTCTCCATGGCGAACATGGCTACTATAGCATGCTTCAGAGCGCCGTTAAAAATGTCAGCAGTGTCAACATCTGCAGATATCTTTTCTCTAACCCCCACAAAAGAGATCCAGTGTGCAGTCAGGCACATGTAATCAGTGGCTTGGCAACTGGTCCACATGTCTGTTGTCAGTTGGATAGTGTGAACAGCACTCTGCTTCAAAGCTTGTCCAAGCAATTCCAGCACGCCGTGATGTAGTGCTGGAACAGCAACTCTGGCAAAATAGGACCGGCTGGGAACCTTCCATTTTGGGCAGATGGCTGCCGCAAATTCAAGAAAACCCACCCCTTCCACAAAAGAAAAATGGAGGACGTCCAGCGCTAATATTTTAGCCAGCTTCGTGTTGTACAAACGTGCCGTTGGGTGGTTGCGTTCGTACTGCCTCTCCGACCTAAACATGCTGAGAATGGTAGCCTGGATTTTTTTCTTTTCTAGTGTCACTGATGCTGGTGACTTCTTGAGACCAGATATTATTTGGCTCAGTGCGTGTTTTTTTGTTGCAGTACTCTCTTGCCTTGGACCCCTTGGTGTCTCGGCCTGACTCTTGTGCCATTGCGATGTTGCTGATGATGATGATGTGGGCGGTACCACTTCACTGCTGGGGACAGGGCTGCTTTGTGTACCGAAGAAAATGTCTCCCTCCTGTTCACCTTCCAACGTGATCGGATCTTCTTCATCCCCATCACCAACAACACTTGCAGTTTTTTGCCCGCTAAGGTGTGCCTCCCACCGGATCAAGTGATATTTTCTCAGATGGGTCGTTTGGCCTCCGGTACCATAGTTTGTATCAAGCTTACCCCGACTAACACCTACCCCACAAATGGAGCATATAGCAATGTTCACCTCCTTCCTGCTAACCAAAAAGAAGTCCCAAACTGGGGAGGTCAACTTTCTGACGCTGCTGGTGCCACTTGCAATGTCGGATGAACTGGTAGGTGGGCGTGACATTTGACTCTCTGCAGTACCTACTTCTACTGAGGTGGTTGTGGTGGATGTAGGTCGCTGCCTGGACTTTATAAATATGGCAGCTGGAGGTGGTGTTGGTGGTATCTATGTTGGTGGTATCCGTGCCACATCCCTCACAGCAATTCAGGATGGGGTAATGTTGGTCTCCACTGGCGCGGGGGTAATGTCCATGATGACTGGCTCTTCATCATCCTCCTCTTCTACATCTACCTCTATAACTCTAAGGCTTTCTGGAACCTTCCTTTTCCCCAGCCTTGTCTCGTGGCGTGTCTCACTCTCAGACTGAGGTGCGATCCAAGTGGCATCTAGATCATCAGAAGGGGGGCTTGCAGAAGAAGTTGATGGACTAATCCTCCTTTTCCTTGCTGGGGATCTGGAAGACAATGGATCTTCTGAAAGAGTGGCTTGCTCTTCTTCTTCCTCAGCTGGAAGCTCGATCTCCTGAACTGCCCCTACTTCGGGAGGAACAACTACTATTGGGGGTGGTTGCGTCTGTTGTTGCCCATTTATCTGAGTTTCCTGCATTGATTGGGTACTACTTTGCGATAACGATAAGTCAATTTCAACATCACTGCTCGTCGGCGTTGTCGTGATTAGACTGGCTGCCTCTGTGACAAACATGGGCTTGGGCCTAGGTTGATGGGGTAGGTCCACTGATGCGGAGGTGCTGCTCCCGGCTTGCTCCCCGGACACCGCTGCTGCAATTCTTGGTTTCCCAAAAAAGGTCTTAGGCGACATACTGGTGGTGGTAAGTGGCAGTTCCTTCTTCTTCCCACTAGCAACTTTCTTGGTACTGGACCTGGTACATTTCTTTGGGGCCATCTTGAAGATGTCAATTAGCATGCAGTGGCACAAGTTGAAGAGATGTCTGTGGTCACACATCACATGACGTCGTGCGCAGGCCTTCTGTCTGGAAGTACAATGGGTGATGTTGTCTCTTGTGTGCACCTAAAAGCAAAGAAGCAAGAAAAACATCAGTGAAACGTGGCATTGTTGTGGTTCAATTACTAGTACAAACAAATATAATATAATTTAGTGTGTGGTCACACATGTTAGTGTTATTAATATTATTATTACCTCAGTTATTAAAACAATTAACAATTAGGCCTGGGCGGTAAAATCCGCTCCGCTCGTGGAATTTGCGGAATTTTGGCAATTTCGTGTTCCGCGGAGAACGCGGAATTGCCGAAAATTCCGCGATCCGCGGCGTAGTGGAATGTTTTCCTTGTTCGCGCTTTCAAAATGCGTGTTCGCGCACGCGGTAGCGACTTACCGGGATCCCTGCGTTCACCGACGAGTTTTCCTATCCGTTCGCATGCGCCACGAGATTTTGGTAGCTGGCCGCGCGATCCCGCGAGAGTGTGCGATCGCGAACACGTCATTCGGGCGCGCCATCGGACATCCGCGTTCGGGAACAGGAAACACGCATCGCGAACGGGCGGGACAAGTGAAACAAGATGGCCGCGCCAATTGGCGACCGCATGGGCAAGTTTGCGAGATATTTCCCCCCGAGCACGCAAACAGCGTCCCCGAACAGGAAAAACGCATCGCGAACGGGCGGAACAAGCAATTCCGCGTGCTCGCGGAATTCTGCGTAGCTCGCGGAAATTTTTTACATCTTCGCGGAACTTTGCATAACGCGACTACGCAAATTCCACCCAGGCCTATTAACAATACAGTGTACCATTTGTGAGACTTTGACAACAACAAGGGCTTTCATGGTGTACTGTACAGTACACTCAGGAAGGATAGGAAAGAAGAAGAACAACAGCAAAAATACAAATGTAACGGTTTGGCATTGTGCATTACGTAGGATTAAGCATTCAGGGAGCTGCAGCTGACAAATGACAATGGATGGCAGCAATAAGCCAAGGGGAACAAAGGGAAGACAGACATGCAGGCCTATGGCAAAAGCACGGTAATCACCCATTACTTCGCGGCTTATACTCCGCATACCACTACTTTGCAAGCGTTACAACGCATGCGATGTAACAACGCGTAGCCTTTAATACGCAAGTTGTTACATCGCATGCGTTGTAATGGCTATCCACATCGTTGTGAGGAACCGACGCGCTTCCGTATCCTCACAACGACGTGCACCTCTGACGACGCTGGAAGCCGGAGAAGAGAGGAACCACGCTTGAAGGAGAAGAGAGGAACCACGAAGAGAGAGAGGTAAGAGGGGCGGTGTCGTTTTTAAAGGTTTAGGGTAGGGGGAGGGTCGTGCAGGGGATAGTCTTTTAGGTTTTAAGGTAGTGTAGTTGTGTTTTTGTAGTGTAGAGTAGTGTATTTGGGTTAAGGGTAGTGTCGGTGGTCGTGCAGGGTAGTGTTTCAGTGTAGGTACCGGACTGGGGGTAGGGGTAGGGTCGTGCTGCGGGTAGTGTTTTAGGGTTTAGGGTAGTGTTGTGGTGTTAGTGTAGTGTAGGGTAGTGTTTTAGGGTTTAGGGTAGTGTCGGGGGGTCGTGCAGGGTAATGTTTCAGGGTAGGGACCGGACTGGGGGTAGGGGCAGGGTCGTGCTGGGGGTAGTGTTTTAGGGTTTAGGGTAGTGTTGTGGTGTTTGTGTAGTGTAGGGTAGTGTTTTAGGGTTTAGGGTAGTGTCGGGGGTCATGCAGGGTAGTGTTTCAGTGTAGGGACCGCACTGGGGGTAGGGGCAGGGTCGTGCTGGGCGTAGTGTTTTAGGGTTGTGGTGTTTGTGTCGTGTAGGGTAGTGTTTTAGGGTTTAGGGTAGTGTGGAGGGGTAGTGTTTGAGGGTTTGGGTAGTGTTGTGAAGTTTGTGATGTGTAGGGTAGCGTATTTCTATTTAGTATTTAGCGTAGTTTGGGGGGTTTTAAAATTCAAAAAATGAGTTGAAAAAGTATGCGAGGTAAATGTCTCTTTAAATGCTTTTGAATACACGTGCAATGTAAATGTATGCAAACTTAAAACTTGCGTAGTAACGGTACTTGCGAACTAAAAACAACGTTGTAAAAGTATGCGTTGTTTTGGTTCGCGAAGTAACGACATATATTCCAAAAGCACACTAACAGCCTCCTCAAAATGGCTGCCAGCCACATGGTCACAACAACAACAAGTAGGAGGCCCGGAAAACAATGAACTCAAGCAGGCCTATATGGACACAGACTTTACAAAATGGCCACTGGCCACATGGGAAGGCGCAGCCAAGAAAAATGCTGGCCCACTATTATAAACACACTCACACACTGGCCAGACAAAGGAGGCATGCTAAACAACACATCTTTAATGCAACAATGCCAAAAACGAAAATCCACAGGGCTAAAAAATTTTGCAAGTGACAACCACACACATATCCAACAAAGGCATTTAGTTTAACACACATGAAAAAAAGGTAAAATGCCACAAAAAACACATTTTGTATTTTTAATGCAATGCCATCCATGGCCAAAATGATGTTTAAATTCAGCAGACACCACAGAAACAGTTGTTTCATGCACCCATGAGTAGCTCTGGGCCTATTGGTTGAAAAACTCATTGGCAGGCTAGGCCACATAGTGAATCAATTCAAATTAATATTGCAAATGTATTAAAAACATGGAGAAAATGTAGTGAACTGTGCTACATTTTTACTGAATAAAAGAAGAAAAAATTGCATGCAAAGCAACAACCAGCAAGAAGACATGGCAACCACAAAGAAGGCATGCAGGCCTATGGCAAAAGCACATTGGCTGCCTTCACAAAATGGCTACCAGCCACATGGCCAGGCCACAACAACAAGCAACAAACCTACAAAGGGAAGACAGTGTAGGCCTGTGGCAAAAACACACTGGCTGCCCTCACAAAATGGCCGCCAGCCACATGGCCAGGAGGAGGCCACAACAACAAGCAATAAGTCTACAAAGGGAAGTCAATTCAGGCCTATGGCAAAAGCACACTGGCTGCCTTCACAAAATGGCCGCCAGCCACATGGCCAGGCCACAACAACAAGCAATACGCCTACAAAGGGAAGACTTGCAAGCCTATGGCAAAAGCAGACTAACTGCCTCCACAAAATATCCACCAGCCACATGGTCACAACAACAACAAGAAGCAGGAGGCCTGGAAAACAATAAACTCAAGCAGGCCTATATGGACACAGGCTTTACAAAATGGCCCCTGGCCACATGGGGAGGCACAGCCAAGGAAAATGTTGGCCCACTATTACAAACACACTCACACACTGGCCAGACAAAGGAGGCATGCTAAACAACACATCTTTAATGCAACAATGCCAAAAACGAAAATCCACAGGGCTAAAAATTTTTGCAAGTGACAACCACACACATATCCAACAAAGGCATTTAGTTTAACACACATGAAAAAAGGTAAAATGCCACAAAAAACACATTTTGTATTTTTAATGCAATGCCATCCATGGCCAAAATGATGTTTAAATTCAGCAGACACCACAGAAACAGTTGTTTCATGCACCCATGAGTAGCTCTGGGCCTATTGGTTGAAAAACTCATTGGCAGGCTAGGCCACATAGTGAATCAATTCAAATTAATATTGCAAATGTATTAAAAACATGGAGAAAATGTAGTGAACTGTGCTACATTTTTACTGAATAAAAGAAGAAAAATTGCATGCAAAGCAACAACCAGCAAGAAGACATGGCAACCACAAAGAAGGCATGCAGGCCTATGGCAAAAGCACATTGGCTGCCTTCACAAAATGGCTACCAGCCACATGGCCAGGCCACAACAACAAGCAACAAACCTACAAAGGGAAGACAGTGTAGGCCTGTGGCAAAAACACACTGGCTGCCCTCACAAAATGGCCGCCAGCCACATGGCCAGGAGGAGGCCACAACAACAAGCAATAAGTCTACAAAGGGAAGTCAATTCAGGCCTATGGCAAAAGCACACTGGCTGCCTTCACAAAATGGCCGCCAGCCACATGGCCAGGCCACAACAACAAGCAATACGCCTACAAAGGGAAGACTTGCAAGCCTATGGCAAAAGCACACTAACTGCCTCCACAAAATATCCACCAGCCACATGGTCACAACAACAAGCAGGAGGCCTGGAAAACAATAAACTCAAGCAGGCCTATATGGACACAGGCTTCACAAAATGGCCCCTGGCCACATGGGGAGGCGCAGCCAAGGAAAATGTTGGCCCACTATTACAAACACACTCACACACTGGCCAGACAAAGGAGGCATGCTAAACAACACATCTTTAGTGCAACAATACCAAAAACGAAAATCCACAGGGCTAAAAAGGTTTGCAAGTTACAACCAAATACACATCCAACAAAGGCATTTAATTTAACACACATAAAAAAAGGTGAAATACCACAAAAACACATTTTGCGTTTTTAATCCAATGCCATCCATGGCCAAAATGATGTTTAACTTCAACAGACACCACAAAAACACTTGTTTCATGCACCCATGATGAGTAGCTCGGGGCCTACTGGCTGAGAAATGCCTATTTTTGGCAGACTACTGGGCTACATAGTGAACTAAATAAATATTGCAAATTGATTTCAAAACATGGAGAAAAATGTAGTGAACTGTGCAACGTGTTTCCTTTATATAAGAAAAAAAATTATTTACAGAGAAACAACTAGGTCCCTACTGAAACTATAGGCCACACACCACGCAAAATTTTAAAAAAACGATGAAAAGTACAAATAAATCTAGGTGCATGGCCCCAATCAAACAAACAACACCAATTTTCCAACTTACTTGTAAAATCTCAAATTCAAAGTCCTCAAATCCAATGATATATATCATGCAGCAAACACAAAGAGTGATCCTTCCAGCTCCAAATCGAAATGAAAAGTGACCAAGAGATGGACAAAGCACTAGGAGGAGCCTGCTGGACAGGAAAAGAAGTTGGAGACTCTGGGGTACTTCCTTCCTCTGGAAAAAAAAAGAAAAATGTCTCCTTGCACACAAAATATAGCCAAATGTCAATTTGAGGAATTTTTTTTTACCCCAAACTGTCATTTCAAGAAGGTTTTGATGCTGCTCGGGAAGAGAACCTTCTCCAGATTGTAGTCTGGGTCAATCCTGCGTGTTCGGGATCTTCCTAAAAAAAAAACCTCCAGAACTCCACTGGTGTGCTCAAATGATGTGTTCGCGATCGCAAACTCTCGCAGGACCATGCAGCCGCCTAGAAAATCTCGTGGCGCCCGCGTACGGCTTGGGAAATCTCGTCAGCGATCACAGGTACCCGGTAAGTCACTCTGGCACATGCGAAAATGCATTTCGGACATGCGAACACTAAAAAAACTCCGCTCCATTGCCGAGTGTGGAGTTTTTCAGCAACTCCGCATTCTACGCGGAACGCAGAGTTAACAAAATTCCGCAAACTGTGCGAGCAGTGTGGAGTTTTACACCCAGGGTTAGCCATTACCAACATTATGCCAAGTGAGAAATCCATTTTGGGAAAAATTTAATGAAAGAAGCATGGAAACAATGTGGTTAGCACATATGCATTTTCTGAATATGAGTGACAGTTCTTTAGCACAGGTGGTCAATATAGATTTCAGTTTGAATTATTACACATTCAGACCATTCAGGTAATTGCTTGAGCAGGTAACGGCAGTTGAGAATATGAGGTGCCGTTATTTTACATTGACATGCAAAAATCAAGGGTGGCGTGGCTAACCGCCGAGCATGGCGGACGCGTTCTAGTTGAGCTCCGGGCCGGGCCCTGAATCCTGATAATAACTGTGCCATTGCAAGGCCATCTAGCTACCCAACCTGCCTGGCGTGCTGTCTGTGGCCCCGGGTGACATCGTGGGTGCAAGAAGAACTCTGCTGCTGGCGGGGATATCGGCGTTTGCAGGAGCGGCGTCACTGCTGCAGCCCGCACCACAAGGGTGGAGGCCACAGAGACTCGCCGGCTCCGGCCACGACTACGCAGAAGGGAAAAACCTGAGTACGGTGTGCCGCCGCATTGCTGAGGCGCACACTGCACCCCCGATGATGCTGTAGCAGATTGCCCGGGCAGTGCGCTGAGAGCAGAGAGACCGCCTTTGGCCGTGGGATCCCGACGGCGGCCATCGGGCCGGAGTCCCAGGAAGAGGGATACGGTATTGGTCCTACCCTGTACGGCTGACCCTGCGGCTTCGGTTGCTGCTACCGACTGGTCCTGGATTGGTGAGCAAAACGGAAGGACTATAATTGTGAAATACGCCAAAACTCTCCCCGGCCCTGGGGACTGACTTCCGATCTACCCTGGGAGCGGCCTGGACGGCGTATCACCTGAGGCAGGTGGATGCTCACTGGGGTGAATCTGGCTGCGCTGTGAGGCCCACGAACACGGCGGAGGCCAGAGTGGGAGCCTATAAGAGGCCGCTGAAGCGAGAAGACGAGCGCAGCCCCTGCGCCTGGGGTGGGTTTCCGAATCGGGGCCCGCCGACACCTGGCCTCATCCAACTGGGCCGCATTGGAGCGTAAGTACTGCACCCAATTAGGCCGCGCTGAGCCCCCGACCAGGTCTGGACCAACTGCGCTGCAGCTCAATACCCGTATTGTGTAATATCCCACTACCCACTGGTGGTCCTGAGCTGCCGGAGTCCCCTGCTAGCTGTGGATGGTGATGAATGAGGATGGGGATACCCCAAGAGCACTGGGCCTTGTGTTGAGGATCTCGGTGGGCATCTGGCAGGCGTAGAGTGTACGCGAAGCTAAACCACGGTGAGAGCGCAATTGTATGCTAGCTGTGCACTGGGATATGGACTATTATTCCATCCGCTACTGAGCCCCAACACACCTGGAGATGGGTCGTACTAGAGGGAAACAACCGGAACCCCTCACCTTCGGGAGACCTGAACACAATGAGCAGGACGATGCAGCCCATGCCCCTGATCCGGACTGCATTCCACCGACAGCTCTAGGGAGCCCCACAGATAAACTGGACTTAATATTAGAAGAAGTTCGCGATTCAAGGAAGGTGATTGAACAACAAGTGAGCGCCCTCACTACAGGCTTCACGCTCTTAAAAGCTGATCAGGATAAAATGGCTGAGACTGTGAAGAATAATAAATTGCTCCTCACCGAGGTGCTACCACAACATAAGGCTCATTCAGCACAGATCGAACAACTACGGCGCCAACTATCGGGCCTACAGGACATAGTGGATGACGCCGAAGGGTGGGCTCGATGCAATAATGTAAGGATAGTGGGAATACCGGAACGCAGCGAAGGCTCAAACCCAACCCAATTCATTGAACAATGGTTGCGGAGCACGATCGTGCCGGAGGGTCTCACCGATTTCTTCAATGTGGAAAGGGCACACAGAATCCCGTCGCGACCCCGATCACTGGTGCACCTCCTAGGCCAATAATAGCATGCATACTCAATTTCAAAGATCGGGACACTTTACTACGAGCCGCCAGAGAGAAAGCTCCGATCCAATTTGAGAATAAATGGATCTCACTTTATCCGGATTTCACGTTAGCGGTACAGCAACAAAGAGCCTCATTCCAAGAGGTTAAAAAGACGCTCAGAGTCCATAATTTGAAATATGCCCTCTTATTCCCAGCCCGTCGAAAAGTTATATACGAGCAGAAATCCCACTTCTTTGACAGCCCAGAGGAGGCCGCAGAGTGGATCGAGGTCAAATTATCACTGTGTGCATCGCACAGTTAGTCTCAACCCACCAAACAGAAACCATGCAAACCACAGAAGTCAGGGGGTGACAAGTCCTACCTGAGGACGACGTTCCGTCCAGAAAAGAAGGCAATCCCATCTCCGGAGCAAATCATTGAAGGTCAGAAATCAGCAATACTAGCGGCTGCAGCATTGGATGACCACGAATCAATCTCGATGGCTGACTCAATCGAATCGAATCCACTAATTTACAATCGGACTCCGAGAATATTGTGGCTCTCTTCCCTTCTATTACCCCACAGACGATGAATGACTATTTGGGATAATACACTTGGTCTGTGAATCCAGAGGCATGAGACGCCATCTGAAGGTAGACAATACGCTACATTATGTGCATACTGACCTAGCAATGTTATTTCATGGTACCTGATTGGGCCCGAGCTCGGCCAGCTATGTTAACAGCTCAGTGTGTTGTACCCATACACCCACAGCAGACCGTGGTTTCCACCGCCCCCATTGCAACTGCACAACCATATGAGTTGTTTGAAGTTCAATTTGTTTTTATAGTTTGGTCCTCTGCCGTTCTGAGGTGGAACCTTGTATTGGGAATTGTTAGGGGTTATTATAAGACAGACTCACTCACAGGTAACGCTTCCAGCGGTCATAAGTGCCATACAGGGATAAGTCCGACACCACAACACCTACAAACAAATGGCTACACCGGGAAAGTACATGGTCACGACCTGGAATGTTAGAGGAATGGGGTCTGTACATAAAAGGCATAGAATATATGCCCAACTCAATAGGAGGAAGGCCCACATTGTACTGATGCAAGAGCCGCATCGTGCTAACTCTGAAGCCACTAAGTTACGGAAAAAGTGGAGGGGACAGCTATTCTGTACATCCTATTCCGCATTTGCAAGGGGGGCAGCCATATGGATCAGGAACGGCACTCCTTTTGCTGTTCTAGACCAAAGAATAGATACTAACGCCAGATATGTATTGCTCCATGGCACACTGGAAGGGGAACATTTAGTGATTGGTAGTATGTACGCCCCTAACACAGAACAGGACACATTTTTAGGGACCCTTAACACGGTCATTGCTGATTGAGGTGGATATCCCTGGATCCTGGGAGGGGAATTTAACGCAGTTTTGAGCATAGAATTGGACCATTCCCACCCACCTCTACAAAGAACCAGCAGTAAGAAACAAGCGGAGGCATTACATGGTTGGGCGGAGGGCTGGGGACTGTCCGACATGTGGCGCATTCACAACCCAACTTGCCGGGAATACTCGTTTTATTCCCCCCCACATATGTTACACACACAAATTGATAGGGTGTTTTGTTCCTTACCCCTAGTTGTAAAAATTACCCACACTACTTATCTTGGGAAAACACTCTCAGATCACAATCCGTTGGAGGTGTTGCTCTCCTGGGGGAAAATTCCCACACCAGTGCCAACATGGAGATTGCAAAAAGAACAATTGATGGACAGAATGTAGAATAATGTCATACATTCACCCCAGTACAGAGATCTGGGCCTAAATCCATCGTTTTTTGCTCACCATGCCATTCCAGTTTGAACCCAGCCATATGCAAATCAGTCTTGACCCTGTGTCCAATGGGAACAGTCCAGCCCGAACTGCCAGGCCAGGTCCTCCCTGGACTGGAACCAAGCATCCTAGGACCGGTTTCGTGGTTTCACCCCTCATCAGCCAGGATAGCTTGACTCCAGTTGCATGGAGAGCACAGGACCCACGTCTGGGCATACCCATCCCACTCGGGGTGACAAATGCAAAAAGTACAATTGATGGACAGAATGTAGAGAAATGTCATGCATTCACCCCAGTACAGAGTTCTGGGCCTAAATCCATCGTTTTTTTGCTCACCATGCCATTCCAGTTTTAACCCAGCCATATGCAAATCAGTCTTGACCCTGTGCCCAATGGGAACAGTCCAGCCCGAACTGCCAGGCCAGGTCCTCCCTGGACTGGAACCAAGCATCCTAGGACCGGTTTCGGGGTTTCACCCCTCATCAGCCAGGATAGCTTTACTCCAGTGGCATTGAGAGCACGGGACCCAGGTCTGGGCATATCCGGCGCACCTAGGGCAAGAAAGCAAAAGACACACAGTTGATGGACGGAATGCAGAACAAATCAAAACATTCACCCCCATCCACCAATTGTGTGTCTTTAACATGGACATTGCAGCCCTTAACTCTAGAAGACCCTGTATTCCGCACCACCCTCTCCACTGCTATATCCAATTATTTTGCAGAGAATACAGACACTGCAAGTTCACGGCAGATGGAATGGGAGGCCTTTAAGACGGTCATTAGAGGGGTGGCCATTAGCACAAGAGTGGGTGTCCGCCTCACGCTAGATAGAGAACTGCGGGACCTAGAAGATCAACTAGGCAGGCTTGAACAGGCAGCAACCTTGGATGCCACAAACGAGGTGGCCCTGTGAGAAGCTCATATCAAGCATGCAGAACTACTAGAACAGCTACGGATTATTGACTATCGCACCTACATACAAAGGCAACAGGCAGAGGCAGATAGGACGGGTGCCCTCCTGGCTAGGATCATAAGGGATGCACCATCCTCTACCCCATACAATAGATTACCACATTAGAGGGAACCACAGTCAACACACAAATAGACATAAACACGGCGTTCAGGAGATATTATGAAACACTGTACGCACCACCTAGAGAGTTCAAGGAGGAGGAGTTTGTAAACTTCCTCGATGGGCTAGAAATCCCCAAGCTACTGGAAGCACATAAAAAAGAGCTGGCAGAACCCATTACAAAAACTGAAATTAAATTAGCAATTAAAGATCTCCCAAGAAACAAAACGCCAGGGCTGGATGGGCTACCGGTAGAGTTTTACGAGAAGTTTTCGGCATTATTAGTACCCCAACTAGAACGATTATACCAGGCAGCACTGGACACAGGATCCCTCCCCCCACTACAAGGCAGGTGCTTGTTACATCCCTCCTGAAGCCCTGCAGGAAACGTAGGGACATGTCAGGATACCGTCCCCTTTCATTACTGAATACTGACTATAAAATTTTAGGCAAAATATTAGCTTGTAGACTACTGCACCATTTACCGCAGTTGATACACATAGACCAATGCGGCTTTGTGCCCGGCCGGAGCACCTCTCTCAACATCAGACGATTACACCAGATACTAACCTCCACATCAGCGGACAGCCTAGGAGCGGGCTGAATCTCTCTAGACCTGAGGCAAGCGTTTGACACATTGCACTGGAGTTATATGCTACGAGCCGTTTTACAATTTGGGATACCACATGAGTATGTGAGATGGGTTACCCTATTATACACGGAACCCACAGCCTGCGCCCGCACCGGAGCCCACATTTCACAGTCCTACCCGGTAGCCAGGGGCACACGTCAGGGATGCCCACTATCACCCCTGCTGTTTGTATTAGCGCTCAAACTTTTAGCCATTAAAATACGTACGGTAGCAGCAGACAGGGGTATTAGGATAGGGAATATCACCCATATCCTCTCTGCCTATGCGGATGAAATAATTATTTACCTAAATAAACTTCAGGATGACCACGAACCCCTACCAACAGTGTTTCATCAATTCCAAGTTCTCTCAAGCCTATCCATAGACGAGTCCAAGTCGTATGCTTACTATTTCAATGACATAGTGAGGCTAGACCCTGTCCACTTTGGCCTCTTGACATTCCCAGTTGCACCCGTCACATTCAAATACCTTGACATACAAATATATAGGGAGGCACGGTATCTGTTGGAAGGCAATCTGGCCCGCACCATTAAAACACTAAAAAACCAAATCACATTCTGGTCCTCCCTGCCGCTTTCCGTGGCAGGAAGAGTGGCTATCTCCAAAATGGTCATGCTCCCTAGACTGCTATATTTGTTTACTAATTTACCAATAATGATTCCGGTACACACTTTTAAAACTTTAAATACACTTTTATTGGAATTAATATGGGGTAGGGGCCGCAGGAGAGTGGGGCTCTCAAAAATCCAGCTGGGTACAGACCGGGGGGGCCTGGGTGTCCCGGATTTCAAGGCATATTGTTATGTGAGTCAACTCCAGTGGCTCTCATACTGGCTTGCAGGACACAATCTGCAGGAGATAGGGATGACGCAACGAACATGGGAAAGAGGAGCACTCCATACCCTGTTATTACCGGGAGGAGGGCCCCTGATATTGGCTCCTCCACTGTTAAAAGTAGCCCTTTCATACTGGAAAAAAGCTATCCAATACACTAATGGTTTACTTCCCTATGCCTCTAACGTTCTGCTGGTAGGAATCCCCACACCATCCAGAATAGTCACTAATAGATGCATTTCCAAATGGTCGAGCGAGGGAGTGAGTACAGTTGGGATGCTATTTTCCGACAACATGTTAATGGACCACGAGAATTTTGTTAGGGAACAAGGACTACCGAATTCCCTGTGCATCCTACACACTAGCATTAGCAGATATGTTAAAAGTACTTGGGCACCAGATGGTAAGGAGCCCCCCACGCATGACTTAGTAGACACACTATACCTCATGGGCAATGGAGGACGCTTAACCAGGTAGCTGTACAGAGGTATTCGCTCCCTTGCGGCTATTCCAGTCCAATCGCTTAGAGAAAAATGGATTGTGGATCTAGGCCGTGAAATATCAGACAAAGAATGGGAGCGAATGCTGGAACACCCCAAGAATGTATCCCGTAACCCACACTTAAACGTATCCAATATATGGTATTACATAGGGCTTATTTGACTCCGCACCGATTAAGCAAGATGTTTCTGGAAATGGTGGATCTATGTCCCCTGTGCCACATACAAAACGCTGATCTATTACACATGCTATGGGCATGCCTACGACTGGTTTCCTTCTGGGCAAATGTGCTTAAAATACTGAGTGAGGTGGCGCCTGTAGCGGGGGGAGGTACAATCGAATACTGCATTTTAGGATTGTGCAATAAACACAAGAAGCAAGGGGTGCAATCTCGATTCGCCAACCTGGACTTGATCTTGGCGAAAAGGTCAATTACAATGCGATGGAAATCTGCACTGCCCCCTGCGGCTTCAGACTGGCATAGCGAAGTAGTCAGATGGGGCAGGGCCGAAAGTATGAAAATCAGGAGGGAAGAAAATAGAGGCTTACGAAACAACCCAATTTCTCTGGAGTGGGATGCAATATTAGAACTGTTTATTTCCACTGAACCTTCCTTGCACTGAGACTCTGTAATATAATTAGTCTTCTTATCAAACTCATGAGCAAAATTAAGTAACAGACCCCTCATAAACCAAACAATGCCGTGATATGTACACTTAGAAATCTGGTACCTGGGACTATATGCATGAGAAGGATTTGTCTGCCGACTCGTGGTCTATGTTAATAATGTAGAGAGTCTGGGGTAGGGAGGGGGGTGGGATCTCTAAATTAAGCTGTTCGGGGAGGCGGGAGGGTGTTTCTTTGTTGGCATAGGATTCTTTACATTGTTTAGACATAATCCCCGCAACTATATGTTACCACTCTGTTATCACTGCCACTGTCAGTATTACACTTGTTGTTGGAACTATGTCAGCAGTAATAACTATTCTGTAACTGAGATATGTTGCTCTTATATGATCCTGGTAATGGAACATTCAATGCCATCTCTGTTTGTTCTCCTTGAAAATCAATAAAATATGTTTAAAAAAAAAAAAAGACATGCAAAAATCAACTTGAACATGCATTTTTGTTTTGAATTTTCACCAGAGTGTTCTGTTTAGGTAATTTGTTTTGTGCAAAATGCTTTTTTTTTATAGACGGAAAGCACCATAGAGAGTGGGAGGCTACTGAATATACAGTAGCAACTTCCTACTCCTGTCTTACGACTCCTTTCTATGCTTTGTTCAGCACTTGGTGGTCTTGGAAGGTGTGTGAGAGAGAGAGAGACCTGCAATTATTTAATTTTTGGTTTTTGATCTTTGCCTGCCACCTGGCACTCTATTGTTAAGCATTTGTTGTGCTGTAAAATTCCACCAAGAAAAGATCTCACACTCGGCTGGGTGGATATGGTTAAAACCATGCCAACTGTTACAGGAGGAGGTACCCAAAAATTGCAAATTTACCCAATCCACCCTCCTAACAAGGTAAGAAATGGACATCATAGTGCAGAGAATAAATGACAAAAATGTTTGGCCAAGGATAGGTAGAGTGCACTTTTTTCCACAATCTGTGACCCATGAATTCCACTCCTGAGTCTTGAGATTTCTTTTTTTAAATTCTTTTTATTGATTTTCCATAAGTTGCAAACTTGGTTACAGTGCAGTATAGGGTATGACCCATTAAAGGTAAATACAAGACAAATAGCAGACATCGGTAGACAAGGTTAACATTAGGTACAAGGCATTTGTATTACAGGGAGCAGTAAGCATACATATTAAGGTTACAAATCCTGCAGTGTCCCAGCTGTCCCATGTGCACCCTCTTCCATCCCGTCCAATTCAGGGGTGTTTTGTACCGGTGTTGAAGTGCCACCAGTGTCTTGCGACTCCCCAGGTAGGAATGGAATGGTCGCCATATGTCCAGAGGCCTAGCAATGGGTGGTTGTAGCTGTGCATAAGTGTCACTGTTAGTGTTGCAATATGTCATACTGCGCAGCCATGAGTGTACTGTAGACATGCATTTACTACCCCAATTAATAGCCACTTCTCGTTTAGCAATAAGCAGTGCAATGGCGACAAACCGTCGTTTGGGTTTTGGGAGGTCATGTGTGTACCCAAGCAACGCCATAAATGGCATGGGTGTAAGCACCATATCTATCATTCGGGAAATTTCCCCATATATTGCTGTCCAGTAGCCCATTATTTTAGCGCATGTCCACGTAATGTGTGCAAAGTCTGCATCTGGGGAGTGGCATTTCGGGCAGGAATGTGATCGGGATGGGTCTATCCGATGGAGTGCACTAGGTGTCTTATAAGCCCTCCAAAGAAATTTAAAGTGCAGCAGCTTGTGATGGTGGTTGGGGAGGACACAGCGTATTTGTGTACAGCACCTACCCCATTGAACGTCTGTAATAGAATGTCCTAGATCCCGCTCCCAAGCCGCGCGCACCCCGGCGTCCCGGGATGGCAGCAGGGCCACCGCAGCCCTATACATTCTGGCCATAAGGTGCGTCCCATCTCTTGCTTTGATAATGCCTGTCAGGATTGGGAATTCAGGTGGTTCTAGTGGATAGCTGAAAACATGAGCTCTCAGAGCCCTCTGAAGTCTCTGCAGGACAAAGTGGTCCATAACTGTTGCCTCACGAAAGCGGGGGACCTCCGTGTGTGAGAAGACGTGCCCCTTAGGGAATAGATCTCCGAATGTTACCAAGTAGAGTTTGGCTATCGTACGCTTTAGAACTGCCTCCTGCAGAATGGGAATCCAGCCATTACCCGCTAGTGGCAGTTCAGGTGAATACAATATACGTGTTCCCGTTATCTTTAATAATTTGTGCCATGCCCAACTAGTTGTGGAGAGTGTTTGAATGTCCTGCACATCCAGCGGGAACCCCACTGGCAGCAGGGTATTAAAGGGCGCCGGGAGTGCCAAATTGGCCTCCTGTCTGAAGTAGGGAATCTTCCTATCCACATGGTACCAGTGCCGATCGAAGCTCGCTTGCGCCACCAGGTAGTAGACATGAAATTTTGGTACCCCAAACCCTCCTCTCTCATATGGCAATATTAGTGTATCCCAGCTGACGCAAGGCTGTTTACCACCCCATACCAGTCGTATCAACAGTGTCCGAAGGGCTGAGAAGAAGCTATTATATAGTGGAATCGGAATGTTATGGAATAGGTATAAAAATTGGGGGAGGACAACCATTTTAACGATGGCTATTCTTCCCGCCATGGACAGGGGTAGCGTCAACCACCACTTTTTGTTACGTCCCAGCTTTTCCATTACCGGGCCATAGTTCAACTGGAGGATACGATCCTTCTCTCTGTGTATATAGATTCCTAGATACTTGACAGACTCCTTACATCACTTCAATGGAAACTCCGCAAGCCTACCACAGGGTGCCTCCGTCAGCTGGAATACCTCTGATTTCTCCCAGTTAATGCATAAACCAGATAAGGTGCCATATCTTGTCACTTCACACAGAAGCGGAGCTAAGTTGTCATCCGGGTGTCGTACATATAATATAATATCATCTGCGTATAGAGTGAGTAGCAGGGGCCCTGTATTAAACTGTAGGCCCGATGACTGTGGCTCTCCTGCAGATGGCGCACCAGCGTGTCTAATGCTAACGAAAACAATAAAGGGGAGAGTGGGCATCCCTGCCCTGCCCCCGTTTTAAGTTGAAACTCAGTCGACAACGGGCCATTAAGGCGTATGCGCACCGTGGGTTGTGTATACAATAGTTTAACAACTGCCAAAAACCGATCCGGCACCCCAAGGCGACCCAGTGCAGCATATAGGAAAGGCCACTCGAGCGAATTGAAAGCTTTTTCCGCGTCGAGCAGCACAGCAGCTGCTGGAACCGATGGTGATATTCTATGTAGTGTGGCAAACAGCGTACAGAGATTGAGAGCTGTTGACTTATGAGGTATAAACCCTGATTGAGCGGGCAAAATCAGTTTTTCTACTATGAGGGCTAGTCTCGTTGCTAACACTTTAGCTAAAATCTTATTATCAAAATGTAAAAGTGACAGCGGTCTGTAGAAACCACAGCGCAGTGGATCCTTACCGGGTTTCGGAAGTAGGATTATGACCGCCTCTCTCAGGGTGGGCGGTAGCACGCCTGCATCTACCGCTTCTTGATACACATCTATAAGATATGGCACAAGGATGTCTTTGTATTTCTTATAAAAGCCTCCCGTAAACCCATCTAGCCCCGGAGCTTTAGAGCCGTCTAGAGAATTTATGGCATCAGTCACCTCGTCTTCCGAAAATGGCTTCGCCAGAAACTCCTGGTGTGCTTTTTCCATCCAGACCATAGAGATCTCATCTAAGTAGTCACTGTAAGCCTGTGGGTGCCCAGTAGCCCTTGATGTGTACAGTTCTGTGTAGTATGTGAGCACCTCTCCGAGGATTCCCACATTGCCCGTTCTACGCGACTCATCACGTCCCATCAGCTCAGATATATATGTCGGTCTGCGGGTCTGCTGCATTAGTCTGGCAAGAGTCCTACCTGGCCGTTCACCCTCCCCAAAGTGCCTAGCAATAGCGTATTTGCCAAGATGATGTGCGTCATGCTCAGCTACTTCCTAAAACTCCGCTAGGAGGGCAGCGTGACATTGCAAACTGGGGGGGCCAGGGGGTTGCGCATCCATATGATCAATGTCTACCAGCTGTGCTTCTATTCGTGTAATTGTACGCCTCAGATCCCTGAGTACACCTGAGCTCTTTGATATGCATATTCCCCTGGTGTAGGCCTTGAACGCCTCCCATAGCATGGCTTTGGATGTTACCGAGCCCACGTTTAACGTTAAATATTCACTGATCGCAGCGCTCAATTCAGACGTGAATACCGTGTCTCTCAGGGCCATGTCGGGGAATCTCCATGGTCACTCTACCCTCCCTGCGCATGGAACTCTCAGCTGTAATACAACTGGTGAGTGATCCGACAGTGTGCGCGGGAGATGTTTCACACCGCTGATCCATAGCACCACCCCTGCCGAAGGGCACCAATAATCCAACCGGGTCCATGTGTTATAAGGTGCAGAGTAGTGCGTGTATCCGTCCTGCTGGCGCTGTGGTGCCTCCACGCATCAACCAGTCCATAACTATCAAGAATATCTAGCAGTGCCCTCCTGGCCCTCGGCTTCGTATCTGCAGTGGCTGCTGTGCTGTCGCGTGTCGGATCCAGCAGTAAATTAAGATCCCCACCCAGGCAGATTTGTCTGCCCCCATTCGCTTAATGTGTGTATGAATGGAATCAAAGAAATCAGGGTCATCGATATTTGGCGCATAAATGTTTACAAACAATATTGAGTGTTCAATTAAGCATCCCTTTAACAATAAGTATCGCACCCTTGGGTCTCGATACACCTCTACCTCCCTGAACGGCACTCGTTTGTGTATCAATATCGCCACGCCCCTTGCATATGAGCTGTATCCAGCAAAGTACCGATGGGCCCCCCAATTACCTGCCAGGGATACTTTCTCGGAAAGCGCCAGGTGCGTTTCTTGTATGAAGGCAATGTCTACCTGTTGGCGATGCATATAGTTGGTTACTAGCTTACATTTGCGGGCATTATTAAGGGCCCTTACATTCCAGGACATTAACACTACATTAGCTTCCGGTTGTACCTCGTTAGCCATAACCTAACTCTTGATTACAGATTGTGTCTTCATCTAAAATACAATTACTGCACTGTACTTGAACATGCGGATTAAACCATATAAACAAGCATTTGCTTAAGAACCCAAGTTCCCCCACCCACCTCCCATCCCCCATACCAAACTGCAGGGGAGAGTCCCAACCCCAAACAACAAATTTAGAATGTAAATGAAAAAACAACATTATTATGCCATACTGCATCAACTCAAACACGTGCATCCGCACTTAGGAGGTGGCAACGCCACGCCGCTGTTCCACTAACCTTGACGCATATGCGTCTTAAAGTATGTAAAGAGTCCGTTCCAGGGGGGAGTGCCCACTGCACCCCAAATCTGTTACTCAGAAATCTGGTCCAGGCATTGCAACATGTACATATTCACAAGATTATTTGCCTGTTTAAGGGACAACTAGCTATTTTAACTGGCCGTGAAAAGATCCGCACTTACACCTGAGTCCGGGATGGTCTGCGATTGCGGGGAAGGCATTCTTCGCTGCCGCACCGACTTGGAGCAGTTCTGGCAGAATTCCTGGACCTCATGGGGAGAGTCAAATATTCTGAACCGACCATCACCGTCCACCTTTAGCCGTGCGGGATAAAGCATCCTGTATTGCAGCCCCAGCTTTCGGAGATTCACCTTCACCCCGGCATATTTTCGTCTTGCTTCCTGGACCATTACAGTGAAGTCTGGGTAGAGCGAAATGGACGACCCTTGCCATTCCAACTGGCCCTTCTCTCACGCCATCCTCAGGGCGATATCCCTGTCTCTGAAGTTAAGCAAACGAGCTATGACAGGCCTCGGCAGGCAGCCCGGGTTCGGCCGCGGCCCAAGAATGTGGTGCGCACGCTCTACAACAAATGTTGTGGTGAAGGATTCAACTCCAAAGAGATCGGTAAGTAATGTTTCCTTGAACCGATCCAGCTGCCCAGTGTTGGTGGATTCAGTCACTCCCATGACTCGTATATTATTCCGCCGCCCCTTGCCTCCAAATCTTCATTCTTGATAGCGACTGACTTCAGGAGTTTCTCCATTCGCTCCATCTTTTTGGTGGTCTGGGCAGTGCCGTCTTCCAGATCGGAAATTCTACCCTCAGCCGTATTCAAGCATCCCTCGTGGTTGTCGAGCCGGGCTCCCATGGCTTCCAGTCTCCTGTCCAAGGTGTCAAAGCGGGTATCCAGTGCCCTGAAGCCCGCCGTGAGCTCCATTAGTACGGTATCTGACCCTGCTGCACCAGCTGTGTGCGTACCACTTGCCTCCGCCATGTTTCCTTGCTGGGTTGTCGTGCTGGTGTCCAGTGGCTTAAAAGGGAGGGTGCTTTGTTTGGGGTCTTTCCGGCCCATGCCACAGGCCAAAGGATCCGTCCAACGGGTGGTGCGGTTCTTCCCCCCTCTTTGGTCTCTCCTCACTATGCTGTCCAACTATGTCAACGGCCAGGGCCTACCCCAGCCTGGGCGTCTGTTGCTGTGTCTCCTCGGCGTGCTGGGGTCGTGCACTATCCTGAGTGCACCTTGTTGCGTGGTACCAGATAGAGGAGGTCTTGCCCGAACATCTTTTAGGGCATATCAGTGGGGGGTGGGGGGAGCCAGTAGTGTCGTCCCGCAGTACCCGGCCCGACGGCCGGTCCTCAGGCTCACCCCCGGTCCCTATCACTGCGGGGCCTCCGGGGAATGACTGTAGGACTAACGGGAAGAGGGCACATGCATCCTGGACCCCCCCCCCCGCTTCTCCTTACCCCGCCTCCTGCTGGAACAGGCCAGATCTGCAGCAATTAAAGGCGGGCATGCTGAGGCGCGGTGTGGCTCCAGCTACTTTAGTCCCCGGCTTCACTCAGGGCCACAGGCTGCGCCCTACGCTGGCTATGCACATCGGTGCTGATCCGCACCGCGACCAGCCGCAGCCCCGCATTCCACACCGATTACAGCAGTGCCCCTTCACGCCTCATCTCCTGGATGTTGTCTCCGTTTACATCCCCCGGGCGGGCCGATCGGCAGTGGTTTGCGGCGGAGTTTCAAGCCTGTGCGGCCATCACGGTCGGCGGCTTGGCCACGCCCCCGAGTCTTGAGACTTGACGGCTTCATTACTCTTACTTTAGTAAATTATTACAATATTTTGCTAGTTGTTTTATTATGATGGTCGCTGCCTTTGACTTTCCACTCACTCTATGTTTTCCTTTAGTCTAGTTGCCTGTTGCATGTGCTTCACAATGAGAATCCTGTAGCCAGGTCACCAGCATCATTCATAATAAGAAGAACCTTTTTTCCTGTGATGTCGTCCCTGATAGAAGCAGACCTCACCTCACCCCTTCTCCAAGTACTAGCTATACCCTTAAATATTACATAAGTTATAGCATGTGAAATCATTGCATTAATTAAAACACTTTTGACATCTGAAATTGTATTATGTGACAGAACACAGTGCATGGTCTAGTGGTGAGTTATAGTTAATGTAGTGTGGTGAGTGAGGTGAGAAGACTGTGTAGCGGGGGTGCAAGTGATAATTTAAAGGTGGTGTGTAAGTAAACATGTGAGTTATAAGTATGACTTATAGTAGTATGAAAGTGGTTCGTAAATTATAAGTTCAACACGTAAGTATGACTTTTGAATTTGATATTTTTGTGTAGTTTAAGTTGTATTTGTCACAAATAAGATACAAATAAGTGCATAAGTGGTGCATAAATCTTACATTTAAGAGATAACTATGACTTCAGAATTTCTAATGTTTGTGTAGTTTAAGTTGGGTTTGTATACCAAACATAAAGAAAGTTTTCAGAACTATAAGGCATCTTTAACCTTCGTTTTTGTTTTGTGAATTTCAATGGTTTTTATAATGTTAGTAACAACAAATTTGTAATATTCATCCAGTTTAGCCTTGTGAAGTTGAGTGTTTTTAGGTGAAGTGTGGTACAATATGGTGGTGGATAGTGTATTAAAGTGTGCTGCGGTACAGTATATTGTGGAGTGGAGTAAAGTGGAAGGAGGTATACTGGAGTGGCGTACACTGGAATGGTATACAGTGGAGTGGTGCAGAGTGAACTCTGATACAATATAGTAGCATATACTGGAGTGGCATAGAGTGTACAGTGCAGTGGATACAGTGGTATAGCATAGAGTGGCATGTGGTAAAGTGGAGTTACTTCCTATAAATACCGTAAAGTGTATTCACGTACACTGAACTGGCATAAACTGGAGTGCTATACAATGGAGTGTTGTGCAGTGTACTGGCAGATATTGAAATATTGTATACTGAAATAGCATACAGTTGAGTGGTGTACAGTGGAGTGTGGCACAGTGGAGTCGCATAAACTAGAGTAACATACACTAGAGTGGAGTACAGTGGAGTGCTATACAGTGGAGTGGGGTACAGTTGAGTGGTGTACAGTGGTCTTAAGTAAAGTGGAATGTGGTACAGTGTAGTGTTGTAAAGTAAATTTGTGTAAAGTGGAGTGGCATGAATTGGAGTGTCGTACAGTGCAGTGGTGCAGATACAAATAGCATTCACTACAGTGGGGTACAGTGTAATACGGTACAGTGCAATAGCATATTGTGGAGTAGCATAAAGTGTAGTGCGATACAGTGGAATAGCATAGAATTGAGTAGTGTTTAGTTTAATGACATTGAGTTTAGTGGCGTGAAATGTTCTGATGTACATTGGAGTGGCATATAGTGAAGTAGCGTACAGTAGAATGTCATACAATTCAATAGGGTTAATTATAGAAACGCAGAGTGGCATACAGTGAAGTGTGGTTTAGTGGAGGGGCATAGGATGTAGTCTTGTTAAGTGATAAAGCATACAGTGGATTGTGGTACATTCCAGTGCCGTATACTGCATTTCAGTACAATGGAGTGCCATAGAGTGGAGTAGCATACGCTGGAATAGCGTACACTCCAGTTGTGTACCATCAAGTGAGACATAGTGGAACAGTATATAGTGGAATAGGGTAAAGTGGAGTTGAATACAGTGGAATACCATATAGTCGTGAGCAGTAGAGTTTAGGGGCATCCATCAAACTGCATACAGGAAAGTGTAATAGAATACCGTGGGGAACAGTATAATAGCAAAGAATATAATGGTGTAGATTGGAGTAGTGTACATTGGAGTTGGGTGGAGTAGAGTGGAGTGGAATAACGTACAGTGGATTTGTGTATAATGTAGTGGCGTATACTGTAGTGTTGTAAACTGGAGTAGCATACTCTAAATAGTGTGCAGTGGAGTAGTGTAAAGTAAACAGTTAAACAGAGGAGTGGCGTAAAGTGGAGTAAGTATATTAAAGGAAACGTACCATTAAAGTGTGTGAAAAGATGTCAATGCTATATCTCCAAAATATATATTTTAATATGTGAATGTTGGGGGGTCCTAAAACGAGCTTACATCCAATGTATTTTACATATACTTTTTTAGTTTGCGTATCACAAAAACCATCATTCTGATTTTGTTAAAATTTGGCAGGATTACATATTATAGTGTGAAGATGATTATTTTGGGTACTGCTGGTAAGTAGTTTAACTATTTTATAAGTTTTAATGTATTTAAACTTTGTGAGATTCGTTGCTGTGGTATTTTAGCTAAATGTGGGGGTATTTCGCTGTACTACTACGGTACATAGTGATGAAAGGCCGTTAGCTGATTAGCCAATGACTTCCTTTACAAAAGTTAAAAGCAGGCATGTTTTTTTTAGGAACACTGTGCCCGTGTTCTGTACTACGCCTTCCAATGTGGTTTTGGTATTTTTGCCCTACCTAGTACCACTTTAACAAAGTGGTAATAGGTTGTGCAAAATATGTATAAGTTTCTATATATTTGTTTTAAAATGATACGGAGTAGCGCAGTGCTACTGCGATACCACCAAAAACTTTTTACGGTTACCATTTTTATTTATACATTTCTATATATTAGATTATGAAGATTTATACAGCGCCCAGCTACTTACAAGAGTGTCCCAGCGCTAGAGACAAGATGGCACCTACATATGAAACTTATACAGATTGTGTGAAAAGCCAAGTTTTCAGTTTCTCTTTTAAAGGCGGGAAGGTCCTATGTTAGACGCTGTTCTGTAGGGACCCTGTTACAGTTAAGCAGCTCTATATAAGAGAATATCTGCCGCCTGTTCTGAGCTGGTGAATATGCGGGACTTTAGCCAGATGTTGAGAAGAGGAGTGCAAGTTGCAGGCAGGGATGTAATCATGGATCCTCTCTCTCAGATAGCCGGCACCTGAGCCGTGCAGGTCTTTATGCATCAAAACCATGGCATTAAATCATATCCTGTTTCTCATTGGGAGCCAGTAAAGAACCTCCAACAGAGTGGTCATGTGTGATCTAGGGGCAGAAGATTGAGTAACAGCCGAGAAGCGGAATTCTGAACCACCTAAAGTCTGCACAGATGGTACTCTGAGAGGCCAAGATAAAGGGCATTACCATATTCCAGTCTTGAAGTTATTAGTGCTTGGATGACCATTTTCCCAGCAGATCTGACAAAAGTGGCAGAAATCTTTTCAGCATCCGAAGTGTTCAAAAGCAGGAGCTTGTCAGAGCCTGAATCTGTGGTTGAAAGGAGAGGGCACTGTCAAATTTAACGCCCAGGTTCCTTACAGAACTTTGTTGAGGCCCTGAAGCGGGCCTCCTTCGGCCAACAGGATCGCCAAAGGTTATGGGAAAATGCACCGAAGATCATGATCTCTCTCTTGATTTCATAATTTTAAAGATCTCCTTAGATTTGTTACTGGCTTCATCGATCTTCCTTCCAAAGAAGGCCTTTTTGGCAAGATGCACCTTTGCATGATAGTTCTTTAATGCTAACTTATAGGTCGATTTATCCTCTAAATGGAAGTTACGCCTCCATTTCCTTTCGAGGTGTTTACATTTTTATTTTTGCTCATTCAAGGAGCACATCCTGTCTAAGAGCACAGAGATCGCCAGATCAGAAGGGTTGTCCAAATGAACATTAAAGTCCCTAAGGTCTATAAAATTAGCATACCGAAAGGCCCATGAAGCCAGGGCGCTGCCTAATAAATTCAAGCATGGGACAGCATGGCCCAGGGTCTTTAGATAAGGGCACCCGTCAGTGACTGTTTTAAGGTCAGGCAGAAGCCTATTACTTCCACTTCCATCAGACCCTCAAGTGGGAAGGTTACACATTCATCCCACCCCCTCAGCCTGTTTCATGGTTTTTCTTAAGGATTTTAAAACCAGGGGGGATTGTGTGTGGCTGAGGTTGGGTTGGCTGACTCTGAGAGCCAAGTGTCGGTGTGGAACCGGACCACCAGCTTCCCATCATTTAGAAGGTCAAAGACCTGTATTTCATGTTTCTGAAGTGACCTCACATTTAATAGAGCTGCCGAGAACTGTGCTAATGGCCCATTGGAACCGCGTGAAATAGAAGAAACTCTATTGTTGAATTGATTGTTAGGAGTCAATGCACAGTCAGAGCATGTAATGTCTTTTGATATCTTAAAGGGGGGAAAATGAGGAGAACACCTCAGTTTAGGGGCTAGGCTGTGCAGAGCTACACTATCATTAGAGATAGAGAACATACCCTCTGAAGAAAATCCAACATAGGGGCTGGCACTGGACGCTTCCGGGACGCTGACTGGCGCATCCCAAGAAAAGGATTGACGCAATGATTACAATCGCCTACTAATATTAAATGATTGTCTGAGTATTGTAAGAGTTTATGGGCAATATTGTACCAAAATTGACAGTCAGGAGCAGTAGGGCCATATACATTAAACAAAGAATTGGAATTTTGTCAATAGATAATCTAAGCAATACCCATTTCTCTTCTGAATCTGATTCCTGTGATACCAATTGGATTTGTAGAGATTTGTGGCATAAAATCGTAACACCATTCTTTTTACCATTAGTAGGTGAAAACAACACATCTCCTACCCAACCCCTGTATATGTTCATAGATTCACGTTCTTTAAAATGAGATTCTTGGAAAAAAAGCAATGTGTGCGTTAGGACTCTTTGATGCTTGATAGGATAGTTTAAACCCCTGAAATTCCAAGAAACCACTCTTAAAAACATTGAAAAAGAACAATACAATTGATACAATCAGACCTATCTTTAAGAGAAATAGAAAACGTAATATAAGTTTTAATAAATGATAAAACCAATAGTAATGAAAAAACAATGTAACATGACAAAATGAGGTCTACAATGAAGGAAAGAATTGAAGATGAAAGCAAAAAAGTTAAAGGGGAGAGGTAAGAGGGATAGGAAAGTGTTAGATGAAACAAAAAAGAGGTGTATGAGAGAAACAGGATAACAATGAAAATAAACATACCTACAAAAGTTGTTGATGAGGAAGGAGGGAGACGATATGAGAAGATGGGCGTTAAAATCCCAGAGGGAAAGGAGGCACATGAAGGGCAATGTAACATATGAAGGGAGACAGAAACATGGGACAACATGAGAGCAGTCCTGTAAGAAAAAAGTTTTTAGTTAGTAGAAAACATTAAATATTATCTGAAGAACGCTTTCCAATACTATTACAGAAAATCAAACCGAAGTATAACAATAAGAACATAGCAATCCAACATTTCTGCATAAGTCAAAGAAGAGCGCATGCCAGAGGAGAGAACAAATTCAAGAACATAAAACGTTATTTTGACTGGTGAGCCAATGTAGAAAAATACGTATTCTCTGCCTTATGGTCTGCAAGAAAGTCTCTCAAATGAGATGGATCTTCATATGTAGTTGTTTTATTATTATACGTGACCTAGAAAAGACAAGGGTGAAAAAGCACAAAATGAGCTCCAAGAGAGCAAATCATCGGTCACATATTTAAGAACTCTCTTTGTCGATCTGCAGTAATCTTGGTGTAGACCATGACCAGACCATGATATAAGTTTGAGTTGTCTGGCAGCTGATATAATCTGCATTAATTCTGTGTACTCTAGAAAATACAAGATGACTCCTTGAGGTTTACTAGAGGTGGTCGGAACTTTGGAAGAATGACCAAGTCTGAGAGTCCATTGTATGTTGAGTGGCGGGCCTTCAGGCAGGTTAAAAATCAGTGGTAGAAATGTTTTGAAAAAAGAGATAGGATTTATTCCTTCTGTGCCTTCACGTAGGCCATAAATGCAAAGGATATTTCTTCTGTTGCGATTTTCTAAGTCTTCAACCTGCTTGCGCAAAGTAATTACTTGTTCCTGGAGGAGATTGACCATGGAAGGAGTATCCTTGAAAATGAAAACTTGCTGCTCCACACTGGAGACTCGTTCCTCCATAAGATTCCACCTATCTGAGAGATTCTGTAGTCTGACATTAGTTTCTTCCATGAAGGGGCGCAAAGCTCTTATTTCCTCCAATAACTAGTGTAACAAGGCATTAAGAGGAGACTTAGAAGGTGACGGCGGATCTTTCTTAAGCCTTTTGATTGATGCTTTGTTCATGTTAGATTGGACAGCATTAGTATGTGTAACTGAAGAAGAAGAGGCACCAGTGCTCGTATGCGATGAAGAGTTATCCATGTTGAAATAATTGCGCAGTGAAGGAGGAAGTTTAGAGGACTTGCCTGAAGAAAGACTGGTCGAGAGCTTTTTATTCTTTAGTCTGCCCATACACATGAGACATTTGTGAGGAACCATTGAGACCCTGAAATGTAGAAACTAAAATGACCAGTTGTTTGAAATATTCCCCTATATTAATATTCTCCTTCACAGAAGAGGCATTACATGGGATTTGGAATCTCAGTATAATATCAAATATTTTTTTAAAAAAAACATAATATGAGTAGCTAGAATATACACTAGATGAAGCTTGCTGATGTTGATGAGGATACATTTAAAAAGGCAATGTTTTTACCATGGAGCCAGTCAGAAGGAAAAAGTGTTCCAAATAATTGAAAACTGCAGCCTGAAGAAAGTCACAAAGCTGTATAAATAGGCAAATACTAACATGCTCCCACTTGCATTGCTTCAAAAAACACCAGTAACTGAGAGAGGCTCAAACACATTTAAAAAAAAAAAAAATGCTTTCTTGCCATGGCGGGGTCCCTGGTGGACCCCAGCACCAGAGCTTTTCTTTATTTATTCATTTTTTGTGACAGATAAAAAGCATTTTTCCATGTACAGAAGGAAAAATGAGACTCGATTGCTTGTTACCGAATCACTTTTCACATTTGCGATTCAGTATTAGGAAGGGGTGTGTTAAGGGCGCACTACCTAATAGTGAGTTGCACTGTTATGTGTGAATGTTTTGGGACCGGGAATGCAGTTGCAAAACATTTGCAGTCACCACCAACTTCAAGTTGGTGGTAACCCATTCAAAAATGGGAAGGGGTCCCCAAGGGACTCCTTCCCCTTTGTGAAAGTGGGCACCAATATTTTTTAGGAGCAGAAAGTGGTCATATGGACCACTGCCTACTCTTAAAAAATTAAAAGGTAGCTTTTCATTTTTAGTTTTGAAATGCATCCCATTTTCCTTTAAGGAAAATGGGCTACATTACAACAACAAAAAATATTGCTTTATTTAAAAAGCAATCACAGACATGATGGTCTGCTGACCCCAGCAGGCCACCATCCCTGTGATTGTAGCCATTCACAATGGGTCGCATATTGCGGCCTGCCTCATGAAAATTGATGAGGCGGTCCATTTGCGACCAACTGTAAATTGCTAGCAGTGTCAAACACCCTGTTGTGCATTGCAGTTTGTGATTTCCTAATAGCGAATCGCAAAAATTTCCTATTGTGATTGTGGCTCGTGTGTCATGATCCAGAAATATTTGATAACATAAATCTTCCTATAGAGAAGACGACCAGAGTACAAAGAGGTAAATATCCATCAAACAAGGGTCCTTCCTCTTAACTCTTTAAAGTAAGTGGTTCTTTGTTTGGTGGAGATGTCCTCATGATCCTCAGCATCAAGAAAGTGTCACTAAAATTGGTGGGAAGAGTGCTGGAGGTGCCTTTTGGTAAGCTGCCCATCATCCTGGCAAAAGGGGGAACACCATTGCATACTACTAAGGTGGACAGGGCGGAGCCAAATGGTAGGAGCGTCTGGTGATTTTGCACATTTGTATACTCGTAGTCATTTAAAGGGAGAACCATGGACTCTGCTCTTACCAGGTATAGACAAGAAAGAACTCACTCATCACAGTCACTGCACATTGCGCTCCAATAGATCAATGATGCATTTACCACTACAAAGCATTTCAGATCATCTTTCAATGTGGAACTGCTGAGAAAACACACTTGCTTTGCCTTTGTCAAGCCCTTTACAGAAGTGGAGCTTCAATTGTGGCACCTACTATGTTTATAAATGTAAGTGTTTCCCGTTGAGGTTTAATTTCTGTAACAATTTAGCAGGTCCTTGTGCCAGCTTTTACTGCTTGTTTTTCAGCCCTCTGTTTTGCTTTTCTGCTCGTATTTCTGTCCTCCGTTTTGCCTTCACTGCTTGTTTTTCTGCCCTCTGTTTTGCATTTTCTGCTAGTTTTTCTGCTCTCTGTTTTGAATTTTCTGCCCTCTGTTTTGCCTTTCCTGTTTGTTTTTCTGCCCTCTGTTTTGCCTTTCCAGCTAATTTTTCTGCCCTCTGTTTGCCCTCTTCTGCTTTGTTTTGCCTTTTTCTGTTCATTTTTCTGTCCTTGTCTTGCCTTTCCTGCTTGTATTTCTGCCCTCTGTTTTGCCTTTTCTTCTTGTTTTTCTGCCCTCGATTTTGCCTTTTGTGCTTGTTTTTCTGCCCTCTGTTTTGCCCTCTCGTGCTTTGTTTTGCCTTGTCTACTCGTTTTTCTTCCCTCTGTTTTCCCTTCTGTGCAATAAGGGACGGGGACCGATTTCTGCCTCAGGGACCCTATCTCCAGGGGCTTGACCACATCTACCTGGGTGCCCCTGCCCCACACATGCACCCAGTGTGCTTTGATGGGGACGGCGGGGGGAGCCTTAATGCCCCCATGGTCCCAGCCAGCTCCCTGCCTCCTGCGGGTGCCGGCATTGCTCCCACACACAGGGAGCTGTGAAATATGCAGCTCCCTGCATGTGGGGGCAGTTCTTTTATCTGTTACCCTGCCTGCATGAATCGGGCAGGGAAACGGATGAAAACTCTGCTCCCAGCAATAGGGAGCAATTTGACAGCTCCCGTTTTGCTGGGAGAGGAGTTAGTGTTTGCTCTCGCTTGGCGGGAACTGTCACAGCTCCCACCAAGCAAAAGAATACTGCTATCTCCCTAGGGTGGGCACCTCGGGAGATAGCAGCAGCCGGCCCTGGGAGGTGGGAGTCCCCAGGGCCATTAATGGCTCCATGAAGGGGGTTGTGTGGCCCCCTTCCTTTAATTGGCATGGCCAGCCCCAAAGAGTTGGTTACCTGGGGCCATATATGGCCTAGGAGTGGGGCAGTGCGGTCCCCCTCCCAGTTTTTAAAGTTCTATTTGGCCCTGGGGAGGTGGTGGTTCCTGGGAATCCACATGGCTCCCTGCTATCTTTAATAATTTAGTTCCATGTAGGTGGTAGTCCCCGGGCATATTAAAGCCCCAGGAGGGGGGCCTGTGCGCCCCTCCTTCTTTTGAAATAAAGCCCCAGGGAGGTGTGGCCCCCGGGGGTCAATGAGCCCAATGGAGGGGGGTCTGCATAGCCCCCCTTGCATATTTACATAAAGTCCCAGGCGGGTGATGGTCCCCAGGGCTCAAATGAGTTTAAGGAGGAGAGCACCATGCACCCCCCCCTCCTTATTTTAATACACCAACCTGCCCCTGGGATCTGGACCACCCAGGGGCTATACTGTAAACAAGCATGGGAAGCCACACTTATTTATTTTATTTTTTTCTGAAAAATCATGACTCTGACATGATTTTGCAGCAATTTTATTTTACAAATGCTTTTTTCCCTGGCGGGGTTCCTGGGGGACCCCAGCACCAGAGCTAGGGGTTCAGGGTATTCCTACCCTGTTCCCTTTTCTTTCTTTTTTCTTTTTTTTTAAACTCAGCTGAAGCCGAGGACCAAAATTGCTGCCAACACTTCCTGGTTGAAGTGTTGGCAGCCAATCAGACTGGGAGGATTCACAGAGGGTTTGTGTCACTATATATACAAATTTGTTTTTCTTTTAATAACTCTAAAACTACTGAACGGATTTACACCAAATACAAAAGGGGCTCTTTCTGGGCCAAGAGCTACCTTTCTTCCAAAGTTGGTGTAATTCTGATCAGCAGTTCGGGCTGTATTCATGTTCAAAATCCCTATAGGAATTGACATGGGGAATGCACTTTTTTTGATCCCCCCTTTTTCTCTGCCCCTGCTTGATGGATCGCCCTGAAAGTTTTCATGCAAAACTAGAATCACCGGCGCACTTCATTTGGAAACGTTTGCGAAAATTTGTCAACCGGCGCAAAAGATATAAGCAAGTCAAAAACACTTTTCCTATGGAAACATGGTCCTACCTATAACTACCTAATGGCAGTCAACGATAGGTAGTTATAGTAAAGATCTAGTTTCCATAGGAAAAACATTTTTTGTTTGCAAATAATTTTGGTGCCAGTTGACGAATCTTTGCAAAATTTTCAAAATTAGTATGCCACTCACTTCAGCTGCTGTGTTGAAAGTTTAGGGGGGATTCGTCAAGTGGGAGGCTGAGAAAAAGGGTGGTCCCAAAAATAGTTTCTCCATACAATTTCCGATCGGGATTTTGAACACGACTGCAGCCCAAACTGCTGAACGGAACTAAACCAGATTTGTCAGAAAAACTACTTTTGGTCCAGAAAGCATGCTTTTTGTTATTTGGTGTATATCCGTTCAGTAGTTTTTGAGATATTAAAAGAAATGCAAATTTGTATATCTAGAGACACTGACCCTCCACGT
The DNA here is from genome assembly GCA_963921515.1 of Calotriton arnoldi. Lineage (NCBI taxonomy): Eukaryota > Metazoa > Chordata > Amphibia > Caudata > Salamandridae > Calotriton > Calotriton arnoldi. The sequence continues at coordinate 1,071,138 of CAWUFW010005616.1, forward strand.
ATCTACCCGAGGTGATTCCGTGGCTTCAAGAGACCAAGCAAGGTCCTGATTGGCTGTCCATAAGTTGACAGAAAAGTTGTGGCTGCCATTTTGTTTATCGGGAAACGGTCTTCAGGGCTGAAAAGTAGCATCTAAACTTAATGAAGGAGTCAGGTTAGAGCTTTCCTAACCCCATGTGTATGTTATAGATGTGGAAAAAGCATGTACAATGGGCAGAAAAATCCAGAACTTTTGTTGTTGTCACGAGCAAGATCCACAGAGTCATCTCGGGCCCCCATGTAAATCTGCAATGGATCCATAAATCTCACTGCAAATCAAAATAAAATATATATATACTCACATACCCACTCTGATGCTCATCCAGGCACTCTTGCACCCACTGTGATATTCAAACAGACACTCTCACATGCAGGAACATACCAAGACAGACATTCCCACATCAACTCTGACACCCAAATAGACACTCTCACACCTACTCACACACCCAGACACTCTCACGCTCACTCTGATGCCCCTACACTCTGACACACACAGACACACCCATACACTCTCACACCTACTCAAACACACAGACACTCTCACTCCCACTCTGACACACATACAAACACTCTCACACCCAGTCACAGACACAGACACTCACACACCTACTCTGATACCCATACAGACACTCTCATACCCACTGTGAAACCGAAGCAGACAATCTCACACCCAGTTACACAACCAGACAGACATTCTTACACCAACTGTGACACTCAGACAGATACTCCCACATCTATTCTGACACCCATACAGGCACTCTCACACCCACTCACACACACAGACAGACACTCTCACACCCCCTCTGACACCACTACAATCACCCATCACCCAGTGACACTCACAGACAGTCTGACACCCACTCACACACAAACACCAGACAGTCAGATACCCTCTCACAGACTGACAGAGACAGTCAGACAATCATGTACAGACCCACTCAGATTCTCACACACCCACTGACAGACTCAGACACATCCTTACATACCTACTCACACACACACACACATATTCACTTGCACACCTGGTGTTAGAGGGATGAACCATTCAAATATCCAATATTCTGTAGAGTTACTGCTGTGTATTTGATGGGCACCTTTGGTTTGTGGATCTGAAACGGATCCGCAGATCTGCATGAGATTTCAGAAACTGGAACTGAGAATAAAAAGACTGTCTTAAGTGAAAGGGTTGGCTATGAAAACAGCCTTTGTGTTTATGATGTGTAGGTGATAACTACACATAATACAGGATGCAGTCTTTGAAGTTCTTGAGGAACACCCTGTTGTTTTTTTCAAGTGTCAAGTGAAAGCCATGATTTCTATAAATACCCTCCATATAAAAGCATAAATTGTTGTTATAGATGGAGCCCATGTTGTGGTCCCCGAGGAATGCAGAACCAGTTTTATTGACATGTTTCCTGGCTTTGTCTATCTGTAGACAGAATCCGTTTGACCACTTCCGTTTCTGCCTTTGGCAAATGTTAGGGAACACCAAGGCAGTGTGAGGGAAAAGTGCCATTAACTGACCAAAGGTATCCTTCATTAGGATTTCCAGTCCTACCCCAGTAAGTGTGGCTAGGTCATCGCCACCACAATGCACAATCATGTGGTCTGGAATTTGGCAATCTGCAATGCTTTCAACCATAGGCAGACATTGATGCCACATTAATCTTCTCTGGCCAACCCAAGTAATGTCCACATTAGGTAAACTGATGTCCCTGTCAATGCACACTCTCTAGCCCAAAAACACAAAGCTATGACCCACAATACACACTCTAACCATTTTGAAGGCAAGGAGGAGTAGCACATTGGAGAAGGCTGGAGCTGAAGAGAACATTTTCAAAATGAAAGGCAGCTAAAATGGAGGACAGCATCTAATTAAAAAAAATGATTGGAAGATGTAAATATGCAGGTAGCTAAACTTAGGTAGTTATTTTGAGAAAAAAGTAACTTGATTTGTGATTGGCTCAGGAAAAATTAAAACAATGTTATGCAATTTGGGATATGCTTATATTTCCAAACAGTCAACTACTCCTGCTATAGCTAGATTTAAAGCTAGCAAGCTGCTCACAGAGAGTGTTGTGAACATTTGACCTACTGGCACCAGAGAGTGCTCCAAAGGTGCTTGCCATGGAAAGTGAGCTAAAGCAATGTGGGGGGAAGGGTTCTGAAGAGACTGTACTTTCAAACCTAAAAGTAGAGTGGTTAGGCACATTCCTTATTATGGAGTAGTTATTTTCTAAATCAGTACTATCTTATAAAGTTAAATGTAGATGGAAACTTCTAGTAGTATAATGTTAACTGGTTTAATGGACTCTCGCATAGATTTGTGAATCCACTGCGAAGTTACACGGGAGGCAGCGCAGAGTGTCGCAAAGGATTTGCGGATTCATGGCAAAAAAAAAACAATTAAATTGCGCTTCTTTGCAGGAGTTATAGAAAGGCTTAAAGAAATACTGACCATTTAGAAGTGGTATAACAAAAAAGAAAGATGAAAGGAAGCCTGTGATTTGTTAACTAGAGCAGCATAAGTAAGAGCACATGGTGAGGTGATAGCCATTTTACCTGCTTTTCTACTGAGAGAGCAGGTGGTTAAAGGAGTTCTGACTGGAGATTTCAAATGAAAACAGATGTTACAAAAACATAAAAGTGAGAGAACAGCAAAGAGCTTTTACATGTATGTTAATTAGGCTGTAGAATATAAAAGTATATTTAGAAAAAATAGCGAGTGTATGTAAGCTGAAAGAAAATGTGTAACTTCTAAACATACTAGAAGGGAAAACAGAAGGGTTCTTATATGAGAACATTAACTAAAAAAGAATTGGTATACTGAATGAACATTAATTTTATTATGCCAGTATAAATGAACGTGTTTGAAATTAGATGTGGGAGCTTGCCTGTAGTATGTCATTCAATAGTATGTAATTTGCGTATGCTCATACAGTCAGGCAGGCACTTACAGACCTAGTTATACTCCCACAAAAGCACTTCTGTTCCCATCACACATATAGCCCCATCACACATGTAGCCAGATAGTGACTGCCACACTCACACACACACCCATAAGACCATTCACACAACCATTTACTCACCTGTACATCCAAGTTTGAGTACTAGTTTGCCCTTACAGTTTGGGAGGACATCCGCAGAATGCAATCTGCACCACAGGAAGAGATTTAAGAGGACTTCTTCAGCACTCTTAAGAAGGGAGAACCCTGATTGTAGTCGAAAGAGGGAAAGGAGTAGAGAAATGACTGGGCAAATGTTCCAGAGGAGAGAGGGAATCCCCACAAAGACAGAGATCCCTACTGGATTTGATGCAGGAAGTAGTGTCTCCTCCCAAACCCAGCCCCTGAGGAGCTCAAGGACAGACAGGCTGAGAGGGGCCTGATGCTGCAGCTGGCTCAGGTGGCTCCAGAGGAGAGAAAAGCTGGAAGAGCCTTGGAGGAGAAAAGAGTCTTGTTGGCTCATGAAGTGACTGTCAAGGAGGTAGACTTGAAGGCCAAATATCTGCTAGAATGTAGCAAAAATGGTGGGAGCAAAACTACTGTGTCCAGTGCAGAAGAAAATGTCCATATACCCAGAGATTTGGTGCCTGACTGTAATGAGGGGGTGATATGGACAGGTTGATTTAGGCTTATGAAGTAGCTTTAGAGGTACAGAGGATCTCTGAGGAGGATTGAGGATCTGGCCTTTAAGGTCAGATTCTGGGTGATGGAAGGGACACCCTAGTGGCCCTAGAGAAGGGTAAGAGGTTGAGGCATCTCATCATAAAGGAGACCCCTGTCAGTAAGTATGAATTCACCCCAGGGAGGTGCAAGTTGAAATACAGGGGCAGTCAGAAAGTGTATCACCAGTCTTAGGTGGATTTTGTGGGGTACATTTGAAATGTTTGTTAAAAGTACTGTTGTTTTTAAGGAGCTTTTTCTAACAATTTTGTACTTTTTCTTTTTATCCAAAGAGAACTGGGAAGAAGGAAGTGGCTACCGACTATGAAAAACATGAAGGTTCAACGGGGAGCTACGAAAATAATTAAATATTTCTGCTGACAGTACTTTGGACATGTATGTAAATGGAAATACAGTGCTTACTGCTTCATGCTTTTTTCCTCAGTGTCTTTTGGAATATGAGGAGCACCTCTTCCTTGGTACTCTTTTTGTAAAAAGAAATAAGTAAGTTCTCCAAGAAGTGTTTTTTTTTGTTGCAGATGAAGGACAACATTATTTCAAATCTGTGCTTAAAGTAACTGCAAACATTTGAAAGATCCAAAGAGCAAAGGTATCCTGGAGTCTTGAATTTGATGCCTTTATTGTTACAGTTTGTTTCTGTCAAAAAGTCATGTAAATCATTGTATGGATATTCTGCACAGCTCAGAGTTAGAAAACAAGTTAGAGTTCCTAAATGTCTCCATCCTGTTACTAGTTAGATACACATTGTATGCAGTTTTTTTGTACAATCTTTATGATTGATTTTTCCCCACTATTTACTGATGATTCTTTCAATGGTACATCACGTTTGCTGTATGAGTATAGAACCTGAGAACAGTAAAAAATCGAAAATGCACCCACAGAAGAAGAAGATTGTGGCATTTCACACAGTGAATAAGCATCTCACTTACATTTTTGAAGGCAGGTGCTTTTATAATGACTGCAGCTGGTAGTGGTTCTCCCAAGGGTACTGTACAGGTGGACTGTCCTGCTGTTGTCCTGCATGATTTAGTTGTGTCCACATTTTATAATTAGTTTTATGTGCTTCCACATAAAAGTTGTCACAAGTAAATAATTTTTTGTAGTGCCCCTGGATAACTGTTTGCTGCAAGTATAGCAGTAGAGATATGTATTTATCTGTAACCTTTTTTCCCTTGATGGTATTGTAAGGTGCTCCAAAATATCACTTTGTTTTGTGGTTCCTGAGGTACTTGTGCACAAAAGTGTATTTGTAAATAGTTAAATAAGTTATGGTATGTGTATTTGTTAATTGTTTAGTTTAAATTGTTTTGTAATGTGTTCATGAAATGTATTTGTAAAGTTATAAAAATGTATACTAGTAATTTTAGTTAGAGGTCACAAACACACCCATGCAGGTACTCATACATGAACTCCCACACATCAGTCAATTGTACAGGTACTGACACATCCACACATACACTCATACAGTCACTCAAAAGCCCATACAGTTAGTCACTCACACATTTTCACATGGAAACTGCTACTTAGATAGACTCACTCCCAAGCAGCTATTCACACACTCACTCACTCATAGAGTCCCTCACACACCATGCCACAGACCGATACAGTGACTCATGCACCCAGTTATACACTGATGCACCCACTCACATACCCAAACAAATACACCAATAAAGCTACTCTCATACCCAGAAATACACTGATAAAACTACACAGAGACTGACACATTCACGCACAGACCAATGCAGCCACTGACAAACCCAGGCACTCACCGATACAGCCATTGACAGACCCAGGCTCACACTGATACATCCTCCCACACACCTAAGGACACACTTATACAGCCACTGACATACCCAGACATACACTGGTACTACTACTGATAAACCTAGCCACACTCAGATACAGAAACTGACACACCCTGGCACATACTCATACATGCAATGACACTCCCAGTCACATATTAATACAGCCACTTAGACATTCAGCCAAACACTGATACAGCATCTCAAACACCCATGTACATACTGATATAACCAGTTACACACCCAACCACACACTAATACAGATACCAACACAGTCAGCCAAACACTAATGCATCCAACAATACACCCAGGCATACACTGATGCATACACTGACACACCCAGGCTATGCCAATGCAGACACTGACACACCCAGCCAAACATTAATACATCCAATAATACACTCAGTCAGACACTAATGCATACACTGAGACAGCCAGATACACTAATGCATACACTGACACACTCAGTCACACACTTATGCATATGCTCACACACCTAGGCTGACACTGATGCATACACTGACACATCCAGGGACCCACCAGTGCAAACATTGACACACCCAGGCATACAGCAATACAGATAGTGATACACCCAGTCAAACACTAATGCATCCAGAAACACAGCTAAGCACACACTGATGCACACACTGACACACCCAGGCATACACTGATGCATAGACTGACACACCCAGGCATACAGCAATGCAGGCACTGACACACCCAGCCAAACACTGATGTATCCAATAACACACTTAGGCACACACTGATGCCTACACAGACACACCCAGGGACATACCAATACAGACACTGACACACCCAGGCATACACCAAAGCAAACACTGACACACTCAGGTAAACACTAATGCATCCAATAATACTCCCAGGCATACACTGATGTAAACACTGACACACCCTCTCTCACACTGATACAGTCACTGACACATAAAAAACACAGAGTTAGCTCTTTGTTTAACCAGATGGTGGTTTTTTAACAGTAATTTAATTTTGTTCTTCTTTTTAATTTTTTTAACAAAAAGTGAACATGGTGGCAAAAAGGGTAAGGATGGGGGAATGCAAAGAAGCAACTGGCTTCAGTCTTCAAAAAATATTATGTCATCATTGGAAGAAAAAAAAAACTACCAGCGATGCTTCTTCACTGTATCCAAGAATGCACCCACAGAAGACATTTTTACAACGACAAGCATGTGGCATTTTGCACAGTAAATAACCATGTCACTCAATTCTTCACTAGCAGCTGGTATTGTAATGACTGCAGCTGATGATGGTTTTCCTAGGGCTTCTGTAGAGGTCGACTGTCCTGCTGCACTTGCTTTCTCCCACATCATCCAGTTGTAGACCCTTACATGAATTGTTTTTAGGTTCTTCCACATGGAACTTGCCCCATGTTATTACTTTCTTGCAGTGCCTCTGGATAACTGCTGGCCTCAAACATTGCACTGCACATATTTTGCTGTTATCTTCTTTTCCTAGAAGGTATAGTAAAGTGCGCCAACACATCACTTTCTTTTCTGCGAGGTGGTGTGTCTTCCTCCTCATCCTCAACAGGTTGTGGATATTCATCTTGGACAGACGATGTAGATTCAGCCATTGTGTAAAAGCAGAGCACCACTGGTTCTCAATCCTCCTTCTAGAGTCTTCACTGGAGAAGTAACTGCTTTTCGGTGTGGTTTTCATGTGCATGGGTGGGGTCCTAATATATCCAATCAGAAGGCGAGGTTTGGGTGTGTTTTCAAGCGAATTTGCCAATTCAGTCCGTAAATTTGTGGATTCACGAAACTCGTAAAATGGGTAACTTCAAAAGAGACTCCAGCGCATCCAGAACGCCTCCGCACGACTCATCCTGGACATCCCCCGACACAGCCACATCACCGTACACCTGAAAGACCTGCACTGGCTCCCCGTCAGCAAGAGAATCACGTTCAGACTCCTCACCCACGCACACAAGGCCCTCCACGACCTGGGCCCAAAGTACCTCAACGACCGCATGTCCTTCTACACGCCCACACGCCAGCTACGATCAACAAGCCACGCCCTCGCCACCGTACCACGCATCCGCAGAACCACCGCCGGAGGAAGATCCTTCTCCTACCTGGCGGCCAAGACCTGGAACTCCCTCCCCACTCACCTTCGGCGAACCCAGGACCATCTCGCCTTCAGGAAGCAGCTCAAGACCTGGCTGTTCGAGCAGTAACTTACCCCCTCCCCCAGCGCCTTGAGACCCTCCCGGGTGAGTAGCGCGCTCTATAAATGCCGTGATTGATTGATTGATTGATATAAGGTGGTTTATATATACTTGCTAATATGCCCACACTGATGTCATTAATGACAGTGGAGGGTGTACATATTTGGAGTAATTTATAAAGTTTTCGGCATACCCGTGGATTCGGACTCATGGATTCATTCTGATCATGTGATTGGGAATAAAAACCATAGACTAGTAGTCCGTCTATTTTTATGGACCAGCGAAAGTACCGCAATGCCCCCAAAAAGTTTTTTTTTTTAAAACATATTTTTAATTACATTTAAAAAACTTCATATACTTTACATTAAGTACAAATGTGATCTTTATGTTTTTTTTTTTATAAACAATTTTATTGGTTTTCGTGAGACAGTGAAAAAGAAAACATATGACCAGCAATCAGTATAGACCACTATTCATTACAGAATCATGACAGCATCGCATGACCACTTCCCCAGAGGACCGCGGGTACCAGACTGGCGACCTTGAGACCCTGCATTCAGGTTACAGACCCAGAAAAGGAGCGTTATTCTTCTATGACAACCACCCATTTGCCCCATACTTTGCGGTACATTGTTGGGCATCCCCTGGCTTCGTACCAGGGCTTTTCCTGCGCTGCGCACCAGTCCACCCCTCTGCGACATCTTGCCAAGGTGGGGGCGACCGGGCTCAACCAGCTAGAGGCAATGTCCCTTTTGGCTACCATCATAGCAGTGTTAAGGAAAGGTTTGTCTGCTCTGGTTCTGTCTAGGCCGTTGGTAACCCCCAGGAGCGCATGCAGTGGGTTGTGTGGGACTTCCCAGCCCAGGACCTTGGTGAGTTCCCGCTCTATGGAGTTCCAGAATTGTGTGATGGCGGGGCAGAGCCATACCATGTGGAAGAAATCCGCCTGTTGCTGGTTACAGTGGGGGCACAATGCGTCAGGCCTCAGTCCGGCGCTGTGTAGGCGCCTCGGCGTAAGGTATGCAGCGTGAAGGTAATATACTTGGACCAGCCGGAGTCTGGCTGAGGTAGTGATTGTCTTGGGTGTCATCAATGCGTCCCTCCAGTCCTCGTCATCCAGGGTCTCAATCCCTTCCATCCCACTGGGCCCTGAGTCGGTGCAGTGTGATTGGGGTATTGTTCGTTAAGGAGCGGTAGATTCGGGAAATCCCTCCCTTCCCTAGGTCTCCGGTCATGATTTGGGCCTCCGGCAGGCTGTATTCGGGCACCGAGGTACCACTCGAGATGTGGGCATGAAGGACGTGGCGCAGCTGCAGGTACCGGAGGAACTGCGAGCGGTGCAGGGAGTGTCGGGCCTGGAGGTCCTGGAAGGTACGCATGTGGTCACCCCCCCAGACGTCCCCAAGCTGCGAGATGCCAATGAGGTCCCAGGCTCTGAATCCCATCAGGGTGGTAACTTCCTGAAGCCAGGTGCCTTGCCAGAGCGGGGTATATTGAGTACGTTTATTTGACCAGTGGGTGTGGCACAAGGAGGCCCGCCAAGCCAGAAGGACCCCTCGGGTCACCGTAGGCATAGATCTGGGGATAGGAGCTCCGTATAACATCCCTTGGATTCCAGGTAGGCCTAGGACGTGTAGTTCCACTCTGTATGCTGGATCTGACCAGCCCCCGTTGAACCAGTAGTGGATGGTGAGGAGGCGGGTTGCCAAGTAATAGAGGTATAGGTTTGTCATACCGAGCCCTCCATCGAATGGTGGGATTCAACACTGGGCAGGGGCTAAGCGAGGCCGTTTACCCCTCCAGAGAAATTTGGTAGCCAGACTGTCCAGTTCCCTGAACCAGGTCCGCGAGAAGAGGAAGGGCGTGTTCTGGAGTATGTATAGGAATCGGGGCAGTATCATCATTTTGAATAGGGCGATTCTACCCAGGGGGTTCAGTGGGAGCGTCTGCCACCGGTGGAGGTCGGCACAGGCCTTTTTCTCCAGCGGGGTCACGTTAAGCGACCAGGCCAGGTCGGGGAGCAGGGGGACCCAGATCCCCAGGTACTTAAAAGACTGCCTCTGGATGGGTATCATGGTTTGCCAATCGAAGCAGTCCCTAGAGATATGGAGGGGGACCAGAACCGACTTGTTGGAGTTCAAGCGCAGATCAAAGGTCTGACCGAACAGGTGTAAAGCAAGGCAGCACCGGGGTCCGGACTGGGCCTGCTCAGCCAGGAAGAGCAGGACATCGTCCGCATGAAGAGCGATCTTGTCCTCACCCAGTCCGGGCCACCTCCAGCCCGTAATCCGTTCGTCCGCCCGTATGAGGCATGCCAAGGGTTCCATCGCCAAGGCGAAGAGGATCGGCGAGAGGGGGCATCCCTGCCTCGTGCCTCTCCTGATGGGGAAGTGCTGCGAGAGCCCTCCATTGACAAGCACCCGAGCCTGCGGCCTGTGGTACAAGACGCGTACTAAATTACAGAAGTGTCGCCCCATCCCCAGGTGCTGCAACACCGCCTCCAGGTACCTCCAGTCTATGGAATCAAAGGCTTTTTCAAAATCAATGAGTAGGAGCGCCAGGTACGGGGTCAGTAGTTGGCGGTTCGCCAGAGCTAAGTGGAGACGTCTGAGGCAGTGGCGGGTGCCCCTAGAGGGCATAAAGCCACATTGGTCGGGATGGACCAGGGCGGCCAGATGCGGCCGTAGGCGGTTGGCTAAGATTGACGCAAACACCCTGACCTCGGAGTTGATGAGAGAGATGGGGCGGTACTCAGAGCAATGTGTGGAAGGGGGCTGGAATTTAGGGATCACCATGATACTGGTGGTGTCGGTTTCCGGCCGGAATGAGCCCCTCTCAGCTGCTTCGGCATAAACCTCCATGAGGTGGGGAGCCAGCGTGTCACGATAGGCCGCATAGAACTCCTGTGGGAGTCTGTCTGGGCCTGGGGTCTTACCCGATGCAAGACGAGAAATGGCATCACTGATTTCTTCCGGTTCAATGGGGAGGTCTAAGGCCACCACAACTGCAGCCCTAAGCAGCGGGAGTGAGACCATTTCCCGGTGGAGTAGGTCAGAGAGGGACATGGCGGGAGGCTGGGCGGAGTAGAGCTTGGAGTAGTATGTGGCAAAGCATTGGGCGATTGCAGTCGCCGAGCGTTGAGGCTCGCCGTCTGGGGTGATCACCTCTGGGATTATGCGATTGGCCAGCGGATACGTGGCGAGCTGATGGAGGATCTTTCCATTTTTATCTCCCCACCCGTACACTCTAGCAACAGAGGACCTCCATAACAGTCTGGCAGCCTCTAGGGAGGCCTGCCTAATCTCATTTCTCAGAAATGCCAGGCGCCTGTCCTGGGAGTCGGTTCTGAGCACAGGGGCGCGGGTCTCAAGGAGAGTTGCCTGGGTCTCCAGGAGAGTAATCTGGGAGTCCTGTGCAAGCCGTTTCAGCTTGAGTCGGACTTTCGCAAAGCAGCGGATGGTGGCTTTGCCAGCTTCCCACAGGGTGCCCGGGGAGGAGACAGAGTCCTGGTTGGTGGTGAAGTACTGTTGGAGTTCATCCCCGATTGATTCCTTAAGGTCTGTGTCTTGGAGGAACCACGCGTTTAGCCTCCAGATTGGGCGCGGTGTGTCTGGGAGGTCTCCCACCCCCATCACCAGGGGCGAGTGGTCGGATATGCCTCTAGGGAGGATGGCAATGTCCCTGATTTCGTGACAGTCAAGGGCGGGCATGAAAATGTAATCTATTCTTGCGTGTGTATGGCGCGCAGCGGAGGTATGCGTTTACTGCTGGGACTTCGGGTGCCAGATTCTCCATGCGTCACAGACCACTAGGGCGCCTGCCCAGTTCATCAAGAGGTGAGCGTGTGCGGTTCTGGTGGCCGATGGGGTACTTGCAGTGTCAAGGGTAGGATTCATGACTGCATTAAAGTCACCGCCAATCACCATCAACCCAGAAGGGAGGACGGTGATCTGGGCCACGGTGCGGTCAAGTGTTGAGGTCAGCAGTGACGGAGGGGAGCAGACCGACACTAGGTTGAGCGAACGGTCACCTAAAGTACCCTCCAGGACCAGGAAGCACCCCAGGGGGTCAGTGGTGGCTTTAGTCATTACAAATGGAAGGGTACGTCGCATGAAGATGGCCACGCCTCTGGACCCTCTACTGAATCCAGAGTGCCAGACCCTGTCATAGCCATAACGCGCCAGAAAGGGGCAGTTGTGGCCAACAAGGTGCGTTTCCTGGAGCAGTAGTATGTCGGCTGCAATGCCCTGCGCGAAGCGGAGGACCGCTGTTCTCTTGATTCTGTCCAGCAGGCCATTAACATTCCATGATATTACACGGAGTAGCGCCCTATCGCTGTGGATGTCCGTCATGGTGGCCGGGAGTATGGGATATGGTGCAGCAAGTGGGTGGCAAGTGCGAGTGGGGTTCCCGGCCCGTCTGGGATGGCAGGTCTCCTAGTGTGGCTCGGGTGGTGCTTGCGTGTGTCGAAGCGCTGAGAAGTCATGCTGATGCGGCAAACAAAGTGTGTCGGTAAAAAACTGGGACAACGGTCTCCCTCCCCCCCCCTCCCCTCCCTATACTTCAGGAACAGAAGCATCTGTCGGCCCTAACAAATACCAAGAGCTAAAGAAGAAACCAAACTAGAACGCTTGGGTGTGGGAGTTCGTGGAGGACCCCTCCTCTTTGCCGGATGTGTTTGCAGCCATCATGAGAGTCAAAAGAACAATTGGCAGAACGGTGGTGGTCTGGACGGCCGCGCCGGTCACGGCAGACAGTTCGTTGTGGGTGCGGCCTAACATTCAGTGAGATCCGGGCTCCGGGAGAGATCGGTGTCTGTCAGCTCCAGTGAGAACGGTCTGGGCGGAGTGGCACCAGGGCCCGGGTGGTCCGAAGAGCCAGACCGTCGGGAGATGTGGGTCCCAGTCGAGGGCCCTTGAGATGGTGGCCGTGTTTCGGGGCCCAAAGGCGAGTCCAACCGGGCCCGCCGTGCACCCCGGCCCCTACGGGAGCGGGTGCGTTTGTTGCGCAGTGGGGGCGATCCCCCTCGGGCACCTCCTGTGTGGCCTGCGGAGAGGTGGTTCTGGGTGAGCACTTTCAGGGGCCGCTCCTCAGTGAGCCAGGTACATGCCTCTTCAGGAGAGTCAAAGAAGAGTGTCTTCTGTTGAAAGACCACACGGAGGCGGGCCGGGAAGAGAAGGCGGTATTGGATGTTGAGGGCACGGAGCTTCTGTTTGACCTCACCGAACGAGCGCCTCTGGCCCTGAACCTCTCGCGTGTAGTCAGGAAAAACCATTATGGAATGGTTCTGGTACGTGAGGCGCTGCTGCTTGCGCGCTTCGGCCAGGATGGAGTCTCGATCTTTAAAGTTAAAAATTCTGGCAATTATTGGCCGGTGTGATGCGCCCGGTGGCGGTTTTGGGACGAGAGAGCGGTAGGCCCGCTCGATCGCAAACCATTGGGAAAGGGAGTCCTTGGGCACCCAGGATTGAATCCAGTGTTCCAGAAAGGTGGCCATTGGGCCCTGCTCCGAGCCCTCCGGAAATCCCACTAGGCGGAGGTTGTTGCGCCTCGATCTATTTTCGGCATCTTCAGCCCACCTGTGGAGTTCTGTGGTGTGAGTCTGGAGGCGCGCAACCTGGTCTTGTAATCGGTGGACGTCGTCCTCCATCGTGGAGATGCGTGTTTCAGCTTCCTTGATCCAGGCCGTTGCGTTGCGGAGATCCTGCTGGATAAGGGACACGTCTACACAGACCTCCTCGATTTTACCTTCCACCGAGGATTGGGAGGTAGTGGTTGCTTGAAGGATGGTGTTGAGGTCCGGGATGGCAGGGGCAGTCTTCTTCATAGGGCTGCCCGTTGCCGTAGCCTCCGCTGTCATGTATTTGTCTATCTTGGTCTGCGTGACGGGGGAGGTTTAGGACCCTGTTTCTTCCCCATGTCTGGTGGTCAAGGGGTGCGTATCGTGTCCCTGGGCATCCCAAGCACCAGCAGAGGAAGGAGGGAGAGCGGAGGGTTTGCGATGGCGGGCAGACCAGGTGCGCACTCCTCATGAAGGCTGGCGGAGGAATGATCAACCGGCTGCACAGTCCACGGGGCCCGGGGTTAGAGCAAGACCACGGGGTGCGGGACCCGGACCCGGCGTCTGCAGGTCCAGGAGAGTGGGCTACGTCAGAGATTGAGGGCTCAAGGATCCATAGTCAGTAGGCCAATAGAGGCACCGCAGGCATAGGAAAAGAGGGGACAGTGGAGGGGCCCCTGCCCGGGACCCCATGCTGATTGGTGACCACAGCCGCCTCCACCCCACCGTGGGTGCCGGAGACGGGAGGACGGTGGAGGGGCCCTCAACCGGGACCCCGCACTGCTCGATGGGCGCAGCTGATTCCACCTCCCTAGTGGGTAGGGCGTAGCGATGGGGAGCGCCGTGTAGGTCAGGCCTCTAAGCACGGCAGCGTGGGCTCAGCCGAGCGCAGGCCAGCCGGGTCCGGCGAGGCGGCGCAGGAGAGGGGCCGCTGTGGAGGGGGCCCTTGCCCAGGACCCCACGCTGCACGAGATCCGCAGCTGATTCCACCCCCCCGGCAGGTTGCCTGCAGGTGATGGGAGGCACTGCTCAGCAAGGTCCCAGTACCTTCCACCCTCGCACTCACCGGATGACACAGGAGCTGCCGAGCCACCGGCCGCGGGAGTCACACCCGGCAGCCCGCCGCCACTCCGCCACGTGGTCCAAGATCAGGTCTCGCCGGGGCGGACTCCCCCTCCGCAGGCAGGCCCAGAGTCAGTACAAGATCCCAAGGCCCGGGCTGCCGTCCCCGGCGGGCCCCGGGGGCGGTGCAAGGCAGGCAGTGTGGTCCAGAAGACGAGGCGGGCTGCCAGTCCATGGGGACCACCGTGGGAGCAGGAGGAGGAGAAGTCGGAGAGTGGCAGCAGGGGCCCTCGCCCAGGGCCCCATGCTGCTCGGTGGTTGCAGCCGATTCTGCCCCGCAGCAGGCAGCCCCGGGTGCAGGGGGCTCACTCACCAAGCAGCGCAGAGGCCGTGGAGGCATGCCAGGTAGGTCAGGGTGCAGATGCTCACACTCTCTTCCCCCTTCCGCTCGAAGTAGCGGCTGACACTGCAGCCCCGTTGTGGCATGGTCCGAGGTTAGGCCCCAATGGTGTCGGGTCCCCTCCATCCACAGGACGCTGCCGCCGGCCCCACGACATGCCTCAAACCCTCAATATGCACGGGGGTGAGGAAAAGGGCTGACGAAATCACCAAGGCCTCTGCCTTCCAACACCCAGAGTGGTGGCCGATGCGGTGCACGGCACGCGGCCGGGCCTCACGGCGGCAGGCCGCCCCTGAGCATGGGGAAACACCTCCGCGCGCAGTCCACGAGGGTCCGCCACCTGCCCCAGGGCCCACCGCGGACAGCCAACGAGCCCCCGGGTCCCGGGGCACCGCTAAGGGTCAGGCTCCAGAGTGGATGGTCGGTCAGCAGAGGCGGGGAGCACCAGCTGGGGCCTGAGCGGCCCTCATTCGAAGAATCGCGGTGGGCAGCCGGTCTCCCGCAGGCACCGCACCAACAGCCCAGTCCCAAGGCCACAGGGGAGCAGTCGCGGGCCCGCAGGCCTGGGTGCCAAATCGCGTCGCTGGATCCGGTCTCCGTCGCAATCAGTGGTCCCAGGCCCAGATGAAGGCCGGCAGCGCGGGTGAGTTCAATGCTGTTCAGAGGGTGGGCGCTGCCATGATGGGGTGCGGCGAGGCCGCGGAGACCCGGCCGGTGCAGAAATGCGGCGTGGCAGCGGGAAGTAACTCCTCCAGGATATGCCCGCAGTTAGAGCAAGGTCTGAGCCAGCAAAAAGGAGAGTGGATGGGGTCCAGAGCACTCTTAGAGTGCGACCGCCATCTTGACCTGCCAAACTTTTTATGTTTTTAAACAAACGTAAAGTATATTTATAAAAAAAGAATGCCTACAGTACAAAAAAATTTAAAATCAAAATAAATTGTAAGACACTTAGCATTGAAAATAAACCCTACAAATTAACTTAAAAAACTAAACATTAGAGAGGCATAATACTTTAGAAATGGAATTTGAAAACCTTTGAAATTCACTGAAAAAAGCAAAGGTTACAGGGACACTATAATTAGGAAATAGAATTGAAAAACCTTAGTAATTCACTGAAAAAATCTCAGGTTACAGGGACGTTATAGTTAGGCTCAGATTTCACTCACACAAAACCAGTGAAATTCAGCAGTAATAGTTACCTGAGGTCAATATAACTGACGCCCCCGCAATGCACTGCTTATGGCCTCACATATTACATCTCTCATGACATGGTCAGTGGCATCACTGATGACATCTCAAATGGCATCACTGATAGCATCGTCACGTGAGTGTAAGTGTTTTCTAAAAGTTTATGAGTTTTAAACATATATACTAACCTACTACAAAAGTTAGATTAGTATACTAGGTGTACTAGTAATGAGTGATATTATTTATAACATATGTGATCAGAGTATCTGTATGACTGTCTATATCAGTGTGTGAGTCATGTCTGAGTGCTTGTATGGGTGTATGAGTTGGTGTGTGAGTGAATGAGTGAGTGAGTAGGTTACTGAGTAGCTGTGTAGGTGTGTGAGTGGTTGCATGAGTATGTCAGTGGTTTTGGAAGTCTGTGTATGAGTGAGTGGGTGTGTGGTTATATGGATGCATGAGTGGTTATGTGAGTGCTTGTCAGTGTGGGTGACGCTGTGTGAGTAATAGTATGGAAATGTGAGTGGGTGTGTGAGTTATTGTGGGGGTGTGAGTGGGTGTGTGAGTGGTTATATGGGTGAGTTAGTGGGGGTGTGAGTAGGTATGTGGGTGTCTGAGTAGGTGTGTGAGTTGTGTGGGTGTGTGCATATGTGTATAGTTGTATGGGTTTGCAAGTGGGTGTGTGTGAGTGGTTTAATGGGTGTGTGAGTGTAAGTGTAGGTGAGTGTGTGGGTGTCTGAGTGCCTGTATGGATGAGTGAGTGGGTAAGTCAGTGCCTGTATGGGTGAGTCAGTGCATGTGCGAGTGCCTGTATGGGTAAGTGACTGCATGTGTAAGTAGCTGTATGTGTGTATGAGTGGGTGTTTGAGTGACTGTATGGGTAGATGAGTGAGTGGGTGCATCAGTGGCTATATGGATGAGTGAGCGGGTGTGTGAGTAGTTGTATGTCAGACACTGACTCACACACTCACTCATCAATACAGGCAATCAGACACCCAATCACTTACCTACACATATACTCACAGACCCATAAATCCACTCACACACCCACTTACAAACCCATACAACCACTCACACATGCATGCACACACCCACACAAGAATGCACACACCAACTCATACACCCATATACCCACTCACATACCCATACAACCACTCACACACCCACTCACACCCCCACAACAACTCACACACCCACTCACATTTCCATACAATTTCTCACATACCCAGTCACATACCCCCACAACCACCCACTGTGAATGGGTATGTGAGTGCTTATGTGGACATATGAGTGGGTGTATGAGAGACTGCCAACACCAAAGCTTCATCTGGGGAGAGTCGTGCCGGTGAGGAGAGGCACTGCGGGACTCAATCTCCCATCAGCCCAGCGTTCATGACAGAGCGCTCTTAATCGCAGCGCCGCCCGCGGTCCCGTGTAGACTGCCAACACCAAAGCTTCATCTGGGGAGAGTCGTGCCAGTGAGGAGAGGCACTGCGGGACTCAATCTCCCATCAGCCCAGTGTTCATGACACAGCGCTCTTAAGCACAGCGCCGCCCCGCGATGCGGGACACGCCCAGGTAAAACCCGGGCCAAGGGCGGGCCCGTCCACACCCGTTGGAGCCCAGAGTAGGCTGGGCTGGGCCCCCCTCTATTTCCCATTGCCTGATATATTGCCTTTAAGAGTTGGGCTCGGATTTGGCGATGGGGAAAAGGAAATACACCACCAATGGAGGTGAGTCAACTAACACTCTAGATGCCTTCCTCATAAGCGCCTCAGATGCGCTGAATAAAAAGATTCAGACAGCAGAATGCAGATTATCAATGGGCGACTTAGTAGCTACAGAATGCCCAATTGACCGTTCTAACACTGGCCCCCCGCCTGCACATACGGAAGATCTGTGTACTGCCTCCGCATCCTCTAATCCAGTTGTAACCCGCTCGAAATGCTTAAATCCACGAGTTAATGACAGAGCTCAGTCTCCTCTCGACCATGCTGAACCGACCCCAAAAAGAAAGAAAGGGGGGGTAAACTAGTCACAATGTCAACTCTCGCTGTTCCACCAGAAGCTATAGTAGCCTCTGCACCTACAATGGGCACTTTCCTACAAAAAAAGAAACAGTCTCTTACACGCCTATTTCAGCCCTTTTCAGATAGGCTTTGCAGAATTGAAGCAACCCTGGAGTCTCTAAACCTCACTATAACAGGTATCAGCGGTGTGACTGAGGCTGGGACACAGAAGACGCCACAACCCCTGAACATACCACAACATCTCAGTGCCCCACCATTATGCAGGATAGCAAGAGACCTGAAAGTGAGCCTCTCAGACCAAGAGGCCCCCATCCAGCAGGCATGCCTGTCGGAGAAGCTAGAAATCACTCTAATTCCTCCAACTTGCAAGCTTCCCATTATCCCTCTAGTCATTCCCTGCAACCACAGAGGACATCTGGCCTATCTTTACTATCCTTACCATCGACTTTGGCACACCCTAGAGACTATGATATTGAAGTGATAAATAGGTCTACCACACCTTGTGACTCAAGATTGGACCTTCCCCCCCACTGCTTGCCCCTATGTAATAGTTCTGGCGAATGTTCCCAAATTAGTGGATACACAGAGAGAAACCATGAACCAGCTTATCACCAAGGCGTGTCACTGGATTAGCAAACACGGGGGGTCGGGGGAGTTAATCCCTTGTATCCTAATGGCAAGAATGGTGGCATGGGTAGGGAACTCGAGGAAATCAATTCAGGGGGACTGTGTGGTAGTCAATTTTAACTCGCACCATCTGGTCCAGCAATTGTTTGAGCGCTTACCCGCACAGCCACGCAACAATCTCAGATGTTTGCGCTGCCACTTGGTTTTTTTCTACAAACCTGTTAAACCTTCTAATAGGGCTCAAACTTTGTTGATCCCATACAGCAAAAATTACCATGAGCCCCCTTACCTTACCCTCCCCACCTTCCCTATCAACAATCGTTTCAGTGCTTTAACAGACATGGATGGAAGTGATTGACAGGGGGGGAATGGGACCACTACTAATCGACTCCAAAGTCCCAGTAACTCAGGGCCCAATTCTCCTAAATCCCACACAGTATTTTCCAATCAATCCCTCATCCCCACAGATCATGTTAAATTAGTCTCTTGGAATATTGCTGGACTAAGATCTAAAGGGTCCAACCTAGATTGGTTAGCGATTGTTAACAAATATGACCTGATTTGTCTACAGGAAACATGGGAAACAGGTCAGTTTGATTTGGACGGTTATCGTTCCTTTAATACTCCAGCCCGCCCTTCTGTGTCTGGTCGTGCAAGGGGAGGGATTCTAACCCTGTTAAAAAATACTTTGAAATTAGCAGTCTTATCATTTTTTAATGAGTCACTCTATTATCATTTTCCTTTTCTAAAAGGATTGAAGGGTGAAACTATTCTTTAAATCAACTATTACAATAATAATTTTAACGCGAACATGAAAGAGGTTGTTCATTCACCAGAAAGAGATGTCAATACTTTTTTCAAGAGCCTTAAGCAGACCCCAAAAATCCTATGGGTGGGCGACTTCAACGCACATTGCTGTACCCTCTCAAATAAAACAGTATGTGGTTTCTATATTGATTCTGGTGATATAATCCATCACTTTGGGCACAATTTCTATGGCGATGCCCTGAATAGATAATCTTTTATTAATGATCTGGAAATTATGAACCCGAATGATTCTAGCTCTGACTCCTTACTACATACTTTTGGATTGCCCAGTCAGGGTTCGACACCAGATTATTTATTGATTTCTTCGTCCTTGAAAAAGTCTATCTCTAAAATCGCAATCATGCCATATGGTTTTAGCGATCACTATGCCATTATTGGTGATTTGGCATGGGGAGGTATCGCCCAGGAGCAGTCGAGACATGTTAACCCTGCAATAGCAAGGAAAAATGGGATAGTTCTAAAATGGGAGACGATAAATAAAGAGAAAACTGTCACAGTGGTGGTCGGTAACAGACTCAACGACATCATGACTTGTCTGGCTGCTAACCCAGATCCAATACTTGTAAACCCAGCCTTCGACAGAATACTATCGGAGGCAAAACAGGCACTAACTAGGGAGAAACCAACCTCTAATAGCCCAGGCCCTAAGTGGTTTGACCAGTCTTGCACTAAGGCCCTATCAGCGCTACATCAGGCACTTAGATCTACTCCTAGGGATGCAGTACTGGTCAAGACTCTGCAGCTTCGATATTCAGAGGCCAAGAAGCGGAGACCCAAAATTCTCAAAGAAGAAGCTTGGGAGAACCTTCATCAAGCGGCCCTTTCAAAACATTCTAGGGATTTTTGGAGAGTCATCAATGCCCCATTCCTTAAATCCTCTGAAATTTTGAGTACTGTGTGCCACGTGGACGAGGACTCATGGATTGAACAATTTTCCTCCATCTTCAACCCCCAGGTAAAGGGAGTGGCTAGTCAGCGGTTACCTAGTAGTTCTCCTGCCAAACCGTTCTTATGTTTTAAACTACATGAAATAAGACTGGCCCTTTCACAGTCTTCCGTTAATAGAGCCCCTGGCCGGATGGCACTCCAGTCGACTTTTTTATGGAGCACCCCGACTTATAGGGACTGGTGCTCACTAATGTTTTTAATGTAATTGCCATTGTGGGCCCACCTGACTCGTGGAAGCGGTCAATCATCGTCCCAATCCATAAGAAAGGAGATAAATCTCAGCCTAAAAACTACCGGCCTATCTCCCTGCTGGATAGTACCTCTAAATTGATGGGTCGCGTCTCACTTAATAGACTAGAGGAATGGGCCACTGACAATAACATCCTAATCCCGGTACAATATGGGTTTAAAAAGGGGAGTGGTACTCAGGACCAAAGCCTCATTTTAACCCTACTAATGGCCAAGTATACTCAAGCAAAGCAGGGGAAACTATACCTGGCAATCATGGACCTGTCAGCAGCTTTCGACTGCGTAGCCCATCACCATCTTTGGAGAATAATGGCAGAAATGGGTATTGATGCTGCGATCAATCAATCAATCAATCAATCATGTCACTTATAAAGCGCACTACATTCACGCGAGGGTCTCAAGGCGCTGGGGGAAGAGGGGGTGGTGCTGCTACTGATCGAAGAGCCAGGTCTTGAGGAGTCTTCTGAAGGCCAGTAGGTCTTGGGTCTGTCGGAGGTTGGTGGGGAGGGTGTTCCAGGTCTTGGCGGCGAGGTGGGAGAAGGATCTGCCGCCGGCGGTCGTTTTCCGGATGCGGGGGACTGTGGCGAGGGCGAGGCTGGTCGAGCGGAGCTGGCGGGTGGGGGTGTAGAAGCTGAGTCGTCTGTTGAGGTAGGCTGGTCCGGAGTTGTGGAGTGCTTTGTGTGCGTGGGTGAGGAGCTTGAAGGTTATCCTCTTGTTGACAGGGAGCCAGTGCAGGTCTCTCAGGTGGGGTGTGATGTGGCTGCGTCGGGGGATGTCGAGGATAAGACGTGCAGAGGCGTTCTGGATGTGTTGCAGCCGTCTCAGGAGCTTAGCCGTCGTTCCTGCGTAGAGGGCGTTTCCGTAGTCCAGCCTGCTGGTGACGAGGGCCTGGGTGACTGTTTTTCTTGTTTCGGTGGGGATCCACTTGAAGATCCTGCGGAGCATTCGGAGGATGTTGAAGCAGGATGAGGAAACGGCGTTGACCTGCTTAGTCATGGAGAGGGTGGGGTCGAGGATGACCCCTAGGTTGCGTACGTGGTCGGTGGGTGGCGGGGCTGTTCCCAGTGATGTTGGCCACCAGGAGTCGTCCCAGGCTGAAGGGTTGGAACCAAGGATGAGGACCTCCGTCTTGTCCGAGTTCAGCTTCAGGCGGCTGGTCCTCATCCATTCGGCGACGGCCTTCATTCCTTCGTGGAGGTGGGCTTTGGCGGTGTGAGGGTCTTTGGTGAGGGAGAGGATCAGCTGGGTGTCGTCGGCGTAGGAGATGATGTTGAGGTTGTGCTGCCGGGCGACGTGGGCGAGGGGTGCCATGTAGATGTTGAACAGCGTTGGGCTGAGGGAGGAGCCTTGGGGTACGCCGCAGATGATCTTGGTGGCCTTGGATCGGAAGGGGCGAGGCGGACGCTTTGTGTTCTGCCGGAAAGGAAGGATGTGGTCCAGTCCAGGGCCTTCTCTTGGATCCCGGCGTCGTGAAGGCGTGTTCGTAGTGTGTGGTGGCAGACCGTGTCGAAGGCGGCTGATAGGTCCAGGAAGATGAGGGCTGCTGTTTCTCCGTTGTCTAGCAGGGTCCTGATGTCATCGGTGGCAGCGATGAGGGCGGTTTCGGTGCTGTGGTTGCTGCGGAAGCCGGACTGGGAAGGGTCCAGGATGTTGTTCTCCTCGAGGTAGCGGGTCAGTTGTTTGTTGACGATTTTCTCGGTGACCTTCGCGGGGAACGGGAACAGAGAGATGGGTCGGAAGTTCTTGAGGTCCTTGGGGTCTGCCTTGGGTTTCTTGAGTAAGGCGGTGATCTCGGCGTGCTTCCAGCTTTCCGGGAAGGTTGCTGTCTCGAAGGAGATGTTGATTATTTTCCGGAGATGGGGCGCGATGGCTGTACTGGCTTTGTTGAAGATGTGGTGAGGGCACGGGTCTAGCGGTGAACCGGAGTGGATGGTGTTCATGATCTCGCTGGTGTCCTCGTCGTTGATGTTGGTCCAGGAGAGCAGGCGGTTGGTGGTTGTGGGGGCAGTGGTCTCGGTGGTTGCCGGGGCGGTCGTGGTGTTGAAGCTGTCGTGGATGTTGGCGATTTTGCGGTGGAAGAAGGTGGCCAGTGAGTCGCACAGGTCTCGCGACGGCTGGATGTCGTTGGTGTTGGAGCTGGGGTTGGAGAGTTCCTTCACGATGTTGAAGAGCTCTTTGCTGTTGTGTGCATTGTTGTCTAGGCGGTCTTTGAGTGAGGCCCTTTTGGCGGATCTGATGAGATGATGGTGACTGCGGGTGGCGCTCTTGTGGGCGGCGTAGCTGTCCGCTGTCCGTTCGTGGAGCCAGATCTTCTCCAGTTTTCGGCATGTTCGTTTGGAGGCCTGGAGGTCTTCGGTGAACCAGGTGGCTTTCTTGCTGGTGTGGCTGTTGGGCGGATTCTTGAGCGGGGCGAGGGTGTTGGCGCAGTCGTCGATCCACTGTCTGAGGTTGCGGGCGGCGGTGTCGGGGTCGGAGGGTTCGGCGGGTGGGCTCAGGGCGAGGGTTGTGGTTAGCTGGTCTTCCGTGACTCTGCTCCAGCAGCGGCGAGGCATTTGTTCGGTGCGGTGGTGCGTGGTGGGCTTCCTGTAGGTGAAGTGGATGCAGTCGTGGTCAGTCCAGTGGGGTTCGGAGGTGTGGTTGAAGGAGACGTGTGGGCTTGCGGAAAAGATGGAGTCGAGCGTGTGGCCGGCGGCGTGGGTGGGTGTAGTCACGAGCTGTCTGAGTCCGAGGGTGGCGAGGTTGTCGATCAGGGTGGTGGAGTTGGTGTCCTTGTTGTTCTCGAGGTGGAAGTTCAGGTCCCCGAGGAGGATGTAGTCCGTGGAGGCGATGGCGTGTGTGCTGACGAAGTCAGCGATGGAATCGCTGAACTGTGGTCGGGGTCCGGGGGTCTGTAGATGAGGGTTCCTCTGAGGGTGGTGTTGGGATCGGTGTGGATCTGGAAGTGCATGTGTTCGGTGGTGCTGAGGGTGTCGTCGGTGTTGGTTGAGACTCTGAGGGTGTTCCTGTGGACGATGGCGATGCCTCCTCCAACTCCGTTGGTGCGGTCCCTGCGGGTGATCTTGTATCCGTCCGGGATGGCAATGGCGATGTCGGGGGCTGAAGCGGGATTCAGCCAGGTCTCCGTCAGGAATGCGACGTCTGGGGAGGTTGAGTCGAGAAGGTCCCAGAGTTCGATGGCGTGTTTGCGGGCGGAGCGGGTGTTGAGGAGGATGCATCTGAGGTAGTTGGGTTCTTTCCTGGGCGGTAGTTTGGCGGGGCGGGTGCTGGCGAAGCTGCAGTTCCGGCAGGTGAAGGGCCCTTGGGTGCGCTTCGGGGTGGCTTGGTAGCAGGCGTGATCTTTTCCGGGGTTGAGTGCGTGGAGGGTGCTGGCGTCGTATCGGCGTCTGTTGATGTGGCGGGCGCGGGGGATGCCCGGACCAGGGGGTCTGGCGCTGGGCGCGGTCACGGCGCGGACGGGCGAGAACGGGCTTGCCTTAGGCGCGCCTTCGGCGCGCCAGCGGCGCGCCCGCTGCGCACGTCCACTGCGCGGCCGCACAGCGGCCGCCATAAATGGGGAGGTGGGAGGGAGGAGCAGGGAATGGGGCAGCGAATGGGCAGTGAGGGGCGGGGCCGCAGGGCGCAGCGGCGGGAAACAGGCACAGAAGGGAAAACGAGCACAATCAGGGCATCAAGGGGGCACAGAAAGGAAAAAAACGAGCACAATCAGGGGCAGCAAGGGGGCACAGAAAGGAAAAAACTAGCACAATGAGGGGCAGCAAGGGGGCACAGAAAGGAAAAACTAGCACAATGAGGGGCAGCAAGGGGGCACAGAAAGGAAAAACGAGCACAATCAGGGGCAGCAAGGGGGGCACAGAAAGGAAAAACGAGCACAATCAGGGGCAGCAAGGGGGCACAGAAAGGAAAAACGAGCACAATCAGGGGCAGCAAGGGGGGCACAGAAAGGAAAAAACGAGCACAATCAGGGGCAGCAAGGGGGCACAGAAAGGAAAAACGAGCACAATCAGGGGCAGCAAGGGGGCACAGAAAGGAAAAAACGAGCACAAACAGGGGCAGCAAGGGGGCACAGAAAGGAAAAAACTAGCACAATGAGGGGCAGCAAGGGGGCACAGAAAGGAAAAAACTAGCACAATGAGGGGCAGCAAGGGGGCACAGAAAGGAAAAACGAGCACAATCAGGGGCAGCAAGGGAGCACAGAAAGGAAAAACGAGCACAATCAGGGGCAGCAAGGGGGCACAGAAAGGAAAACGAGCACAATCAGGGGCAGCAAGGGGGCACAGATAGGAAAAAACGAGCACAATCAGGGGCAGCAAGGGGGCACAGAAAGGAAAAACGAGCACAATCAGGGGCAGCAAGGGGGCACAGAAAGGAAAAAACGAGCACAATTAGGGGCAGCAAGGGGGCACAGAAAGGAAAAACTAGCACAATGAGGGGCAGCAAGGGGGCACAGAAAGGAAAAACGAGCACAATCAGGGGCAGCAAGGGGGGCACAGAAAGGAAAAACGAGCACAATCAGGGGCAGCAAGGGGGCACAGAAAGAAAAAACGAGCACAATCAGGGGCAGCAAGGGGGGCACAGAAAGGAAAAACGAGCACAATCAGGGGCAGCAAGGGGGCACAGAAAGGAAAAACGAGCACAATCAGGGGCAGCAAGGGGGCACAGAAAGGAAAAACGAGCTCAATCAGGGGCAGCAAGGGGGGCACAGAAAGGAAAAAAACGAGCACAATCAGGGGCAGCAAGGGGGGCACAGAAAGGAAAAAACGAGCACAATCAGGGGCAGCAAGGGGGGCACAGAAAGGAAAAAACGAGCACAATCAGGGGCAGCAAGGGGGCACAGAAAGGAAAAACGAGCACAATCAGGGGCAGCAGCAGGGCACACAGACGGAGCTGTGTGGTGGGGGAGCGACCTACCAGTCAAGGTCAGAGGGCGATAATTACCTTTATTAGACAGTTATACTCATCAGCATCGGCATCTGTGCGCTATGGAAATCTGGGTGAGTGCTCTAGGCTGTTTCCAATTATGAGGGGAGTCCGTCAGGATTGCGTCCTTGCCCCATTCCTTTTTTCGATCTATACAAATGGGGTGGAAGCACCCATGTTGAACTCCACACCGGACGTCCCAACGATCAAGAATGTGCGCATCCCAATTCTGCTATGCGCAGACGATGCTGTCCTGATTGCCCATACTGGTCGAGCTTTACAACAGCTATTGGGGATCTATGTAAAGTACATGAGTAGTTTAGATTTAAAAACAAAGGAGGCGAAGTCCCTTGTCCTAATTACAGGGAGGAGTGAGAGGAAGGTCCCACATTTTTATATTGAAGGACGCAAAATAGCTCATACAGATACCTTTTCCTATCTTGGAATAACCTTTGAGCGACAATTATCCTGGTCCAGCATGATCACAACTAGGGGCCTAGCCCTGGAAATAAGCATTATAGCTCGTAACTCCTTTACCAAGAAACTGGGTGCTAAGCCCCTCGAAATTATCAAAAAGGTTTACTCTGCCAAAGCAGCATCAGTGGCAACCTATGGGGCAGGGATTTGGGGATACACTAACGCCCATACTCTCCAGACCATTGAGAATTCTTTTTGGGAAAAACTAATTGGCCTTCCGGCAAGCTGTTCAAACTTTATATGCCATGCTGAGCTGGACGTCCCCTATATTGATGATACAATTAGGTTGTCACCCATACTTTTGTGGCACTCGATTTGGAGAAGAGCATCAGTGAACCTCACACAGAGGCTAATAGAAGACTGCCTTAGTTTGGAACATGCTCAAAGGATTCTGTGGCTATCATACATTAAAAATAGTCTGACTTCCCTTGGACTAAGTCATCTATTTACATCTCCATTGACTTGTGCTACTGTATCCAAAAAAGAAATTAAAACACTATTCCTTAATCAAAGGGCAATGGAGTGATCCAAATTGAACTGCTCGAAAGCATCTGTAAAATTATATCTAGAGAGCCCAATTGATCAGGCAGGTGCCCAACGCTATCTATTTTCCGTGACTAATCCACGTCACCGATTCATCTTAGTAAGGTTCTGTCTGAACCTCATACCCTGCATGTTCTCCTATCCTGCTGGCATTTTTTCTATTGCCGACCTTCCTCCCTGCCCATGCGATGGTTCCTCCTCTCAGTCAAATTTATATATCTTCTTTTTTTGTAAATTTTACAAGGCTCATCGTAATAGATTTATCAGGCTGCTCATGCGCAAATATCATTTTATCTAATGTCGCTTAGGTCTGTATTTTTGCAATCATTACCTGACAAACTAATATGTTTCTCTGTGGCCTCATTTTTACTTCTTTCATGGAAGAGTAGGCGGTTGGGTATCCCTGTCTTATGAATTGTGCATTTTAAACCTTGCTCTTAACCACTTAACCGCGGCGGCAATTCCGCTGCGGTGCGACGGTTTTATTGAGTGGGCGGGGCCGCGTCGGCCAACGGACGTGCGCAGCACTACGGAGGTAGTGCTCGCGACGGCCGTTGGCCGACAGAAGCAGCAAAGGGGTTAAATTCAATGTTTTTATTTATTCATCTCTTATCAGTCGCATTGTTTGTACTATGAAAACTGTATTTTTTAACGTGCTTTCTATATGTGTACTTTGTACTTTTATGATCTTATTAATTAAGTATCGAATAAAGTAATTTGACTGACTGACTGAGTGGGTGTTTCAGTGGCTGTATGGGTAGATGAGTGAGTTTGTGCATCAGTGGCTATATGGATGAGTGAGTGGGTGTGTGAGTAGTTGTATATCAGACACTGACTCACACACTCACTCATCAATACAGGCAATCAGACTCCCAATCATTACCTACACATATACTCACAGACCCATAAAACCACTCACACACCCACTTACAAACCCATACAACTACTCACACATGCATGCACACACCTACACAAGAATGCACACACCCATTCATACACCCATATACCCACTCACATACCCATACAACCACTCACACCCCTACAACAACTCACACACCCACTCACATTTCCATACAATTTCTCACATACCCAGTCACCCCCCCACAACCACCCACTGTGAATGGGTATGTGAGAGCTTATGTGGACATATGAGTGGGTGTATGAGAGACTGCATGGAGGTATGAGTGGGTGTGTGAGGGGGTGTTGATGATGTCACCAGTTGTAGGAGAGTAGGATCTGCTTCACATGGGTACCCCCACTTTTTGCTGATGCTTCACTGTTTTTCGACATTAGTCTGTCTGGGCCCTGCTAATCAGAACCCCAGCCTAGCTGCTTCCTCTCTAAAATGGTTTCCATGTGCCTTAGGCACATCACTGATTGGGATCTGGAGTGCCCTTATAAGTCCCTAGTATATGGTATACTATGTACCAAGGGCATAGGTACCTCAGAGGCCTGCCAGGGGCTGCAGCATGTATTATGCCACCCCTGGAAGGCCATCCAAACTGACACCACAGGTCTGCTACTGCAGCCTGGGTAAGGTGGTGCATGCACCTCTTGCTGTGATATAGGTTACCTATATCACTAAATACATACACACATATAAACCTATAAGTCACTCCTAAGGCAGGCCTTATCAATCCTAAAGGCAGAGTGCATGGTTCCTATGTGAGAGGGTGCCCCTGCATGAGCAGGGCCCCTCTGCAGCGTTCGGAGACCATCTCTGATGCTGTTTGTAGTGCAGCCTGACCATATACTGTTAAGCGCATTATAACCTCGCGGTAAAATGCTAACTTTGGAATGGCTGCACCTAAACATGTCGTGTTTGGTGTCAAACATCTTGGAATACTACCCCCGACAATTCTGGCAGCGGGGGTAGCATTCCACCCTTCTAGAGGGAAAGACATGTTAACTCTGGCTAGCCCGGTAACTTCTTTCCAAAGCCCTGGCATCACAAAATGGATGCTGCTGCCACAGACACGAGTCTGGCCTCCTGCTGCTGGACGAAACTCCGGCATGGGAGGCCTGGAGAATAGGTTTCCTGTCCCAGGGAGGTGTGACCACCTCCCCAGACAGGTTAATGTGTATTGGGGCTGGGCGGGAGCACTTTCGGGTGCTTTGAAGTCCTGCACTGGGGGCACATTTGGTGTCCCTGTGCATACCCCAGTTCAAACCGGATCAGGGGCTTGCAGCCCCTGCTTTGGCGCGAACTGGACAAAGGGAAAGGGGTGTAGCCACCCCTCTGCCCTGACCCACCCATAGGTGGGGCCACAGAGTAGTCCAACCCCTATCCTTAGTATAAGTATAGGAACCCAGTCCTTAGGACTTTAGATTATCCCTGGACGAAACTCTGAAACTGAATCCTGGACTTTCGACGCTCTACTCACGATTAGAGGACAGAAGAATCTCCCTTGGGGTCAAGGAGTGACTCCCTGCTTGGCAGGCACCAAAGAAGCATCTGTCCGGTTCGCATTTCTGAAGCTCCCATCGGACGCCGAAGTCATCGCATCACCAGAGGTGGATTCTCAGACTTCCCCGAGGCTACCCTGAGTCCCCAGCAAAGCTGAGGCCCGTGGCTATCGTGGGTGACTTGAGACCGTGACCCGTGAACACCGAGCACATTTGCAAGTGCATCCTCTTCTGGGTCTCCCAAGAAGTCGTGCTTTGGGCTCCGAGTAGCCATAGCCTCCAGCACCACCTGCACTGAAGATCACTGGCACCCACTCCACGAGTGTCCTGTAAGCCAGATCCACGTGCGGCGTCACAAGGCTCCTTCGCGGTCGCTAGCCCGTTGGCTAGTAGCCTTTAACGAAGGCCAATCCTTTTCTAACTTGGCATCCTGGTTGCTCCAGGCCTGCCCTCACTTACCCTTGCTGGGTGAGTTCCACAGACCTTGCTGGTCTGCACCATCGACGATCTTCCTCTGCATCGAGACTTGCCGTTACCAAGGCTTGTTGGGTCCAATCCGGTCGCCGACACCTCATCACTCGACAGACATCGTGTACCAGCCCGAATCCTGCTCCTGGTTGCCGACAACGCCTCCTGGACCTCGTGGCTGAAGAGTCAAGACGACCGTCAACGCACCTGAAGCACTCGACATCGGTGGGCATCTGTCCATCGCCTTCCTGGTCACTGGCTAGTGACCCAGACTCTGTCCCCTCTGCTTTCAGGTTCATCAGAACTCCGATCCACTCTTGGATCCACCCGGACACTTTTCTCTTGGTCGCCAGCAGCACTTTGCAGCAGATCGCCAGTCAAATCGACGACGAAACCCGACCCCGAAAGGCACCTATGCACCCGGCTTCCCTGGGTGAGGTAACACGAGTACTCCGGTGCTCCCGTGGGTAGAGACTCTTCAAAGTCCTAGATCTCAAAGGGTTTGGTCCAAGTCCTCTTTAAAGTGTCCCTTTTCTCTAATTTCCCGATCACGACTTTCTCCATAGAAGTCAACGGCGTATCGCGGTTGTGTATTTACACTGCACGCGTCTCCCGTGGGTCCCCTGTGTCACTACCTTGGGTGGTTCCTTGGGGTCCAAGCACTTCTAGAGGCTCTAGGCCTAGTGTCTAGTTCAGTCGTGGTTCTTATACCACTTTATTGGTATATGGTTTGGTACGCCCCTAGGGCCCAAACGTGTATTTGTGCTATTACTGTGTTTAAATAACTTCTAACTTATGTACTTCGAACTCTAGCCTCATAAAGAGACTAGAGGGGTGTGTTTAGCAATAAATACATATATTTTGAATATATACCTGGTGTGGTGCTCTTTCATTTGGTCACTCAAGAGATTATAGACTGGTAAAACAAGCTGCTTTACATTCCTTCAAGACTTAGCCTGAAGGCTGCTCTCCATAGTACCACTAGGATAGCTTTCAATAAGGTTGTCTTTAATCTATCTCCAATAAGGGGTTGTTTGGACTGGTGCAAGGTGCCCACTATAATTAGTGGACAGCATATGCCAGGCCAGCTTCTCACATTGGTGTGCAGCGTGTGGGATTCCAGCTTGCTATTGTTTTACCAGATAATCTCAATTGAATTGATCAACTGAAAACCACTAAAGGTACCTAAGGTACATATAATTTAAGCTTAGAATACAGTAAGTACGAGCACAATCAGGGGCAGCAAGGGGGGCACAGAAAGGAAAAAACGAGCACAATCAGGGGCAGCAAGGGGGCACAGAAAGGAAAAACGAGCACAATCAGGGGCAGCAAGGGGGGCACAGAAAGGAAAAAACGAGCACAATCAGGGGCAGCAAGGGGGCACAGAAAGGAAAAACGAGCACAATCAGGGGCAGCAAGGGGGCACAGAAAGGAAAAAACGAGCACAATCAGGGGCAGCAAGGGGGCACAGAAAGGAAAAAACTAGCACAATGAGGGGCAGCAAGGGGGCACAGAAAGGAAAAACTAGCACAATGAGGGGCAGCAAGGGGGCACAGAAAGGAAAACGAGCACAATCAGGGGCAGCAAGGGGGCACAGAAAGGAAAAAACGAGCACAATCAGGGGCAGCAAGGGGGCACAGAAAGGAAAAACGAGCACAATCAGGGGCATCAAGGGGGGCACAGAAAGGAAAAAACGAGCACAATCAGGGGCAGCAAGGGGGCACAGAAAGGAAAAAACGAGCACAATCAGGGGCAGCAAGGGGGCACAGAAAGGAAAAAACGAGCACAATTAGGGGCAGCAAGGGGGCACAGAAAGGAAAAACTAGCACAATGAGGGGCAGCAAGGGGGCCCAGAAAGGAAAAACGAGCACAATCAGGGGCAGCAAGGGGGGCACAGAAAGGAAAAACGAGCACAATCAGGGGCAGCAAGGGGGCACAGAAAGAAAAAACGAGCACAATCAGGGGCAGCAAGGGGGGCACAGAAAGGAAAAAACGAGCACAATCAGGGGCAGCAAGGGGGCACAGAAAGGAAAAACGAGCACAATCAGGGGCAGCAAGGGGGCACAGAAAGGAAAAATGAGCACAATCAGGGCCAGCAAGGGGGGCACAGAAAGGAAAAAAACGAGCACAATCAGGGGCAGCAAGGGGGGCACAGAAAGGAAAAACGAGCACAATCAGGGGCAGCAAGGGGGCACAGAAAGGAAAAAACGAGCACAATCAGGGGCAGCAAGGGGGCACAGAAAGGAAAAACGAGCACAATCAGGGGCAGCAGCAGGGCACACAGACGGAGCTGTGTGGTGGGGAGCGACCTACCAGTCAAGGTCAGAGGGCGATAATTACCTTTATTAGACAGTTATACTCATCAGCATCAGCATCTGTGCGCTATGGAAATCTGGGTGAGTGCTCTAGGCTGTTTCCAATTATGAGGGGAGTCCGTCAGGATTGCGTCCTTGCCCCATTCCTTTTTTCGATCTATACAAATGGGGTGGAAGCACCCATGTTGAACTCCACACCGGACGTCCCAACGATCAAGAATGTGCGCATCCCAATTCTGCTATGCGCAGACGATGCTGTCCTGATTGCCCATACTGGTCGAGCTTTACAACAGCTATTGGGGATCTATGTAAAGTACATGAGTAGTTTAGATTTAAAAACAAAGGAGGCGAAGTCCCTTGTCCTAATTACAGGGAGGAGTGAGAGGAAGGTCCCACATTTTTATATTGAAGGACGCAAAATAGCTCATACAGATACCTTTTCCTATCTTGGAATAACCTTTGAGCGACAATTATCCTGGTCCAGCATGATCACAACTAGGGGCCTAGCCCTGGAAATAAGCATTATAGCTCGTAACTCCTTTACCAAGAAACTGGGTGCTAAGCCC
The DNA here is from genome assembly GCA_963921515.1 of Calotriton arnoldi. Taxonomy (NCBI): domain Eukaryota; kingdom Metazoa; phylum Chordata; class Amphibia; order Caudata; family Salamandridae; genus Calotriton; species Calotriton arnoldi. The sequence continues at coordinate 1,103,451 of CAWUFW010005616.1, forward strand.
TCGAAATTATCAAAAGGTTTACTCTGCCAAAGCAGCATCAGTGGCAACCTATGGGGCAGGGATTTGGGGATACACTAACGCCCATACTCTCCAGACCATTGAGAATTCTTTTGGGAAAACTAATTGGCCTTCCGGCAAGCTGTTCAAACTTTATATGCCATGCTGAGCTGGACGTCCCCTATATTGATGATACAATTAGGTTGTCACCCATACTTTTGTGGCACTCGATTTGGAGAAGAGCATCAGTGAACCTCACACAGAGGCTAATAGAAGACTGCCTTAGTTTGGAACATGCTCAAAGGATTCTGTGGCTATCATACATTAAAAATAGTCTGACTTCCCTTGGACTAAGTCATCTATTTACATCTCCATTGACTTGTGCTACTGTATCCAAAAAAGAAATTAAAACACTATTCCTTAATCAAAGGGCAATGGAGTGATCCAAATTGAACTGCTCGAAAGCATCTGTAAAATTATATCTAGAGAGCCCAATTGATCAGGCAGGTGCCCAACGCTATCTATTTTCCGTGACTAATCCACGTCACCGATTCATCTTAGTAAGGTTCTGTCTGAACCTCATACCCTGCATGTTCTCCTATCCTGCTGGCATTTTTTCTATTGCCGACCTTCCTCCCTGCCCATGCGATGGTTCCTCCTCTCAGTCAAATTTATATATCTTCTTTTTTTGTAAATTTTACAAGGCTCATCGTAATAGATTTATCAGGCTGCTCATGCGCAAATATCATTTTATCTAATGTCGCTTAGGTCTGTATTTTTGCAATCATTACCTGACAAACTAATATGTTTCTCTGTGGCCTCATTTTTACTTCTTTCATGGAAGAGTAGGCGGTTGGGTATCCCTGTCTTATGAATTGTGCATTTTAAACCTTGCTCTTAACCACTTAACCGCGGCGGCAATTCCGCTGCGGTGCGACGGTTTTATTGAGTGGGCGGGGCCGCGTCGGCCAACGGACGTGCGCAGCACTACGGAGGTAGTGCTCGCGACGGCCGTTGGCCGACAGAAGCAGCAAAGGGGTTAAATTCAATGTTTTTATTTATTCATCTCTTATCAGTCGCATTGTTTGTACTATGAAAACTGTATTTTTTAACGTGCTTTCTATATGTGTACTTTGTACTTTTATGATCTTATTAATTAAGTATCGAATAAAGTAATTTGACTGACTGACTGAGTGGGTGTTTCAGTGGCTGTATGGGTAGATGAGTGAGTTTGTGCATCAGTGGCTATATGGATGAGTGAGTGGGTGTGTGAGTAGTTGTATATCAGACACTGACTCACACACTCACTCATCAATACAGGCAATCAGACTCCCAATCATTACCTACACATATACTCACAGACCCATAAAACCACTCACACACCCACTTACAAACCCATACAACTACTCACACATGCATGCACACACCTACACAAGAATGCACACACCCATTCATACACCCATATACCCACTCACATACCCATACAACCACTCACACACCCACTCACACCCCTACAACAACTCACACACCCACTCACATTTCCATACAATTTCTCACATACCCAGTCACCCCCCCACAACCACCCACTGTGAATGGGTATGTGAGAGCTTATGTGGACATATGAGTGGGTGTATGAGAGACTGCATGGAGGTATGAGTGGGTGTGTGAGGGGTGTTGATGATGTCACCAGTTGTAGGAGAGTAGGATCTGCTTCACATGGGTACCCCCACTTTTTGCTGATGCTTCACTGTTTTTCGACATTAGTCTGTCTGGGCCCTGCTAATCAGAACCCCAGCCTAGCTGCTTCCTCTCTAAAATGGTTTCCATGTGCCTTAGGCACATCACTGATTGGGATCTGGAGTGCCCTTATAAGTCCCTAGTATATGGTATACTATGTACCAAGGGCATAGGTACCTCAGAGGCCTGCCAGGGGCTGCAGCATGTATTATGCCACCCCTGGAAGGCCATCCAAACTGACACCACAGGTCTGCTACTGCAGCCTGGGTAAGGTGGTGCATGCACCTCTTGCTGTGATATAGGTTACCTATATCACTAAATACATACACACATATAAACCTATAAGTCACTCCTAAGGCAGGCCTTATCAATCCTAAAGGCAGAGTGCATGGTTCCTATGTGAGAGGGTGCCCCTGCATGAGCAGGGCCCCTCTGCAGCGTTCGGAGACCATCTCTGATGCTGTTTGTAGTGCAGCCTGACCATATACTGTTAAGCGCATTATAACCTCGCGGTAAAATGCTAACTTTGGAATGGCTGCACCTAAACATGTCGTGTTTGGTGTCAAACATCTTGGAATACTACCCCCCGACAATTCTGGCAGCGGGGGTAGCATTCCACCCTTCTAGAGGGAAAGACATGTTAACTCTGGCTAGCCCGGTAACTTCTTTCCAAAGCCCTGGCATCACAAAATGGATGCTGCTGCCACAGACACGAGTCTGGCCTCCTGCTGCTGGACGAAACTCCGGCATGGGAGGCCTGGAGAATAGGTTTCCTGTCCCAGGGAGGTGTGACCACCTCCCCAGACAGGTTAATGTGTATTGGGGCTGGGCGGGAGCACTTTCGGGTGCTTTGAAGTCCTGCACTGGGGGCACATTTGGTGTCCCTGTGCATACCCCAGTTCAAACCGGATCAGGGGCTTGCAGCCCCTGCTTTGGCGCGAACTGGACAAAGGGAAAGGGGTGTAGCCACCCCTCTGCCCTGACCCACCCATAGGTGGGGCCACAGAGTAGTCCAACCCCTATCCTTAGTATAAGTATAGGAACCCAGTCCTTAGGACTTTAGATTATCCCTGGACGAAACTCTGAAACTGAATCCTGGACTTTCGACGCTCTACTCACGATTAGAGGACAGAAGAATCTCCCTTGGGGTCAAGGAGTGACTCCCCTGCTTGGCAGGCACCAAAGAAGCATCTGTCCGGTTCGCATTTCTGAAGCTCCCATCGGACGCCGAAGTCATCGCATCACCAGAGGTGGATTCTCAGACTTCCCCGAGGCTACCCTGAGTCCCCAGCAAAGCTGAGGCCCGTGGCTATCGTGGGTGACTTGAGACCGTGACCCGTGAACACCGAGCACATTTGCAAGTGCATCCTCTTCTGGGTCTCCCAAGAAGTCGTGCTTTGGGCTCCGAGTAGCCATAGCCTCCAGCACCACCTGCACTGAAGATCACTGGCACCCACTCCACGAGTGTCCTGTAAGCCAGATCCACGTGCGGCGTCACAAGGCTCCTTCGCGGTCGCTAGCCCGTTGGCTAGTAGCCTTTAACGAAGGCCAATCCTTTTCTAACTTGGCATCCTGGTTGCTCCAGGCCTGCCCTCACTTACCCTTGCTGGGTGAGTTCCACAGACCTTGCTGGTCTGCACCATCGACGATCTTCCTCTGCATCGAGACTTGCCGTTACCAAGGCTTGTTGGGTCCAATCCGGTCGCCGACACCTCATCACTCGACAGACATCGTGTACCAGCCCGAATCCTGCTCCTGGTTGCCGACAACGCCTCCTGGATCTCGTGGCTGAAGAGTCAAGACGACCGTCAACGCACCTGAAGCACTCGACATCGGTGGGCATCTGTCCATCGCCTTCCTGGTCACTGGCTAGTGACCCAGACTCTGTCCCCTCTGCTTTCAGGTTCATCAGAACTCCAATCCACTCTTGGATCCACCCGGACACTTTTCTCTTGGTCGCCAGCAGCACTTTGCAGCAGATCGCCAGTCAAATCGACGACGAAACCCGACCCCGAAAGGCACCTATGCACCCGGCTTCCCTGGGTGAGGTAACACGAGTACTCCGGTGCTCCCGTGGGTAGAGACTCTTCAAAGTCCTAGATCTCAAAGGGTTTGGTCCAAGTCCTCTTTAAAGTGTCCCTTTTCTCTAATTTCCCGATCACGACTTTCTCCATAGAAGTCAACGGCGTATCGCGGTTGTGTATTTACACTGCACGCTGTCTCCCGTGGGTCCCCTGTGTCACTACCTTGGGTGGTTCCTTGGGGTCCAAGCACTTCTAGAGGCTCTAGGCCTAGTGTCTAGTTCAGTCGTGGTTCTTATACCACTTTATTGGTATATGGTTTGGTACGCCCCTAGGGCCCAAACGTGTATTTGTGCTATTACTGTGTTTAAATAACTTCTAACTTATGTATTTCGAACTCTAGCCTCATAAAGAGACTAGAGGGGTGTGTTTAGCAATAAATACATATATTTTGAATATATACCTGGTGTGGTGCTCTTTCATTTGGTCACTCAAGAGATTATAGACTGGTAAAACAAGCTGCTTTACATTCCTTCAAGACTTAGCCTGAAGGCTGCTCTCCATAGCTACCACTAGGATAGCTTTCAATAAGGTTGTCTTTAATCTATCTCCAATAAGGGGTTGTTTGGACTGGTGCAAGGTGCCCACTATAATTAGTGGACAGCATATGCCAGGCCAGCTTCTCACATTGGTGTGCAGCGTGTGGGATTCCAGCTTGCTATTGTTTTACCAGATAATCTCAATTGAATTGATCAACTGAAAACCACTAAAGGTACCTAAGGTACATATAATTTAAGCTTAGAATACAGTAAGTTCTACTGAACTTAGAGTTGTGTGTTAAGGGATAGCACAACCCTTTCTACAACTCAAGAGAGTTTAGTAGGCCACACTAGAGTAGGTAGTGCATACACCACACCACACCACACTAGTAATGTCTTTAAGGGTAGGATCTAAAGAATCCTTGCAGGAAGCCATTGAGCTTCCACCCTCCAAGTATGATACACTCCCATTCTTGGAATTGAGAGCTTTATGTAACTTGAGAAAAATAAGGACAGGCCAAAGTCCCACCACCCAACACCTCAAGGAGTTGTTGGTGGCTTATGACCTTAGTAAGCCCTTGGGGACTGAAGGGGTAGGAGCTGAGGGTGGGGCAGATGATGAGGATGGGACCAGGGGTACCAGTACCCCCAGCCCCCCCTCTGAAACTGGCCAGGAGGGCGACAATGGCCCTGACCTGGATAATCCAACCCCTCCTGAGGAAGATGAAGAGGAGGATCAGAATGATGCCCCCTTTGTCCCCCCAGGAAGGATTGTGAGTGTGCCCAGAAGGTCTAGACCTTCTTCTCAGGAGTCTAACCACTCTGGCACCTCAATAGGGAGCTCTGTCTCATCTCATAGGAGGGAATCCTCTCATGAGAGAAGAAAGAGGCTGGTTCTATATGAGGAAGCTCAGCTTGAACTCAAAAAGAAGCAACTAGCCATAGACAGGGAGTCCCTAGATCTCTTTAGAGAGAGAAGAAAGTTGGGACTAGAGTCCCATGGTGGCAGCCATATCCCTAGAGATAGGGAAAGGTCCTATGACCATAGGAACCTGAGCAAGATTGTCCCTCCCTATCAGAATGGGGATGACATCCACAAGTGGATAACTGCTCTAGAGAGGGCCTGTAAGGTACAGAAGGTCCCTCAGGAGCAGTGGGCAGCAATCTTGTGGCTCTCCTTTGCTGACAAAGGTAGAGATAAGCTCCTCACTGTTAGAGAGGAGGATGCTGATAATTACAAGGTCTTGAAGAGTGCTCTTATTGATGGGTTTGGCCTAACCACTGAACAGTACAGGTTGAAGTTCAGAGATACCCAAAAAGCACAGACTCAAGACTGGGTAGACTATGTGGATTGTTCTGCCAAGGCTCTGGAAGGCTGGTTGATGGGCAGTAAGGTGTGTGACTTCTCAGGATTGTACAATCTGATAATGAGGGAGCAGATTCTTAATAACTGTCAAAATCAGCTGTTGCATCAATACCTGGTAGACTCTGATCTGACCTCTCCCCAAGAATTGGGAAAGAAGGCAGACAAATGGGTCAGAACCAGGGTGAAGCAGAAGGTACAGAACCAAGGTGGGGAAACCAAGAAGCAAGATGCTAAGAACTCTGACAAGGGTGGGGAGAAGGGTAAAGATCAAAAGTCTTCATCAGGCCCCCAAAAATCTTCTTCTGGTGGGGATTCACAGTCTACCAAAGGGAAAGGCCAAAGAAAACCATGGTGCAAGGTCTGTAAGCAAAAGACCCACTGGACCAGTGATTGCACCAAGTCCAAAGACTCCAGTCCAGCACCCACCAATGCCCCTAAGGCACCTGTTCCCCCTAGTACAGTTGGTGGGAGTGCTCCAGCCAAGGGTTTAGTAGGGTTCACCCTGGGTACTGAGTTGGGCTCTGACCTAGTCAGAGAACTGACTCAGGCTGAGTTAGTCTGTGATGGAGGCATGGATGTGACCTCCACTGTGAGTCCCAGTAATCTGGGCAAGTACAGACAACAGCCTTTAATCAATGGACGTGAGGCTTTGGCATTTAGGGACACAGGGGCAAGTGTCACAATGGTGACACAAGACCTTGTGAATCCTGGGCAAGTTATACTTGGTGAGATGTACCAAGTGACCAATGCTAGCAATGTCAGAACAGACCATACTCTGGCAGTTGTTAACTTCTCCTGGGGAGGGGTAACTGGCCTTAAGAAGGTTGTGGTAAGTGCAAACCTACCAGTCGAATGCTTGCTTGGCAATGACTTAGAGACTTCTGCTTGGGCAGAAGTGGAGCTCAGGACCCATGCAGAAATGCTGGGGATCCCTGCAGATGTGTTTGCTGTGACCAGGTCACAAGCCAAAATGTCTAGCACTGAACAGGCCTTGGATTCTGGAAGAAGGGACCAAGTGCCTTCCAAGAGGAGGAGTAGTAGGGTTAAGGCAGTGCCTTCCCCTTGGCTCAGGAGGAAGATCAGTCCCTTGAGGGGGATGATCTCAGCCCTGAAGAAGGAACTGTCCCAGAGGAACTTGAACCTGACCAGGTTGAGTTCTTGGGGACAGGGGGACCTTCTAGGGCAGATCTGAGCCAGGAGCAGCAGAGCTGCCCCTCCCTTGAACCCCTCAGACAGCAAGCTGCTGCTGAGGCTGCTGGGAAAGCTAGTGGTCCCCATACAGTGTATTGGGATGATGGACTCCTGTACTCAGAGAGTACAGACCCCAAGCCTGGTGCTACCAGGAGGTTGGTTATACCTCTGAAGTTCAGGGGCTTCCTATTGACCCTAGCCCATGATATTCCCTTAGCAGGTCACCTGGGCCAGAACAAGACTTGGGACAGAATTGTCCCTCACTTTCACTGGCCCCACATGTCTGAAGACAGCAAGGAGTTTTGTCGCTCCTGTGTAACCTGCCAAGCCAGTGGCAAGGCAGGTGGCACTACAAAGGTCCCCCTGATACCACTACCTGTGGTGGGGGTGCCCTTTGAAAGGGTAGGGATTGACATTGTTGGTCCCATGGATCCCCAAACAGCCTCTGGGCACAGGTTTATCCTGGTGGTAGTGGATCATGCCACCAGGTACCCAGAAGCTATTCCCCTCAGGACCACTACAGCACCTGTGGTGGCAAGGGCCCTCCTGGGAATTTTCTCAAGAGTGGGCTTTCCTAAGGAGGTAGTCTCAGACAGGGGTGCTAACTTCATGTCTGGGTACTTAAAAGCAATGTGGAAGGAGTGTGGAGTGACTTATAAGTTCACCACACCCTATCACCCACAATGCAATGGTTTAGTTGAGAGATTCAACAAAACCTTGAAGGGCATGATTAAAGGGCTCCCAGAAAAGCTTAGGCGTAGATGGGACATACTCTTGCCCTGCCTTTTATTCACATATAGGGAGGTGCCTCAGAAGGGGGTTGGTTACAGCCCTTTTGAACTTCTGTTTGGCCACCCTGTGAGGGGTCCACTGTGCTTGGTGAAGGAAGGATGGGAGTTACCTCTCAAGCCCCCAAAGCAGGATATAGTGGACTATGTACTTGGTCTCCGCTCCAGGATGGCTGAGTACATGAAAAAGGCAACCAAAAACCTTGAGGCTAGCCAGGAACTTCAAAAGGCCTGGCATGACCAAAAGGCTGTTCTGACTGTTTACCAGCCAGGACAGAAGGTGTGGGTGTTGGAGCCAGTGGCCCCAGCAGCTCTCCAAGACAAATGGAGTGGACCCCACACTATTGTTGAGCAGAAGGGTGAGGTCACTTACTTAGTAGACCTAGGAACACCCAGGAGTCCCCACAGGGTTCTCCATGTCAACAGGTTAAAACCATATGTGGACAGGGCAGACATGGGCTTGCTCATGGCTACTGATGAAGGGCAGGAGGAAGAGAGTGACCCACTCCCTGACCTGCTCTCACAGAACCCTGACGATGGGTCAGTTGATGGTGTAGCCTTGGCAGGCAGCCTCACTACCCAGCAACAAACTGATTGCAGGCAAGTTCTCAATCAGTTTAGACATATGTTTTCACTGACACCCAGTCAGACCACCTGGTGCACTCATGAAGTGGACACTGGGGACAGTCTGCCTATTAAAAACAAGATTTATAGGCAACCTGACCATGTCAGGGACTGTATCAGGACAGAAGTCCAGAAAATGTTGGAATTGGGAGTTATTGAACCCTCAGATAGCCCTTGGGCTAGTCCAGTGGTCCTTGTCCCAAAACCTCACACCAGTGGTGGAAAAAGAGAGATGAGGTTTTGTGTGGACTACAGGGGTCTCAATGCAGTCACTAGGACTGATGCCCATCCAATACCCAGGGCAGATGAGCTCATAGATACTTTGGCCTCTGCCAAATATCTCAGCACATTTGACCTAACAGCTGGCTACTGGCAGATCAGACTAGCTGATACTGCAAAGCCCAAACAGCATTCTCAACCCCTAGTGGGCATTATCAATTTGTGGTAATGCCCTTTGGTCTGAAGAATGCACCTGCCACTTTCCAGAGGCTGGTGAATACAGTTCTCACAGGTCTGAAGCCTATAGTGCAGCATATCTAGATGATATTGCTGTCTTTAGCTCCACCTGGGAGGATCACCTGGTCCACCTCAGGAATGTTTTACAGGCCCTGCAAAAGGCAGGCCTGACTATCAAGGCCACTAAGTGCCAGATAGGGCAGAGTCAGGTTGTGTACCTGGGCCACCTTGTGGGTGGAGGCCAGGTTCAACCTTTGCAGAGCAAGATCCAGACTATCATGGACTGGACTGCTCCAACTACCCAGACTCAGGTGAGAGCCTTCTTAGGCCTGACTGGGTACTATAGGAGATTTGTCAAGGGGTATGGATCAATAGTGACACCCCTGAATGACTTAACTTCTAAGAAAATGCCCAAAAAGGTTCAGTGGACAGTTAGCTGTCAAAAGGCATTTGATGACCTGAAGCAGGCCATGTGCACTGCTCCCATTCTACAGAGTCCTGATTACTCCAAGAAGTTCATTGTTCAAACTGATGCATCTGAATTGGGGGTAGGGGCTGTACTGTCACAATTGAATGAAGAAGGTCAGGATCAGCCAGTAGCTTTCATTAGCAGAAGGCTGACCCCTAGAGAGAAACGTTGGTCAGCCATAGAGAGGGAGGCCTTTGCTGTGGTCTGGGCTCTGAAGAAGTTGAGGCCATACTTGTTTGGTACACACTTCCTGGTTCAGACAGACCATAAGCCCCTCTTATGGCTAAAACAAATGAAGGGTGAAAACCCCAAACTGCTTAGGTGGTCCATTTCCCTACAGGGGATGGACTTTACAGTGGAACATAGACCTGGGAGTAACCATGCCAATGCAGATGGACTCTCTAGGTATTTCCACTTAGAACATGAAGACTTAACTGGGCAAGGTTAGTTTAATGTCCCTACGTTTGGGGGGGTTGTGTAGGAGAGTAGGATCTGCTTCACATGGGTACCCCCACTTTTTGCTGATGCTTCACTGTTTTTCGACATTAGTCTGGCTGGGGCCCTGCTAATCAGAACCCCAGCCTAGCTGCTTCCTCTCTAAAATGGTTTCCATGTGCCTTAGGCACATCACTGATTGGGATCTGGAGTGCCCTTATAAGTCCCTAGTATATGGTATACTATGTACCAAGGGCATAGGTACCTCAGAGGCCTGCCAGGGGCTGCAGCATGTATTATGCCACCCCTGGAAGGCCATCCAAACTGACACCACAGGTCTGCTACTGCAGCCTGGGTAAGGTGGTGCATGCACCCCTTGCTGTGATATAGGTTACCTATATCACTAAATACATACACACATATAAACCTATAAGTCACTCCTAAGGCAGGCCTTATCAATCCTAAAGGCAGAGTGCATGGTTCCTATGTGAGAGGGTGCCCCTGCATGAGCAGGGCCCCTCTGCAGCGTTCGGAGACCATCTCTGATGCTGTTTGTAGTGCAGCCTGACCATATACTGTTAAGCGCATTATAACCTCGCGGTAAAATGCTAACTTTGGAATGGCTGCACCTAAACATGTCGTGTTTGGTGTCAAACATCTTGGAATACTACCCCCCGACAATTCTGGCAGCGGGGGTAGCATTCCACCCTTCTAGAGGGAAAGACATGTTAACTCTGGCTAGCCCGGTAACTTCTTTCCAAAGCCCTGGCATCACAAAATGGATGCTGCTGCCACAGACACGAGTCTGGCCTCCTGCTGCTGGACGAAACTCCGGCAGGGGAGGCCTGGACAATAGGTTTCCTGTCCCAGGGAGGTGTGACCACCTCCCCAGACAGGATAATGTGTATTGGGGCTGGGCGGGAGCACTTTCGGGTGCTTTGAAGTCCTGCACTGGGGGCACATTTGGTGTCCCTAGTGCATACCCCAGTTCAAACCGGATCAGGGGCTTGCAGCCCCTGCTTTGGCGCGAACTGGACAAAGGGAAAGGGTGTAGCCACCCCTCTGCCCTGACCCACCCATAGGTGGGGCCACAGAGTAGTCCAACCCCTATCCTTAGTATAAGTATAGGAACCCAGTCCTTAGGACTTTAGATTATCCCTGGACGAAACTCTGAAACTGAATCCTGGACCTTCGACGCTCTACTCACGATTAGAGGACAGAAGAATCTCCCTTGGGGTCAAGGAGTGACTCCCCTGCTTGGCAGGCACCAAAGAAGCATCTGTCCGGTTCGCATTTCTGAAGCTCCCGTCGGACGCCGAAGTCATCGCATCACCAGAGGTAGATTCTCAGACTTCCCCGAAGCTACCCTGAGTCCCCAGCAAAGCTGAGGCCCGTGGCTATTGTGGGTGACTTGAGACCATGACCCCTGGACACCGAGCACATTTGCAAGTGCATCCTCTTCTGGGTCTCCCAAGAAGTCGTGCTTTGGGCTCCGAGTAGCCCTAGCCTCCAGCACCACCTGCACCGAAGATCACTGGCCCCCACTCCACCAGTGTCCTGTAAGCCAGATCCACGTGCGGCGTCACGAGGCTCCTTCGCGGTCGCTAGCCCGTTGGCTAGTAGCCCTTAACGAAGGCCAATCCTTTTCTAACTTGGCATCCTGGTTGCTCCATGCCTGTCCTCACTTACCCTTGCTGGGTGAGTTCCACAGACCTTGCTGGTCTGCACCATCGACGATCTTCCTCTGCATTGAGACTTGCCGTTGCCAAGGCTTGTTGGGTCCAATCCGGTCGCCGACACATCAGCACTCGACAGACATCATGTACCAGCCCGAATCCTGCTCCTGGTCGCCGACAACGCCTCCTGGACCTCGTGGCTGAAGAGTCAAGACGACCGTCAACGCACCTGAAGCACTCGACATCGGTGGGCATCTGTCCATCGCCTTCCTGGTCACTGGCTAGTGACCCAGACTCTGTCCCCTCTGCTTTCAGGTTCATCAGAACTCCGATCCACTCTTGGATCCACCCGGACACTTTTCTCTTGGTCGCCAGCAGCACTTTGCAGCAGATCGCCAGTCAAATCGACGACGAAACCCGACCCCGAAAGGCACCTATGCACCCGGCTTCCCTGGGTGAGGTAACACGAGTACTCCGGTGCTCCCGTGGGTAGAGACTCTTCAAAGTCCTAGATCTCAAAGGGTTTGGTCCAAGTCCTCTTTAAAGTGTCCCTTTTCTCTAATTTCCCGATCACGACTTTCTCCATAGAAGTCAACGGCGTATCGCGGTTGTGTATTTACACTGCACGCGTCTCCCGTGGGTCCCCTGTGTCACTACCTTGGGTGGTTCCTTGGGGTCCAAGCACTTCTAGAGGCTCTAGGCCTAGTGTCTAGTTCAGTCGTGGTTCTTATACCACTTTATTGGTATATGGTTTGGTACGCCCCTAGGGCCCAAACGTGTATTTGTGCTATTACTGTGTTTAAATAACTTCTAACTTATGTATTTCGAACTCTAGCCTCATAAAGAGACTAGAGGGGTGTGTTTAGCAATAAATACATATATTTTGAATATATACCTGGTGTGGTGCTCTTTCATTTGGTCACTCAAGAGATTATAGACTGGTAAAACAAGCTGCTTTACATTCCTTCAAGACTTAGCCTGAAGGCTGCTCTCCATAGCTACCACTAGGATAGCTTTCAATAAGGTTGTCTTTAACCTATCTCCAATAAGGGGTTGTTTGGACTGGTGCAAGGTGCCCACTATAATTAGTGGACAGCATATGCCAGGCCAACTTCTCACACCAGTGATGTTGTCAGCGATGTCACTTGAAATGTCATGAGTGATGTCACTGACCATGTCATAAGTGATGTAATATGTGATGTCATTAGTAGTGCATTGCGGGGGCATACATTATAGTTAACTCAGGTAACTTTACCTACTGAATTTCACTGGTTTTGTATGAGTGAAATCTGAGCCTAACTAAAACGTCCCTGTAACCTTTGTGTTTTTTCAGTGAATTTGTAAGTTTTTTAAATTCTATTTCCTAACTATAACATCCCTGTAACCTTTGGGTTTTTTAGGGAATTTCTGCAGTTTTTAAACTTTTTAATCCGAACTGTATACTGTCACTTTTGAGAGTGGGTGTGTGATTGGCTCTGTGGGTCTGTGAGTGGATCTGTGAGTGGCTGTGTGTGTGTAAGTGGGTGTGTGAGTATCTGTGTGGGTCTGTGAGTGGGAGTGTGAGTGCGTGTATGGGTGCCTGTGTGTGTCTGTGAGTTGGTCTGTGAGTGCCTGTGTGGGTCTGTGAGTTCCTGTGTAAGTGTCTGAGTGGGTGTGTGAGTTCCTGTGTGACACTATGAGTGGGGCTGTGAGTGCCTGTGTAGGTCTGTGATTGGGTGTGTGTGTGCCTGTGTGTGTCTGTGAGTGGGTATATGAGTGGTGCTATGCATTTTGGGCATTTGCATACTCAGGGTATTTAAAAGCAAGAACAATGGCCTCTGCTCTCGCCAGGAGACAACAATAAGCAAACAACTCATCAATGTCACTACACATCAGATTGTACTCCAATAGATCAACGATGAGTTCACTTCCATTATGCATTTCATATAATTTTTCAACATGGAATATGAGAGGAAATACATTTGATCTGCCTTTGCAAGCTCAAGAAGTAAGGATCATTTGTGTTTTACTGAAGTAGAGCTTCAACTGGGGCACCTGCTGTGTTTGCATTTGAAAGTGCCTACTTTTGAGGTTTATTTTCTGTGAAATCAGCACCAGGGCCAGAATCAAATGACATTTTTTCCAAGAAGAGTTCCCAGTTTTGCCAAAAATGTCTGCCTAACTGGAGTACTTTCATCAGGTTAATTAGTAAGTGCTACCTCATTGGGTAAATGTCTCATGCATATACTGCACTACAGCTGCATAAAGGACCATGAGGTAATGTTTCCAGTGGCCTTGTGTGTTTGTAATTTCGGCAATGTCATTGTTCCTTGAGCATCTTCATCCACAAATCTGTGATAACATGAATCCTCTTCAAGAGAAGTTGACGAGACTACAAAGAGGTGAATCTCCACCAAACAGGGGTACTTCCTCTTAACTAAATGATGTAAGTGCTTCTTTGTTAAGTGGAGATACCCTCGTTTCCCTATGCATTTATGACACATCACTAAAATCATCTGGAAACGCGCTCGGGGGCCTTTTGTTAAGCTGTCCTTTAATGTGGGAAAAGGTGAGAAGACCTTTTCATACCACTAAGTAAAACGGGGAGGGGGTCGCGCGACCCCCTCCTTGAGCCATTTTTAGCCCCGGGGACCCCATCTCCCAAGACCAGGCCACAATTCAAAGGGAGAGGGGGCAGTGCGCCCCCTTGGCTGTTTTCAACCACAGGGACCCCATCCTCTAGGGCCCGGCCACAATTCAATGGGATCGGGGGCAACACGCACCTGCTGTTTTTGACCTCAAGACCCCATATCAGGGCGTGGCTACTTCCCCTGGGTGCCCTGGTTCCACCCAGGGCACCCCATGTGCATGTTGGGGACCCTTGGGGGGAACCTCAAGGCCCCTGCAGTCCCAGCTGGCTCTCCGCATTCTACGGGAGTCTGCATTGCTCTCGCACACAGGGAGCTGATGGAAAAACAGCTGCCTGTGTGCCAGAGCAATATTTTCATCTCTTTCCCTGTCCGCATGACAATGGGCAGAGAAAGAGATGAAAATTCAGCTTCCAGAAAGCAGGAGCAGTTTGACAGCTCCTGCTTGCTGAAAGCAGAGTGTTTGCACTTGCTTGTGGGAGATGTCAGCTCATGCCAAGCAAAAGCAAACAGCTTTCTCCCAAGTGTGGACACCACAAGAGATAGCAGGAGCCAGCCCTGGGAGGTGGCGCCCCCAGGGCCATTTAGGGCTCCAGGAGGGGGGCCATGCAGCCCTCTTTCTTTCTTCTACACTGGCCGGCCCTGGAGAGTTGATGGTTCCCGGGGCTGTATAGTTGAGTGCGTCTCCATTTTCTTTGGCAGAGGTGTGTGTTTTGAATATTTTGGTGTGCCAGCCAGGAGACAGCACCACTGTAATAGTTAGCGGGCCTGCGGGGCATGGAATTGTAGCCCAGTGTGGAACTTTTAGCGAACTGTAAATATGAAGAGACAATCTGGGTAATGTGCCATTTGATATTGACAATGTGCTTACCTATTTCAGAAAGCAATGAAACCACGAGCCTATATAGCAGCTCCACCTCCCTCGTAATATCCCAAATAGGGTCCAAAAAACAATAGTTTTAAGCCACATAGTGTGCACTTCTATTTGCTCCCCCTGCTTCCAGAGAGCGATCCAAAGATCAAGACAAGTCCATCTACAAATGTGGAGTGCACCACAGATATAGGTTTCCTCAGTAAGTTAGTCCATTCCATCCATATTGTTCATCATGTATTCTTTATTCTTTCACAAAAGTAGTATAAAAACAGCCTACGCGTTTCGTCCACTGCCTGTGGACTTCATCAGGGCTGTAAAAGCATACAAAAACATATAGTGTATAATACAACATACATATAAAAGTACAATACAACATGTATATAGACCATAGTTAAAATTAAGAAACCATATAAGACAATACAATGTGTCAAGATACTACAAAAACAAGGACACTATAAGAATCGCATAATGGAGGGAAGAGTATTCAATTGAGTTCAGTTGAGTTGAAGTAAGAAGTTAAAGTATGGAAAAGTTTGCATTTAGTATAGCAGGCCACTAGAACACCAGTCAAAGTGTGTGGGTTAGAGCAGTCCACATGTCTAAGTAAAAAAGATATGATTATGTAAAAAGGATAAAAAGGATAGAACTGAGGAAGGTTTCAAAGAGTGCAACCATCTATCATACCCCTGTGTATTGCATTGTGTGACTATAACGAGATGTGGCCTCATATGGCCCCCAAAACGTACCATGATAAGTTGTCATGTTGGTCTCTCCAGTATAACATCAGAGAGTCATCTCAGGCCGTGTATTTTCACGGTTGGTGGTGCGTTGCTATGTATAATAGCGCCCTCGTATTTAGCGCTGCTAGAGAATCCTAGTACAAGTGATCAATCAAAAACAACGGACACCTAGAAGTAATAACAGGCTTAAGTTTAGAGTCTGTGTTTATAGCCCATACCATAGTTTAGTTGTATTCAATGATTTCTGGGTAAACCCATACATAGCGGGTATAACTTGCAAGGCAGACGTTCAATCCTAATGTCATACTCCACTACTACTTATTTATTTTAGTCCCCTATTTTAGAAGTCCCATAGCTATCTTAGGTAAATCCACCAGCTCGTCTGTGTACGAGTATGCAAATGAGAGATAGTGCATATCCCGTTTGTAGTTCGTATATTACTATGTGGGCCCCACTCTCCTCCTAGTAACAGGAACCCCTACTCTGGGCTGGAAAAACCCCCTTGCAGTTGCACTGCCAACCATGCTGTTGTTGACAAGTACACTAAACCCATAAAGAATGCAAGTTAAGAGATTTGTGCAACGGCCATAGAAACAGGCTCATTTTCACAAAACTAATAGCAATTGTTGACTGGGAGTATGACTGCGACTATATCCCAAGAGTACGACTGTGACTATATGCCTTTAAGTATTTGCAAAATATCGCAAACCATGGGATCGGTGGTGATCATGACCCCGTCTCCCTTGTCCAAATCAATGTGTCCCCTCTTGTAGAGGTTATTATTGTTTACAAAGAGGGGGGGGGCGCCCCCAGTTACCGTTGACCAAGGAGCCACGCTGAATAATCAGACGGCCAAGTGTACTTGTAAGGGGCAACGTAGTGCCATGGCTGTCCTTACCTTGATTAGTATCAGTTGCCATTCATCGAGTCGGTGTCTCCCTGTGAGTAGACAAGCCCTAACCTCCTGAATCAATATTGACATTAGTGATGTGAATCTGCGTCAAGTACATCACTAAAAAAATAATTAAGGCATATTGCACCAACGTCACGTGGCTTACGGTCAGAATAAGACCCTGTGGTTAATGATATATTATAACAACAGCAGCAATGTTTACGGTCCAAAAGGGACCCGTTCAAAGGTACAGAAGAGGTGTTTCTTGATCAATCTATTAGTCTGTAACACCCGAATCTCAAACAAAGTATATAACAAAATATGAACAGTAATAAAGTGAATATTGCAATTGGTGTCCAGTTTGTCGTGATTTTAATAAAGTACCAGTTGAATGGCACAAAAAAAGGGGGGGGAATCCCTGTGGAGCTTAATTATTGTCCCTATGTGACAATGAAGGACAACTTCTCAGTACTTTTTCAAAATATGCACTATAAAGGAAAAGATGGTATACAGCGAGAAAATCCAATGAGGATATATGTCTCGTATATACATAAAGTTTAAAGAGGTAAGGGAAAAATAATGACCTTATAGAAAATAGTGGAGTTCATCATCTGTGTTCTGCCCCATGGATGTACACCGTAAGCGGCAAATCCATACTGCCTCATTTTGTCGTAGCGCCAATTCCCTATCTCCCCCTCTTGCTCTGAGTGGGATGTGATCGATGCCATGAAACCAAATTTCTGGTTTACCAGCATGTTGTTCTGTCATGTGCACAGTCATGGAGTACCTAGTATCCTGTTGTTTAATAGCTCTGACGTGCTCCTGGATTCTCATTTTTAAGGGTCTTATCGTGCTCCCCACATAGATGATATCACAACTACATCCAATTACATATGTCACAAATAGCGTTTTGCAGCTAATAGTGTAGTGTAGTTCCTATTTGCCTAATAGGCTCTGCGCATTGGAATAATATACCCTATAGGCTTGACATAGGACTGAGGTCGGTATGTCCCTATCGAGTATATTACACTTAATTACTTTTGTGCCAGCTAGCTCAGAGGCCACTAGAAACTCCTTGAGAACAAGAAGGGAGTAGTTTCTGGCAACCGCATAAACATGACTACTTTGTTTCCCTTTAGAATCGGAACACGTCTCAGAATCGTGGAAACAATAGATAACAGTTTCACTCAGTCAATCGTGCATGCTTAGTTTCCATAGAGTTACACAGAAAGAAAAGACGGGCGTTTCAATAAAGAGGTTTTATTGAACAGTCTTGTTTCTCGTGTAAGAGATATGTGCTGTTATCATCACAAGACAGTATGCAAGATAAATAATGTACAGCGTAAGCAGTAGAAATAAATAATACTGCGCTAGCATTATCTTTTAGCATATATTCACGTACATAAATAACATGAGCTAAAAATGCGAGTACTCATACGATGCGTCTCTAAGCTAGTTCTACCCCAATGTACCTAACTTAGTCTAGGTGTAGGGAAAGGTAAGAAGTAGGTGGAGTATTCTCTAGTATGGTATACTAAGAGTAAGTTAAGTCTAGTATGCCAAGAGTCCCTCTAGGTTCTAGTCAGCTCCATACCTTGAGAATGAGAGAGGTGGGAACCTCTTGCCGGATCTGGACCTCTAACATCCCGCGAAGGGAGTCAGAACACTGGAAACTGGATTCTTCTGCGAGCAGGAATGACAGCGTCTTCTCAGTGCGTCAGGCTATGATACGGGCTCCTCTGAAGTCGAGGTCTCCTCTAACTTGCTTGGGCAAGGGAAGGTATATTTATACCTGATAGGTGCCTTGGAATGTTAGCATTGATGTGAAGTCGGACAGAGGAAGACGTCAGGAATGAAACCTTAAGGTATAACGGTTCATACATAATAGATGAGTTCTTGGAGAAATCAATAATCCTGTGCTAGGGGAACTCCCGAGAGCTTAAGGGTCTGGTTTCTAAGAACTCGTTGTGACGTTAGGGTGGACAGATGTCGGTGACTATGCCTGTATTTGGAGTGCACGGCTAATGCCTAAATAAGGACTGGGATTCTATGCCTATATAAGGGCAATGCGAATTGTGCCTATATAAGGACATGTTTCAGGAAAACCTATATACGGACACCTAAAGCGGAATACAACACCCACTCCACTTTCGAATGAACGATAATACTAAATGCTAAACATTAATTGCTAAACATTAAATCGAGTACCACATGTTGCTAAAAACATTCCTAAAAGCATATTAAAAGAAGTTTAAAATAAACTGTTGAAAGCAATAGGTACTGTACATTTAAAGTATCGTTTTCATTCTAAGCATATAATTGAAATAAATGCAACATGAATGAATAAACAGAAATATATGCATATGATGAAATGGTTGACAAGTTTTCAAAAAATCAAAGCCATTGCATATCATGGTATTAAATGAAATGTTAGACAAGTAAGGTGACAATGTGTCCCTGGAAGAGTTCAAAGAAGTCCGTTTTATAAGACTAGTTCTACTGTAAGCAGATTGTTTTGCCATGTATTTTCAAAAATTAAAAAAGAAAAAGTTCAATTCTGGGAAAAGTTCCAAGTTTGGAAAATATGAAGGCCAAATTTCATTGCTTCCCTGGTACACTGTGAGCCGAATCAAAGTCAGTGTATGGGTCTGGCGTAAACATGAGATCATCTATTTCCGTAGCCAAAATATCGTCCACCGAAGTTGGTGACATTTGGAACACCTCGTTCAGAAGGTTAATTGCACAGAGATGAGAAACATCGCCTTCAGCAGAAGATGCAATGTTCGCGTCCGTTGTTACCTGTGTGCCTGTTGATCCATCTCGTACCTCAGCAGCTGCAGGAAGTGTCTGTGAGATCTCAATGAATGCCGTCATCAGGATTGGTAGCCTCTGGGGACAAAACAGAGCATGGGCCGTTATCGGGTCCAGCAGAGTATCGACATCCATTGGCATGACTGATGGGAGTGTTAGACAGGTGTCTAGCATGCATTCTTCACCGCAAAGCAGGCAGCGTAGAACAGGTAAGATGCAATCTTGCCAGATTGGTCTGAATGACAGGAACCACGTTGTATTAAGTTCCCGTAGACGAGGCATGCCCAAAAGCTGTACTATTTGCTCACTGCACTTTCGTTCAAGGAGAGCTTTTTCCACATCGCTCGGAGTGATGTTGGCGAATAGGCTTGCCATAGCGTAGTAGTAGGAATAGAAATAGGATTCCTGCAACAAGTGCTAGAATTAACGGCACACCACCAAACACTGAATTTGCGAAGTTTGGGATGATTCCGAGGACTGCTTGGAAGGGTGCTAACAGTCCTGAGCAGATGGTCTTAAATACATGTACAATTCCGCTCGTATCAGACATGTTAAAGATACGTCCCATCATTTCTACGAAATGTATAGGGCAGTTTGTACGAATTAAAGCCTGTATCTCAGCTGAAGTCCTTTCAACTTGTAAATCATAGATTTCTTTGGCCGAGGTCAGAGGCACTGTTTGTTGTATAAGCATGGCTTTCATTCTGCTTAAAGTATCAAATCGTATAAAAGAAACATTCAATGAAGGCCATAAAGGCGACTCCCTGACTGTGTCTATTGGGGGGAACAATACTTGCATATAGCAAGTGACCCTGGAGTCCACCGTTACTAGATATGGGATGCCTGGCAACATGTCACAGCAACTCTGATCATTCAACATGAGGTAACTCCCGTTAGAAAGTTGGCCAAACGTTGGATTAATCACAGTAGCTGGTGTACCCTGCTGGTGGCAGGACAAATTTGCCACAGAACCATTACAAGCCCAGTGTAAAGAGATGTCCTGACAAATGAGCGAACCGCTTAGTGCAATTTCACAGTGTGTACCGCTTAGAAACACTTCACGATGCCCACTCCAACATCTATATTCGTATGGTAAAGTCCAGGATGTCTTAATGTATTCTTTACCCAACCTTTCATATTTGCCTGCTTGCATTTGTTTGAGGCAATACTGAAACTTAAAAGTAGTGACAGGCAGAGTGATTTTGCCATGAATAAGCCATTCTGTAGCTGGTTTTTCTGCCACTATGAATGGTAATTTCTCCAGTTTTTCAATGCTCAACACTGTATACTTCGCTCCTCTTTGTGCCAGTTCGATCAGTTTATCAGTTAGATTGTATTCTGCAAACAGAGCCGACGTGTTGATGAAACGCCAAGGCACATAGCCCGCACACAAAGATTGCAGCGTCCAGCTTAATAACATAATAGAACGCAACTGAGATTGGCCTTGTTGTAACATGGCTAAATCTTGTTCCAGTATGTCAATAGCAGAGAATACAATGTTGTCCAATGAATAAATTCTGGATGACAAAGTTGTTAACCCATTGTCGACCACAGTGAGAGTTTTCTCTAAGTTAATACGATCAAGTTCACGTATTCGTTCTGCGGCCTCTGCCTGAGAAACCTTCCATGCTTCATTATAAGCAGCATAGATGCCGGCATATATGAAACGTTTTTGACGCGGTTTTCTTGGTCCAAGCAAGAATTCCCTAAGGTCTGCGTCTTCTTTAAGTAAAGATAAGTGTTGTTTCACATCCTTAAGTGTAGATTTTTGCAGCCAATCGAGGCATAATTTTCCTACACTGTATGTTGTTACTACCCCCAGATGTTGTCTTTGGATGTATCGTGGGTTGGCCTATGGATAGTAAACCCCTGTGTTTTATTCAGGAATCTTTCCTGACAGATGTTTGTGTCTGTGGGCCAGATCAACCATTTTCTCCAATCAGGATTTGTTCTGTTGATTTGTATTATTGTGTCAACTGTAACCGCTGCCTGTGTATTGTTATTACTGGCAGGTGTTGGTACAGAAGGTGTTTTCATGTCTTTGATCTTGGCTAAACCAAGGCAAGACGTTTGTTGCACAGTGTCATTCAAAAACATAATTTGCTGAGGGACGATACACGCTCTAAACAAAGCTTCTATCCCCTGCACTTGCCAATCTTTAGAACCCCAGACAGATTTTGTGTCTATTGTGTCTTTCCACAAGTCGAAACCATGTCTAGACAGTTGGGCAATAAATGCTGCAGAGTAAATCTGTTTTGTATTAGTTAACATCATTTTCAGTCCTGTTTTGTTTACATTTTTATAGTAAAATGTTTCTGGATCAGATGTATTGTATCCTGAAAAATATGGAAACTTTTTAGCAAACGTTTTTGAACTACCTTTTGGTGGTGTAGGAGAATGCTCCCATTGGTTAAACATAAACACATTTCTAGGTGTTGCAGATTTATGCAAAAAATGATGACCATAGTGGTTATAGCAATACAGCTGTTCATCGTCTGATGAACCCTCTAAATTTTCATTATTAGAAAATGCAGCAGACCTTTCTAGATCAAACATCATATCATTCACAGTTTCAAAGTCCCAATCATCAGAATAGGTACTGGATGAAATAAAATCACTTAGTGAAATCTTAAATAAATGTGGAATGTTCAAAAGTTCCGTAGGGCCGAAGATATCGAAATCTGTTTTGTCCCACACTATACCATCCTGTATAGGAACGGCTGTGATGTTCACTGCTGACAAGTCTCTTGCTTCACGATGGGATGACTTGTGTGGTTTTAAAAGTAAGTTCACATCTTTACTTTCAATGTCCAAATGGATGTATCTGCCATTTATAAGCACGCTCATAGTCATAACCAAAGCTAGCCAAAGCAGAAAGAAAAATATTCCAGAAATGATCCACAGTTCAATCCATGGTGAAACCAGATAAGTCTTTCTCAGAAAATGAAAAAAGTCTTGTACTTGTTGTTTAAAAGTTTTTGATGCTGGCGTCGTTTCAGGCTCACTCGGATCCTCAGAAAACGTATCAAAGTTAATGAAATAGCCAGAAGCAGTTCTGTCAATTGTTGGAATTGCATCAGGATTTGTCGAAATCGCTGGAACCAGCTGATCACTTGCTACATTGGTGTAGACAGGTGTATTTGGACGAACTGTTACTTGAGTTTCAAGAGGGATGAGTTCCATAGCATTGTTGCTTAGTCCTTCATCTGTTACTGCTGAATTCTCGATGGTTATCAGTCTTTCAGTCTGAACCTCTTGGATAGTAGCGAGAGGAATGCGTCTGCTACTAGGTCGGAGTCCACGAGGCCTACTATTTAGTATTGGCCACATACTGTGATTTGATGAGGTCGATTGACACAAATCTCTTCTCCTTTTTTCCAGCAAGGGGCGGCAGAAGTACTGTTCTTGTATGGCCAGGACAGGTACTGGTTGTCTGTAAGAAGGTCCGAATTCCTTCTTGTCCGCAATCTTCTCTCTGACTATATCCCCAACTTTTGGAATCCAGACAGGCCTTGCTCGGACTGCCGGTTTTTCCCCAGTGGTGGTTGGCTGCAGGAACACATTGCTTTGTTTCGATCTTAGTTCATTTAGATCCTGCAAAACAGCCAAACGATCTTTGATATCAAAGGGTTTATTTTCCACCACTGTGCCTTTACATTCGAGATCAGGAACCCACATTCTTGTCCCAAATAGGACCTCATATGGAGTGACCACCCCTAGAGAACTTCTTGGCAAATTATTTAATGAGCGTTGGACCCCATAAAGATGTTTGACCCACCCATCACCCAAACCTAATACCCTAGCTGTTATAGACTGCTTTATGTCCCGGTATTTCCTTTCCACAACAGAATTTCCCTCAGGATGAAACGGAGAGGAGTACCGCAATGCAACGCCCAAACTGGCCATGGCTTCTTTGTAAGCCAGAGAGCTCAACGCAGGGCCCTGGTCAGAATGTAGCATGCCTATTGCGTATGTGCCGATAAAGACTCGCAAATCTTTTATAACAGTTCGAGCGTCAGCCGAGCGCTGAGGCCATATCCATAGGAACCTAGAGCATGAATCCACTGTGACCATTATATATTTATAGTTACCGTCCCTTTGCAAGGGACCGCAGTGGTCCAGGTAAACACAAGCTAATGGTTTATCTGAAATTAACAAGGGTGTCTGCGCAGGACGTTTCACTGTGGAGACTTTCATCTGTTGGCAAATTTCACATTCCAAAACATAGTTTTTGGTCTGTTTTCTAATGCCAGGCCACCAATATCTTTGTTTCAGTAAAGATACTGTTGCAGAAATACCTGCATGGGCAGAGGCTATCCCTTCGTGTGCTGCCAGGATTAGTCCTAATCTACGTTCCTTGTTTGGAATTACCCTATCCCCCACTCCAGGGATTCGAGCAAAAGGAACGTTGTTCGCATCAATTACATAAGAGTACTTGAGTGGAAACTTTTTTGGTAATGCTGCACCACTGCCTTTGCTCATAGCATTGACAGCCAACAATATCTTACTGTCTATTCTTGTTTTTGAACGAGTGATCACAGCTACGGAAGCCGTCTGAACAGCCCCCTTTGCGGCTTCGTCAGCCAATGAATTCCCTGCAACGTGAATGCCATCACGTTGATGACTCAGTGTGTGTATCACGTGAACCTTTGGTAGTTCGTTTTTTAACTGAACTACTTGTTCCCAAAGCGTTTTATGCTTTATTGTGCCACCTTTTGCATCTTTGAACCCATTTTCAAGCCAATTTTCTATATATTCATAATACGACTGCACACAGTAGAAAGAATGGCACACTATTAGTGTAGGGAATTCGCGATCTGTACTTTCAAGTGCCAGTTTGAATGCTTGTAGTTCAGCTCGCTGAGCTGTACAATCTCCTAGAGATTGAGTTTTAGTGACCATTGGTCTGAAGTTACCATCGCGCATGCGACCTTTAACGATTGCGCACGCTGCACTATAAGCTTGCTTACTCCCTGTAGCGGGTTGTGCGGATCCGTCAGTGTAAATTATAAATTCATACTGATCGAGAGGCAGAATTTCAGTGGGCAGAGGACATTCATGTTCATATTGCAGGAACGCATGTGTTTTTAGATCAGGATCAAAAACATATTCAACATCTGTTGCAGCAAGAGAATTAACCCATTGTATCCATCTAGGATGTAATGCTTTAGCATTTGGAATGCTCGCTTTATTTACCGCCTCTAAGGCCGGTACTGGGGTTACGACAATAATGCGTTTCCCTTGGGCTAGAGCTCTTTCTTTTGCTACTGCAGTTTGAACTGCTGTCAGTATTTTTTCAGTTGAAGTGAAGCGCATTTCTGCTTGTGTATACAAATGTGATTTGTATGCTATTGGTACTTTTTCACCCTCATTAAATGTTAAGTAGGTGAATCCGCATTGACCCGAAATTATTCGGATCACTAAGTTGCGTTGACTTACGCGTGTTTGTAAGTGATTTGTTGCTAACATGTTAGCTTGGAGTGAACGCAAGATTTCTGTGTTCATGTGTCCAATTTTTGATTGAAAAATCAGGTTTGATTAATGCGTAGAGAGGTTTAGCCCTTTCTGCGTAATTTAGAATATAAGTTCTTCCAAAATTTAGGAAACCCAGGATGGATTGTAAATTTTTCAGCGTTTTTGGAGGTTGGAGCAGCGCACACCTTTCTAAAAAGTTGGCTGCCAAGCTCTTTCCTTCACTTGAAAGCTCATATCCTAGAAAAAGGACATTGAGATGGGCAATTCTGGATTTTTTAAGTTGAACTTATAGCCCTCAGAGGCGAAGCCCAATATTATGGTGCTCACCCTGTTCAAGTGCCTATCTAGGTCATCGTCTGTCAGATAGATGTCATCGACATATGACAATGCCTCATTATCATAAATTTGTAGTAACTCCGTTACCCTCGCTGAGAATAACCCCGGGCTGTTCTTGAACCCTTGTGGGAGTCAACAAAATTGACGGTGGGTCCCCATTATTGAGAAAGCTGTTAAGTACCTGCTTTCAGGTGCTATGTTTTGACAAAAGAAACCATTTGAGATATCCAATGTGGTTTTATATTTTTTACGCACAATGTTATTCATTAATGCTATACTATGTGCATTTTGCACTGCAAATGTTTTTGAACAAGTGTTTAAGTGTCTGTAATCCAAAACTAGACGATATGTATTGTCTTGTTTGGAGACAGGAAACAAAGGATTGTTCATTGAGGAGGTGCATGTTTCAATCACCCCTTGGTATTCAAGTTGATCTAAGATCTCCCTGACCTGTTTTTTTAGCTTTTTGCCTTATTGGGTACTGCCTTTGTGCAGTAGGTTCATTTTTTAGATGTATTTTATGGTGAGGTGAGTCCTCATCCCATCCTACATGATTTTTGTATAATGCTGGGGCCTGGGCAACTGCCCATTTCCTGGCATAAGTATTTTTATGTGAATTGGAATATGGTTGGAGAAGGCAGGCATAATAATGTCCTCACCATGTGGGCACTCCCTGACAAATTGTGGTGGCCAGTCTTTTTCTGCTAGAAGTATGTCATAACCCCTTGAAAGTTTCTCCCAAAAGAGTGTTTTCACCTTTCTTGGTATGTCTCCCTCCATTCGGAGTGTTATTTCATATAACTTTTGTGGAGTACTAACCCTGGTGTCTACAGTTTCAACTGTGATGTACTCATTCAAGTCCACTGTCTCCAGAAGTTCCTTCAGGTTCTGGCGAGCTATTGTGACTTCTGCCGCACTGTCCAGCTTTGTCTGAGCCCATTCTCCGTTCTTGAGTTGTGTTCTCAGTATCCTCGGCATGTCTGATCTTCAGACCTGCTACCTTCTTTTTTGAGAATTGAGGTTTTGATTTATTTTTCGGAACGTGTTTGTCGTCTTTCAATTTCACGCGTTCTTCTCTATGTTCTGACCGTCCTCTTCTTTCCGATGTCTGTGACGATATCTGAAAGGTACGAGAGGAACGTGTATCATTATCTTGATACCTGTCAGGCTTTCTTAAATTATCCCTATTCCTGAGGTTATACCTCCTTTCAGAGGGCTCCTTTTGAGGAGACCTACCTCGGGACTGAGAACGTTTCTCGTTTGAATTTTGTTTATTAGTTTCCCACTTCTTTTTAGAAGATGTAGGAGTTTGTTTAATAGAGTCCTTCTCAGGACTTTCAGATAGTTTTGGCTTCAATGGTCTTCCACCCAAACTATCTCTGCCTAATTCTGCATAAGATTGTTCTATTATTCTAGGTAGTTCAGTTTGATGTTCTGTTACATCAAATTCCCTTAATCGTTGGCGGATTGCCACTGCTGCTGCCTCTCCTTCAATATTAGATAATATTATTGTTGAGACCTGGTCGAAGTTTTTCAGTAATTTCATACCTAAATTCAGAGCAGGCTCTGCCCCGTATTCGTTTTGAATTTGTTTCAGGACATCTGGTATTACTGCAATTGACGGAACACCATGTGTTTTAGTATAGATGGCAGCAAAGACTGAGCCCCAAGTGGTGCAGTCTTCCAGTTGTGGTGTGATCCCCATTGGTAAACAGATTGTTAGGATTCTGTGTTTCTCATAAGGGCTAGTATTAGGAAATACTGCTTCGATTTGAGTAATTTTGTGAGCTATCCAGAATGGAATTTGCTCACGTTTTGTGGGCATTTTACCCATGACTGCGTATAAAGTCTGTGGTGTAATTTTTAGTGTATTCCCCTGTTGAGGGGTTTGATTTGGAATGGTCAATGGTGGTTGGACTGTGAAAGTCCGCATGACATATTGGACTAATTGTCTGTAAATTTTTATTAACTCTGTAAGTTGAGTAAGTAATTCCTCGACTGACATTATATCGAGGTCAGGATGAAGAGTGTAGCCGGCTAGAATTGGCCATGTTGCTCCTGGTCTACCTAGTGGACCGAGCCTGGTAATGCTTCTGTGATGTTTTAGGGCGCCTTTAAACCAGAGCTGATGCTCCTGGTATGTTAGTGGAATTTCAATATCCTCGAAAGGAATATATTCCTCTGGTGGTTCATCTTCTTTGTAGAAGTGAAACAGTTTTGTTACTGGATTTGATTCAGGGAATACTATCCATGAATAGAATACCTCTGTCTGAAAGGAGTCGTGTGCCTCTATCACGAAAACTGCTCTATCGCCTCTTGGTGGTAGGCCGTGTTTTATAAGTTTTAGAGTGATGGCTCTTCTTAAGTTTGGATGGATGTCTATAACACCCTCCTCGGTTTCATTTAAACCTGTAAAGTTAAAAGCTGCTATGACTGGGTCAGCCGCAGCTACACCGTTCCCGGTGTTATTGTCCCCGTGTATAGACATTTGTTTTTTGAAAAATGTAGAACAAGTTTCAAGGAAACAAAAGATAAGGTGCACAATATTTTGGAACACTGTATCCTTCAACGTTGAACAAACCAAGCAACTAATATATAGGGTTTTTTGTCCTATTTAGTTTTGACGGATATTTAACCCTACCCACTCCAGACGTCTTATGGAGTATGTGAGTAGGGGTCTCTGGGAAAAGCACGACTGAGTTACTCAGTATCTAGCATTAAATTACTGCCTTACCAAATGTTTGGGCGCCATGTAGTGTAGTTCCTATTTCCCTAATAGGCTCTGCGCATTGGAATAATATACCCTATAGGCTTGACATAGGACTGAGGTCGGTATGTCCCTATCGAGTATATTAAACTTGATTACTTTTGTGCCAGCTAGCTCAGAGGCCACTAGAAACTCCTTGAGAACAAGAAGGAGTAGTTTCTGGCAACCGCATAAACATGACTACTTTGTTTCCCTTTAGAACCGGAACACGTCTCAGAATCGTGGAAACAATAGATAACAGTTTCACTCAGTCAATCGTGCATGCTTAGTTTCCATAGAGTTACACAGAAAGAAAAGACAGGCGTTTCAATAAAGAGGTTTTATTGAACAGTCTTGTTTCTCGTGTAAGAGATATGTGCTGTTATGATCACAAGACAGTATGCAAGATAAATAATGTACAGCGTAAGCAGTAGAAATAAATAATACTGCGCTAGCATTATCTTTTAGCATATATTCACGTACATAAATAACATGAGCTAAAAATGCGAGTACTCATACGATGCGTCTCTAAGCTAGTTCTACCCCAATGTACCTAACCTAGTCTAGGTGTAGGGAAAGGTAAGAAGTAGGTGGAGTATTCTCTAGTATGGTATACTAAGAGTAAGTTAAGTCTAGTATGCCAAGAGTCCCTCTAGGTTCTAGTCAGCTCCATACCTTGAGAATGAGAGAGGTGGGAATCTCTTGCCGGATCTGGAACTCTAACATCCCGCGAAGGGAGTCAGAACACTGGAAGCTGGATTCTTCTGCGAGGAGGAATGACAGCGTCTTCTCAGTGCGTCAGGCAGTGATACGGGCTCCTCTGAAGTCGAGGTCTCCTCTAACTTGCTTGGGCAAGGGAAGGTATATTTATACCTGATAGGTGCCTTGGAATGTTAGCATTGATGTGAAGTCGGACAGAGGAAGACGTCAGGAATGAACCCTTAAGGTATAACGGTTCATACATAATAGATGAGTTCTTGGAGAAATCAATAATCCTGTGCTAGGGGAACTCCCGAGAGCTTAAGGGTCTGGTTTCTAAGAACTCGTTGTGACGTTAGGTTGGACGGTTGTCGGTGACCATGCTTGTATTTGAAGTGCACGGCTAATGCCTAAATAAGGACTGGGATTCTATGCCTATATAAGGGCAATGCGAATTGTGCCTATATAAGGACATGTTTCAGGAAAACCTATATACGAACACCTAAAGCGGAATACAACAATAGTGTGTTGTCCTGATTCTCTGTCATCAGGGGGGTAAAAGAGTAAGGAGAACACGCAACTCCATATCTCCACTATCTCTCTATTCACTTATGACTGGAAAGCATATGATTGGGCAAGAGAGAGCGGGTGAACTACATCTCCCAGAATGCCCCTGATATGCAGCCGGTGTTTCCTTCCTGATTGGTACCTAAGCTCCCCACCCACATCAATCCAGTGCTTGACAATAGTTGAACTTCCTGAGCTCTATGCACTGGCCCTGTGGGTGGATTACCTGCAGGCTGTCTTGCCATACGGCAGGGTGGAGGCGTTGCTCTGGTGCCTTTGTCTGCTGCCTGTTTCCAGTCCTGCGGTCTCCTGACCTGTGTCTGTGGGATTCAGTGTTTGAGACGGAGTCGGCCGGCTGCACTTCCGAGGCCGAGGACTCCTGCTGCCATTCCAGACCTTTTCCGTGCCTCTGGAGTTTGAAAAAACTCAGTGGAACTCCGCTCCCTCCCCCCTCCCAAATTAATGAAAAATTAAAAAATAAGGCATACCTGCGTGGCTGCCTCCTCCTTTGCCTGCCTGCTCTCCTTCCTGCTCCTCGCCGTCCTTCTTCTATGAAAAAACTCCTACATTGTACGTCTTGCGCACAAAGGGCCCAAAAAAGCATTTTTTAAAACATTTTCAGCGGGATTTGCGTAGGGTTCGTGAATCCTGACAATTTTTTTTTTTTTAAACGAGGCGCATTTCCTGTGCTTTGTTTAATTAAGCCTCTGGTTGGGCCAGGTCCCGGGGGCCTATGTCAAAATATGGTGCAAAGGCCCGTGGGGGGCCCTGTGACCACCACCTCCCGGGGCTTTCTTTTAAATAAAATGCGTGGGGGGGCTCCTGCCTTACCCCACACTGCCCTGGGGACCACCACCTCCCCGGGGCTTTCTTTAAAATAATATACATGGGGGGGGTCCTGCCAGCCCCCATGCTGCCCCAGGTACCACCACCTCCCCAGGGCGGGGACTGCCACCTTCTCAGGCTTTTTTAAAATTACTAAGGTGTTGGCGAGCTCCTGGCCACCCACTGTCCCAGGGTCCACCACCTCCCCGGGGCATTCATTAAGTAACATACAGGGGTCCGTAGCGGACCACCGGCCCAGGGGACCACCACCTCCCTGGGGCTTTAAACTTGATGAGAGGGGGGGCCACGCGGCCCCCCTCCAGGAGCCCTCCTTGGCCCTGGGGACCGCCAACCCCAGGGCCGGCTCCTGCAATGTCCCGGGGTGCCGATCCCTGGGACATTGCAGTTTGCTATGGCACTGCCCCCGCCCTGCCATAACAAACATCTGTTTAGCTTCATGGAAGCGAGAGCAGGAAAACTGCTCTTGCTTCCATGAAGCGAAGCAGTATTGCTTTCGGGCAAAGGGAGCTGCATGTTTGCAGCTCCCTTTGCCCAAAAGCAATGCCAGATCCTGCAGGAGGCGGGAAGTCAGCAGGGACTGTGGGGGCATTGGCGCTCCCCCTGCAGTCCCCAACATGAGGCCATGCACTGGGGGATGAGGTCCCCATGGCCAAAAATGGCCCGGGAGGGGGGCCACTCGGCCTCCCTCCCGTTTTTAATTATTATTATAAAAAAAAATAAGACCGGGCCCCGGGGATGGGGTACCCGGAGCCCAAATTGGCCTCAGGATCGTGGCCCTCATCCAAAATATTTTTTAAAAAGGCAGGGCGGGCCCTGGGGGATGGGGTCCCTGGGGCCAAAAGTGGCCTAGGGAAGGGGGGCCACGTGGCCCCCATTCCATAAAAAAAAGGTTTTGTGTGCCCCGGGGAATGTGGCCCCTGGTGCCGAAATCAGCCTGGGGAGGGGGGGCACACGGTGTCCCTCCACTTTAAAAAAAAATAATAAACAAAGGCCTAGCCCCGGGGATGGGGTCCCCGGGGCAGTAATGAGCCTCGGGAGGGGGGCTGCGTGCAACCCCTCCCTTGTCAATATTTTTCTTTTTTTTAAATGGCTCAGGCCCCGGGGGATGGGGTCCCTGGGGCACAAAATATTCAAGGGAAGGGGGCCACACAACCCCCTTCCTAAAAAAAAGAAACCAGCAACTCGCCAGAGGCCCCGCCTCCTCCCTGCACCACTTTGCAAACCCACCTCGTGGGGCGTTCTGGGTTGGGAGATAAAGTCCTCTTCACTGGTGAGGTTCCTTAGGGGCCAACTAGCCCACCAGGTACCTCCAGTAAGCCCCACACAGTGGGATTGCTGAGAGGTGATAGAAGGCCATGCCCCTTTTTACACCACTCTGCAAACATGCCACTTGGCGTACTGCTGGTGGGACGACGAGGTCCCCTTGTGTCCTGAGGACCTCAGGAGTGAAGTGGACTTCTTCCCCAAGCAGCAGTGCGCCAAGAGGTGTGTTTGCAGAGTGGTGTAAAAAGGGGGCATGGCCTCTGATCACTCTCAGCAATCCAGCTGTGTGGGGCTTACTAGAGGTAACAGGAAGGCTTGTTGACCCCTAAGGACTCCCAGCAGCAAAGGGGACTTCAATCCCTATCCAAGAGCGTGCCAGGGAGTGGTTTGGAGAGTGGTGGGCAAAGGGGGCGTGGCCTGCTATGAGAACTTAGCAATCCTGCTATGTGGGACTTACTGGAGGTAATAGGAAGGGTAGTTGGCCCCCAAAGATGTCCTTGGGGGACAACTACCCCTCCTGTTACCTCCAGTAAGTCCCAAACAGTGGGATTGCTAAGAGGTCTTCGGAGGCCACGCCCCCCTTTCTCCACCACTCTGTAAACGCGCCTCCTGACACACTACTGGTTGGGGGATGAAGTCCACTTTACTCCTGAGGGACTTTGTGGGCCAACAAGCCCTCCTGGTACCTCCTGTAAGTCCTACGCAGCGGAATTCCTGAGTGCTGGTCGGAGGCCCAGCCCCCTTTCTCCGCAAACGCGACTACTAGTTAAAGAAGCATTTGCAATGCAATAGGTCTTGCATTTGCGAGAGTTAGAGCTATTGGCGTTGTAAATAAAAAAGGTTTTACTAATGTTTTTTGGAGTGGAGTGGATGTACGTTGTGTGTGCTAGAAATATGTGGTATCTTGTGCAGTGAAATTATGTGGATAGAAAGTATGTGGCATTTAGGGGTCGATTCCGATTCGGGCCGGAAAAAGCACCGACCGACTCGGATCCGGAAAAAATACCGACCGACACGTACCCGTGGCGCACGACACGCCAAGTACGATGCAAGGCGCGAAAATCCGACCGACACGTACCGAAACAAAGTCGACCGACCGAGCCGCACGGAAAGCAGCAATCCGGCCGGAAAACACGCGAATCCAACCGACCGACACGCACCCGGAACAAATCCGACCGAAACGTACACGCGAACTCCAAACCGCAAAGTACGATGCAAGGCGCGAAACCACGAGCGAGTCGGACGGAGGACAAGCCGTACGACCGACACGCATACAAAACCGAGCCGAAGCAACACAATACACCGCGACCGACGCGTACGCAGCATAGAAAACTGCACAAACACAGCGTGAACGAAACGGAGAACACCGTACGAGACCAATGCAGGGTCCGACTCGGTCACAAGAACGTTTCCAACATACACAGACAGTACAAAGGAAAATTCACCCAAAAAAGGCCAAACAAGCAATTACCAAGCCAATAAATACTGGGGGGTGGGGACAGAGAACAAAGACACACCCACAACTCCACCTATATAAAGGACACAAATCACTACCATGAGCCTTTGCAAATGCCATTCCACTGCCAGCACCCAAGAGAAAGCAACCACACACCCACAGCTCATCCCTCACACAAGCCACACACCATCAGCACACCAACAAATACCTACCTCACATACACCCAGCAAAACACACACTCACACACCCTCACCTGCACACCAACACACACATCACCCACCATCACCACCCATCACCATGCCCCCCAAGAAGAATCCCAAGTTCCTAGATAGTGAATTGGAAGTCATGGTAGACGAGATCCTCAGGGTGGAGCCACAGCTGTTTGGCACACTGGTCCAACAGACCCCCATGTCGCAGAAAACCAAGATGTGGGAGAGGATCATCAACAGGGTGAACGCCCAATCACCATGTCGGCGCACAAAGACCGACATCCAGAACAGGTGGTATGACGTGCGCAGGAGGGTACGGAAAATGCTGAAGCAAGACTACATCAACAGCCAACACACCGGCAGTGGCCCTCCTGCCAAGCCAATATACCTCAGGCCCTGGGAGGAGAAGGTGCGGGCCATCCTTCCGCCAGTGAGCGTATATGATCTAGAGGACATCCCAGAGCCTGGTGAGTACACAACAAATGTACACAATATACTGCCACAAAACACACACACATCACTGTCAAGGGGAGAGTCAAACCATGCACTCATAGCAATTACACAGCAACCAGAACAGAATCATCCCAAAATGTGTATGTCAGTCAGATAAACACAACACATGCCATCAAAAAAGTCACATCCAACTGTGCCAACACATGTACAAACACAACTACAACTACAGCTAGGCAGTGGCACAAATAGAACTAACAAACACATCCAGACATGTAGCCACCACAACAACACCAACACACAGTGAAGAACACTCAAAGGAAGGAATTCTGTGTATGCTGGCCAAGTCAGTGTAGCCAATAGCATCATGGGAGTCGCAGTCACACATATTGCCCCCCACAACTGTCCCATCAACACCACCATGAACCAAGCGCACATCACAGGGAGTGGAGAAGGACTCACAAGATGGCTGACACTGGCTACTGCTGTGGGGAGCACAAGGCCCTGCTGGCAACTGTGCACCAACAAACAGCAGGACACCACTGACTGACATCCTGAGAGACAACTTACACTCCCTGCAACGCAAGCACGTTCCATGGTGGGATATCTGGCTGGCTGGGTG
The DNA here is from genome assembly GCA_963921515.1 of Calotriton arnoldi. NCBI lineage: Eukaryota > Metazoa > Chordata > Amphibia > Caudata > Salamandridae > Calotriton > Calotriton arnoldi. Next base: position 1,137,363 of record CAWUFW010005616.1, read on the forward strand.
GGAAGGGGGACTTGCAGCACTGACTATAGTCACCAGCACCTCCCCTCACCCCCCCCCCCCCAACACAAACTCCACAGTACCCACCTGGTAGAATGCAATGCCCTCCATCCTAACACAAGATCCCACAAAGAACCACCACCCTGGGTTATGTTGTGTGAAGCACAGGGACACTCTTGGGACTCTTAGCCAAACAACTGCCAGGACAACACTCCCAGCCATCCTGTCAGCACAGCCAGCCCACCCCACAGGGAAGCAGAGTCAAAAGGAAGGAAGCATGGGCATGCTGGGAAGGGGGGTGGAGGCAATAGCATGATGGGAGTCGTAGTCACTGATATTGGTCACCCCCACAACTGTCCCATCAACACCACCCTGAACCATGCTCACATCACAGGGAGTGAAGAAGGACTCACAAGATGGCTGACACTGGCTACTGCTGTGGGGAGCACAAGGCCCTGCTGGCAACTGTGCACCAACAAACAGCAGGACACCACTGACTGACATCCTGAGAGACAACTTACACTCCCTGCAATGCAAGCACGTTCCATGGTGGGATATCTGGCTAGCTGGGTGGGAAGGAGGACTTGCAGCACTGACCATAGTCACAAGCACCTCCCCTCACACACACCCCAACACAAACTCCACAGAACCCACCTGGTAGAATGCAATGCCCCCATCCTAACACAAGATCCCACAAAGAACCACCACCCTGGGTTATGTTGTGTGAAGCACAGGGACACTCTTGGGACTTTTAGCCAAACAACTGCCAGGACAACACTCCCAGCCATCCTGTCAGCACAGCCAGCCCACCCCACAGGGAAGCAGAGTCAAAAGGAAGGAAGCATGGGCATGCTGGGAAGGGGGGTGGAGGCAATAGCATGATGGGAGTCGTAGTCACTGATATTGGTCACCCCCACAACTGTCCCATCAACACCACCCTGAACCATGCTCACATCACAGATAGTGGAGAAGGACTCACAAGATGGCTGACACTGGCTACTGCTGTGGGGAGCACAAGGCCCTGCTGGCAACTGTGCACCAACAAACAGCAGGACACCACTGACTGACATCCTGAGAGACAACTTACACTCCCTGCAATGCAAGCACGTTCCATGGTGGGATATCTGGCTGGCTGGGTGGGAAGGGGGACTTGCAGCACTGACTATAGTCACAAGCACCTCCCCTCACACCCCCCCCAACACAAACTCCACAGTACCCACCTGGTAGAATGCAATGCCCTCCATCCTAACACAAGATCCCACAAAGAACCACCACCCTGGGTTATGTTGTGTGAAGCACAGGGACACTCTTGGGACTCTTAGCCAAACAACTGCCAGGACAACACTCCCAGCCATCCTGTCAGCACAGCCAGCCCACCCCACAGGGAAGCAGAGTCAAAAGGAAGGAAGCATGGGCATGCTGGGAAGGGGGTGGAGGCAATAGCATGATGGGAGTCGTAGTCACAGCTCTACATCCCCCACCACATGGCCCAGCAAGCTCACACTCACGCATGCACATCCCACAGAGAGTGGAAAGGCCCATCAAAGATGTCTGACACTGTTGCTGTGTCGTGGGGAGCACAAGGGCATGCTGGGTACTGCACACCAACCAACAGCAGGACACCACTGTCAGCCATCTTGCCATTGCTCTCACACCCACACACACTGACCCCCACACAAAAGCAAGTAAGTATGGGAATGCTGGGAAGTGGGGTGGAGGCAATGGCATGATGGGAGTCGTAGTCACAGACATAGCTCACCCCCACAACTGTCCCATCAACACCTCCCTGAACCATGCTCACATCACAGGGAGTGGAGAAGGACTCACAAGATGGCTGACACTGGCTACTGCTGTGGGGAGCACAAGGCCCTGCTGGCAACTGTGCACCAACAAACAGCAGGACACCACTGACTGACATCCTGAGAGACAACTTACACTCCCTGCAATGCAAGCACGTTCCATGGTGGGATATCTGGCTAGCTGGGTGGGAAGGAGGACTTGCAGCACTGACCATAGTCACAAGCACCTCCCCTCACACACACCCCAACACAAACTCCACAGAACCCACCTGGTAGAATGCAATGCCCCCCATCCTAACACAAGATCCCACAAAGAACCACCACCCTGGGTTATGTTGTGTGAAGCACAGGGACACTCTTGGGACTTTTAGCCAAACAACTGCCAGGACAACACTCCCAGCCATCCTGTCAGCACAGCCAGCCCACCCCACAGGGAAGCAGAGTCAAAAGGAAGGAAGCATGGGCATGCTGGGAAGGGGGTGGAGGCAATAGCATGATGGGAGTCGTAGTCACTGATATTGGTCACCCCCACAACTGTCCCATCAACACCACCCTGAACCATGCTCACATCACAGGGAGTGGAGAAGGACTCACAAGATGGCTGACACTGGCTACTGCTGTGGGGAGCACAAGGCCCTGCTGGCAACTGTGCACCAACAAACAGCAGGACACCACTGACTGACATCCTGAGAGACTACTTACACTCCCTGCAACGCAAGCACGTTCCATGGTGGGATAACTGACTGGCTGGGTGGGTGGGAAGGAGGTCCGCTGCCAACCAAACACAACCAATGCAGACCATGTTCACACCTCAGAAAATACATAGAAATGCCCAAATAATGCAGGACAATGTGCCACACCAATATCAACCCCTGTCTGTGACGACTCAGGACAATGCAATGTACAGGCCCGCACCCAGAGGCACAGTCACAACTGTCATGTGTGTCAACCATTGATGCCTGCAGAAACATGACATACATTGTTTGTGTCTCCCAAAAACAGGTGATGATGGGGACACAGCAGCAGACGCTGAGGAGTCCCAGTCCCAGGCTCAAGAGGATGCCGAGCTCACTGGCGTCGTACAGCCTCTGTCCTCCTCGGACGATGAAGAACAACCTGGCACATCCGGTGCAAGTCAACATGCAGCACCAGCAGGACCACCAGCTGCAGCACCAGCAGGACCACCAGCTGCACCCCTGCACCCACCCCTCCAACGACTGTCACCACGAATACCATCCCTGCCGACATGGACAGAATAAGGAGCAACACCAGCACAGTGACCCTGGACCAACCTGGGGCCATGGACACCACCACCACCACCAACCCCCAAGGTGGACCAGGGTCAACTGTGCGTGCCACTGCACGCACTGCACATGTCAGCAGGGGTGGTGGGAGGGGTGGGAGACAGAGGTCGCTGCTTGCAGACGTTGCTGGTGTGCATGATGACCCACAACTGGTACGCATAGCTGATGCGTACCAGTCCAGCACCGGAGAGCTCAGCCAGGTAGTGGGGCTCCTCAGAGACATTAAACAGCAGCAGGCTGCCCATCATGCCCGCTTGGACTCCCACATGTCCCACGTGGAGTCACACATGTCCCGTGTGGACTCACACATGTCCCGCGTGGAGTCCAAGTGGGATGCACTGCATGAGATGACGGCGGTGCACAGGGACATTTTACAATGCCTCCGCCAGATGAACAGCAACCAGTCCACACCTCCCTGTGTGCCAACAACATCTGGTGCCGAACAAACTGCAACTGCCACAGGGAGGGAGGAGGACTCTGGCGGAGAGTCCCCTGCACCGCAGCAGCCTGCACTTGAGGGCCTCCCCCCAAGAAGAGGGGTCGTCCGAGGAGGGAAAAGTGAGAGGCCGATGGCCAAGCGCAACTCCCAGGAAGCCTGAACCTGTTCTGGATGTTCGCCTTTGTGCACAGACTGTTCACCCTGTTGACGGCAACACTACTCCCACACATTGCATGGGGAGTACAAGTTGGACCAATGTGTCAGACAACTGTGGCCCCGATACTGGGGATCCTGTCTACCCGGACTTTCAATTCACCTAGGAACTTGGGATTGCAAGATTCATGTACAGCACAACCCATCCTATGCACTATTAACACAAATGTATCACAATAAACACACCAATACACCATACTTGCCTCTGTCGTGATTCCAACGTGGGTGCTGTTATGGGGATGATGAACTGCAACATTACACTGTGTATGCGAACTGCAACAGCAAGGACAACACAGGCATGTGAGTACAGGCAACGTGACACACATGAGGGAGACACACCACCAGGGCTACACGACACATACACACCTAGGCCATCTGACTCATTGCCTACACTGATGTTGCCAGGGAAGATGGTGCAATGCACAGACACCACACCCATTCCCAGTTGTAGTCAAGTAGCCCACAGGTGCAGTAAGCAAATGGCAGTCAAATGTGTGACGACAGACAACGCACATCACAAAGTGAAGCACAGGTTTATTACACAGTTGCAACATGCCGTAACCACTACAGATGCAAGGTAACCCCACCTGGCAGCGGGCACACAGTCAACAACTGTAGACGGAAGGAAGTCCATGGGTGTGGCGCACATCACCTGTAGGGACACAACAGCTACCAGCCTGGATGTGCAATCACGTCGTCGGTGGACACAGTTGACCAAACGAATCTGAAAGTACCCTGTGAAGGACAGAAATGACACACAGTCAAAAGCAATGGAGTACAGGACAGAACAGCAAAACACATGCACAATACATGTTACAAGATACCCACCCAGAACCAAGTTAGCATGTCAACACTGTTGGGGAGTACAGCCCACCTGTCACCACACATCGCAACACACATCCAGTCAAGTGGCCCATGGACACACTCCCACAGCACCAGAGCACCACCCACACATCATGCCAACTCACATCATTGACATGACACCTCAGGATACTCACATTCAGCTGAAGAAGTTGGTGATGAGCTGTGTGCGGACATCACCATCACCATCATCATCATCATCGTCACTGGCATCGTGGTCCAGGCCAGGATCCTCCACAGGTGGCGGATGTTGGTCATTGTCATCCTGGATGAGAGGCAACTCCTTCCGCACTGCCAGGTTGTGGAGCATGCAGCAGACGATGATAATCTTGCACACTTTCGCTGGGGCATATGGGAGGGACCCTCCGGTCTTGTCCAGGCAGCGGAAGCGGCTCTTCAGGAGACCAAAGGTCCGCTCAATCACTCTCCTGGTCCGACCATGTGCCTCATTGTAGCGCATCTGGGCAGGTGTCACAGGGTTCCTGAGGGGTGTCAGCAACCACGGCATGTTGGGGTATCCCGAGTCACCTACGGACAGACAAGTGCACATTAGCTGACTTGGAAAAGTGGGCAGAATACTACAGATCAGATCACACACAATGGCACAAAGTCAGTACACACCGACAAGCCAGGCACGCTGGTTCTGCATCTGTGCCATCATCCTGGGGATGCGACTACTCCTCATCACAAAGGCATCGTGTGCTGAACCAGGGAAACGGGCACACACGTGTGTGATGGTCATGTCTGCAAGACACACCACCAGTGCATTGACCGAGTGGTAGTGCTTGCGGTTCCTGTAGGCCTGCTCCTGGGCCTGTGGTGGTACCAAAGCCACATGTGTCCCATCAATGGAGCCAATTACATGCGGCATCCTCCCCAGGGCATAAAAGTCACTCTTCACGTCAGTGAGTCGTCGCAGTCTAGGGAAATAGATGTACCGGTTCAGGAAGAGCAACATTGCCGCCAAAACATCGCGGAGCACACGGCTGAACATGGTCTGTGACATCCCACCAGCAGTCGCCACAGTATGTTGGAAGGTACCAGTGGCAAAGAAGTGTAGGGCTGCCATCACCTTCACCTTGGGGGTCAGCGCTGTAGGATACGGCCGGCCAGGCTGCAAATGTGGGGACAACTGCACTGCCAAATCCTCAATCAGCTGCCTGGTGAAGCGGTACCGTCGGATGCTGTCCTGTTCCACCATCGTTGCCAGGTCTGGGAATGGCCGATGGACAGCAGGAGCCCTGCAGTGCAGAGGAGAAGTAAGCAAGATTGTCAGTCACCCCACATATGCGGCATTGAACAGACTCAAGATCCCAACATACATCATTATGAGGCACAACTACATGAAGTGTGCAGTACCGGAAGGACATGTATGGTACATACATGGCCAACATCTGTCAACACGGTCCAACAGGTGGCATCAATTTGTCCCAGGTTGGCCCATTGGATATCATGAGGCCGTGTCACAGTTCCCATCTCCTGCTGCCGTGTCACAATAACCCCCCACAGGGACATGTGAGGACAGATGTGCCCCAGGCACCACAGCTCAACGACAGGTACATTCCCAGGGACCCTGTAATGCCACATGGACACTGGCATTACATGGAGTATCATGTATACACCACAGCAAAACAACCATGACCCCCACAGGTAGTGGCCCCACTTGCCACGGCAGGACAGACATGGACGTCTGTGACACACACGCACAACATCAGAGTCCATGCACACACAACGTGGATGTGGAGACTGTCTCCCATTGTGCACATGAAATCAGAGACATTGTAAACACCACATGCACAAAGACTGTGGAGGACCATCACTATTGTGCCACTGGGACACCCTGGCTCAAACATACCGTCCCACATGGGACTCACGGGGTATGTGACATGACATACACATACACCACTGTGAAATGTGACCATGGCACATGCACAGATATGAACAGTTGCACATCACAGTGGTCACGTACACGTAACACCCAGGATCCTGTCCCCATGAACACGTGCACAGCCTGGGGGTGGCTGCCCACAGGTGACACCCACAGGACAACATGTACACCAACATACACACAATAGGAAATGCAGCCTTACATGCCTTATGATAAAGTTTGGACAGGCTGCCGTGATGTAGGTGTGACCCTCACTCCCTGGGAGCTATCTGTGGCTGGCATATGTCCATCTGAGACAGGCATGCTGACATATGCCAGTCACATGTACAGTGATGCGTTGAACAGCAATGGACCGATCGGTGTCTCCGGCCGGCCCTTTGCTTTCAATGTGCGGGTACGCGTTGTACCCCTGTGCGCGTTGAACTGCAATGGACCGATCGGTGCCTCCGGCCGGCCCATTGCTTTCAATGTGTGCAGGTACGCGTTGTACCCCTGTGCGCGTTGAACTGCAATGGACCGATCGGTGCCTCCGGCCGGCCCATTGCTTTCAATGTGTGCGGGTACGCGTTGTACCCCTGTGCGCGTTGAACTGCAATGGACCGATCGGTGCCTCCGGCCGGCCCATTGCTTTCAATGTGTGCGGGCACGCGTTGTACCCCTGTGCGCGTTGAACAGCAATGGACCGATCGGTGCCTCCGGCCGGCCCATTGCTTTCAATGTGTGCGGGTACGCGTTGTACCCCTGTGCGCGTTGAACTGCAATGGACCGATCGGTGCCTCCGGCCGGCCCATTGCTTTCAATGTGTGCGGGTACGCGTTGTACCCCTGTGCGCGTTGAACTGCAATGGACCGATCGGTGCCTCCGGCCGGCCCATTGCTTTCAATGTGTGCGGGTACGCGTTGTACCCCTGTGCGCGTTGAACAGCAATGGACCGATCGGTGCCTCCGGCCGGCCCATTGCTTTCAATGTGTGCGGGTACGCGTTGTACCCCTGTGCGCATTGTACCGCAATGGACCGATCGGTGCACACCCATTGACAATGGGCTTGCCTGGCAACGGACGCGCTTTCGGATTTCGAACGAGTCGGTTGCTGGAAATTCAGTTGGTCACCCACAACAATGTTGCAAAATCATGTATGTCATGAAGTTGGAGATTTGAAGGATGCTGTGGGCGTGTTTTGGTGCTGCTATTCCATGGATTGGCCAGATTCAGAAGATGCAAACGACTTGGACCTATAACTTTGGACACAAGGGACAGTATCTGCCTCTCCAGCACATATATATTGCTGGCTGTTCCCCTGAGAGCCCACTTGCCTGCACTACATGCTCCAAGACGACATCTGCCACTGCACTGCTGCTGTCTCTGCCCCTCTGGACCCTGCAATGGCACGTACTGTGGAGAGAGCCCCAGCCTTCAGCCTTGAAGAGAACCAGGCCCTGCTGGACAGCCTACTTCCACAGTACAGCAAGCTGTATGGGACACCAGGGGAGCAGGTGAGTGTTCTGTGCACTGCCTTTCTGAATGTGCATTTTGTCTGACTAGCAAGGCTGAGAGTCTGCACGCCACTGGCTAGCAGGCTCACTGAGTAGTTGTCACCCCCATAGTGTGTAGTGACTTGCACTGGACAGGTATGGTGCAGTGACAGTGCATTTGAACATGGTTTTACTTCCCATGCAATGATACCATGTAGTGACGTCTGGCAAACTGTCCATGGTCAGCGTTGCACTGCCTGTGTACATCATGTGCCCCTGTGATTGAGACATGTATATACAACTGTGTCATGAACGGATATGTTGCATGTGTGGTAATGGCCTTTTCACTTTGTCATCCTGACAGGTTAATGCCCATCGGAAGCAGGAAATCTGGAAGGACATCGTCCGGGCTGTCCGGTCCGTGGGGGTCTACAAGCGCCGGATCCGCAACTGCCAGAAGAGGTGGCAGGACCTTCGGGGCTGGACCCGGAGGATTGCACGGGTCCAGCTGAAGCTGTCGCCTCCTCGCAGGAGGGGCGGAACACGGACCCTGACCCCCACATGCTCCAGATCCTGGCGGTGGCATTTCCAGACCTGGATGGGCAGCTGAAGGCCAGACAGCAGCAAGGAGGGGGTGAGTCAAAGACTGCACTGTGAACTCTGTATTACATGCTTTGTGCCCTCCTCTGGCCTGGTTCAACTGCCACAGTGCAGCAGTCATGTTGTCCAGGAGCCATGTCCCTCTATTGTGCACTGCCCACTGCTCATCTGATACCCAGGTGTGGCCCTTACAGTCAGGGAATTGTGTCACTTGGGACTGTGTCCTTGCAGTTTGATTCACTAAAGGTGGGGGACAGCATCTGTTTCCCTAACTCTGTTGTGGGCATCATGGGTGGGTCCATTGTTCACACAACGCCTGGGTTTGGACATGTGATCTGCGTGTTGCTTTGATATGCGGTCCACTTGCTGAGCTGAGCCACCACATGTGCCTGGGGTATGTGGCACACGCCCATGCAGCGGGTGGGAACAATGTTTGTGCCCCAGGAGTGTGCAGATTACGTGTGTCACACATACATAGCCAGCTATCCACTGTCCAGGGCACATCCTCATTCATGTGGAGCAGGACAGTCATGCCTACTCCAGGCCATGCAATGCACTCTGTACTCCCACTCCCGTGTATCAGCTGACACATTGTGCACAGTGATTTGACCCCTCCGGTGTCTGCCTCTGTGTCAGTGTGCTGTGGATTAGTTGCCAGGACTGCTGGGGTGTTTCTTGGTAGGGGCTCAGCATGCCCCTGGAGATGTGACCATAGGAGACGATACTTGTGTGTCACATAGGTGTTTGATCAGCTGCCCGTGCAGACTGGGGTATGCAAATGTGATGTTCAGGCAGCTGTTCCCCATTCACAGCAAATTGTGAGGGGCTCAGGTTCAGAGGGTAGTGTCACAGGTCTCCCATATGTCCAATAGGTGTGACCTGGACAGATGAGGTTTGAGATGATGTGTTGTGTGGGGGATGTACATGTGCACTTGTGCAGCTCCAGGACTTGCATTCCCCATGACCTACTATTGTGACACAGTGCATAGTGTTGTTGTCTGGCTGCCAAGTCATACATCACTGAGACAGTGATGTATGACTTAACAGTCATGCCTCTGCCATGGCATGTGTCAACTTATTTGTGGTCCTGCAGGGGAGTGACATGTGCTACATGCACACCATAGTGGCGCTGGCTATCAGGACATGGGTGCATCATGGTGTCTGTCGCTGGTATGCATCACATGCATTTCCTATTTGACTCTGGGCATCCCTTTCATCCCTTTCATCCGGAAACCTGTACTCACTCAGTGGCAAGAGCTGTGATGTGTCCACACCGTGTCCTCTGCACTGTCCAACTACTGTGTACTTGGTGCATGTGTCCACACTGGGGTGTTGCAATCCAACAGACACCAGACAGATGGGTGCAAGGCCATGTGGGATGTGAGTGCCATGCTTGGCATCAGACTGACAATTGGCTTCTCCTGTTCAGTTAGGGCACTTTTAGCAATGTACAACTAATGATGCCAGGGCTTGCTCTGTGATGTGCTGTGCTCACAGTGGTGTGTGCGTTTGTGCAGGTGACTGATGTCTGTCTGTTTCCCCATTGTTTGCAGATATATCCACGGCCACGGAAGGGGACAGCTCCACGGACCAGGAGGAGCCAGAGAGCCAGACTGGGTCAGCAGCCGAGGAGTGGTCGGAGGGACCCAGTGGCACGGAGGGCGAGGGGAGCCACACCGAGGAATCCTCAGCACCATCCACCTCAGCTGAGGACCAGAGCAACTTGGAGGATGACTCCCTTGTGGAGGCGGGTGTCAGCAGCCACCACACCCCAGCTAGTGTTGCTGTCCCCGCCACCACCAGCACCACCACCGCCCTCCCATCGGCTCCCATTCCCAAGGTCCGTGGAGGCTCCCATGTTCGGGAGCGTGTCTCCTTTGGCCCAGGCACCGCACCCCCTGCCCCTGTGTCCCCTGCTGCCCTGAGTGAGGAGTCTGTGTACCTCCTTCGCCAGCTCCATGTAGGGCAGACAGCCATGCTGAGTGTCCTCCATGCGCACACCGCACTGTTGACTCAGCTGGTGTCGTTCATGGAGGGCATCTCATCGGGCATGTCTGACCTACAGAGGGGCAACAGGTCCATGGACTCCTCCCTGACTGCAGCAGTGTCCCTCCTCAGACAGTCCCTCACCCCTCCTGCCTCTGCTCCATCCACACTCCCCAGCACCTTGCCCGTCCCAAGCACACACACACCGGCACAGGCACACACCAGCACACACACATCCAGCACACAGACACACACGCCACAAACTAAACGCACACGCACGCACAGTCAGGGGACTGAAACCAGACTCACAGGGGATGGGGCCCTGGTACACACACACGCATCCACGGGCACTGCGCAGTCCTCAGTTGCCTCTCCCTCCAAAGCACCCTCCCTTGCCTCACCTGCAACCCCAAAGACCCAGCGCCTCTTCCTCAGTGACCTCGGCCTCTTCCCCTCCGATCCAGCTGCCCCAGCATCCAGGGGGAAGAGGAAGCCCCCCACACGGAGCAGAGTGCCCCTCGCCCCCGGACACCCTCCCCCAGGCGCAGACAGACTGAGGCCCCCACCCGCAAGTCCCCCCGGAGTGGTAAGAGCAAGACCCCGCCGCCGCCCTGCAGCTCAAGCACCAGGTCACCTTCCTCCATCCCTCAGGCCCCCACTCCACAGGTGCCCCCGCCACACCCTGCCCCAGGTTCCCCCACCCACAGATATACCATCCCCAAGAGGCTCCGGCCTTCTCCCCCTGCCACTTGCTCTCCCGGCACCACACCCCCCGCTGCGCTTGTCTGTGCCACTGATGTGGTGAGGGTGTCCTCCCCCTCTGTACAGCCCACCTTGCCTGTTCCCCATTCTCCTCCCCTGGTGGTAGGCACTGCAGTGGAGTCCACTACCACCCTGTCTGACTTGGGCACTGACGTGGCGGACCTGTCCACTCCATCTGCAGGGTCCACTGCAGTCGTGCCGGCACCCACAACATCTGAGCCATGCCCCCCAGTTGTGCCGGCACACACCATGTCAGACACCTCCACTGCAGTTGTCAGTGGCTCTCCAGCACCCACCACCCCTTCCCTAATTCCTCCTGGTGAGCCCTGATCCTGTCCCTGCGGTGCCTGGCCTACCCCCCCCGGTTGCCCCTCCTAGTGGATTGTCCCTGGTTTTGTGCAGGCATGTGTAGGGTGGCATCTGCCACTGTCACCCACTTGTGACTTTGTTGATGGACTGGCCATTGGCCTTTGTTTATGTTCTACCGGACTTCTACTTTTAATGCCACATATGCTGAATAAAGCAACTTTCTGTTCTCTAGTGCTTTTGCTTCTGATGTACATGATGTTGATGATGCTAACCATGCCCTTGCTGCAGTGATGGTGATATTTGGTCTCATGATAATGAAGTGTTACTGTGCAGGAACCCATGTGGTCCAGGGGTTATGTGTCCTATCCTGTGGTGTATCCATGTCATCCATAGCAGCATCTGAGGGTGTCATGTGTTCAGTATTTGGCAATGAGATTTCCTACTTAGATTGGCAACTTCACATCTGTGGCTTCCACCCCTGCACATCTGTTGTGCCTGCCATTGTTCTATTCGTCTACTTCCCTGACCGTGTGGCCATCTCCAGTGAACATGCAGGTTTGGGCATCAATGGGGAAGGACTCATCTGTGTTGTCAGTGCAACATTGCTATACAAGTGTGTTGGATCTGTGCTGATGATTCCGTTGGCACTTCCATGACCAGGCTGATGGGACGGGAGCCCTCATTTGTTGCTAATTGTTGATTGTGTGTCCCATTGCTGCCATGGTATGGTATCTGTTCGCCTCACATCTGCAGTCTCCACAGGGTATCTGCATGTGTGTGCCCATTGGTGCAAATATGTGGGTCTGCATTCGGATGGTCACGTCTGTCATTGTGTCATTGATGATTGTTGACGGTGTCAGCCCCCATGGGTGTTGTTTGTCTGCACATGGCCAAAGTTATGTCTTATTTGCACTGCAGGATTTGGCTCCCCAATTTATGTTGCAATGGGACACATACACTACTTTGCCACTGATGTGTTTGTTGTTCTGTGACCAGGAATCATCCATGCAGTTTGGCAGTTGCACCTCTTACTTTGTCAACACTTGCCTTTTGGTCACTGTGATGATGGGGGTTTGGACCCCATTGCCACAATGTTCAAGATGTGCTGCAGCTATGGACCCCACACTTACATTTTGGTCACTGTGATGATGGGGGTTTGGACCCCATTGCCACAATGTTCGAAATGTGCTTCAGCTATGGACCCCACACTTACCTTTTGGTCACTGTGATGATGGGGGTTTGGACCCCATTGCCACAATGTTCAAGATGTGCTGCAGCTATGGACCCCACACTTACATTTTGGTCACTGTGATGATGGGGGTTTGGACCCCATTGCCACAATGTTCGAAATGTGCTTCAGCTATGGACCCCACACTTACCTTTTGGTCACTGTGATGATGGGGGTTTGGACCCCATTGCCACAATGGTCATGGCCTGCTTGCATTGTGGGTGCCACACACATATATGTGTGGCACATGTGCTAGGGGGTCACATTGTATGTTCAAAGTCATGTTCGGTGTTGTAGGCATTTGACACAGTCTACACACGCTTGTCATGGTGTTGGGGGATGTCTTCTTCTTGCATTCCCTAGGTTGTGGTGTGCTGGTTGTGTCATGCATTGTCCATCCTATGAGTGGGGGTGGTAGTAGTGGTAGGCATCCTGCCCCCTGGGTGAGGGTGGTAGTAGTGGTGGGCATCCTGCCCCCTGGGTGAGGGTGGTAGTAGTGGTAAACATCCTGCCCCCTGGCTAAGGGTGGTAGTAGTGGTAGGCATCCTGCCCCCCTGGGTGAGGGTGGTAGTAGTGGTAGGCATCCTGCCCCCTGGGTGAGGGTGGTAGTAGTGGTGGGCATCCTGCCCCCTGGGTGAGGGTGGTAGTAGTGGTAGGCATCCTGCCCCCCTGGGTGAGGGTGGTAGTAGTGGTAGGCATCCTGCCCCCTGGGTGAGGGTGGTAGTAGTGGTGGGCATCCTGCCCCCTGGGTGAGGGTGGTAGTAGTGGTGGGCATCCTGCCCCCTGGGTGAGGGTGGTAGTAGTGGTAGGCATCCTGCCCCCCTGGGTAAGGGTGGTAGTAGTGGTAGGCATCCTGCCCCCCTGGCTAAGGGTGGTAGTAGTGGTAGGCATCCTGCCCCCTGGGTGAGGGTGGTAGTAGTGGTAGGCATCCTGCCCCCCTGGGTAAGGGTGGTAGTAGTGGTAGGCATCCTGCCCCCCTGGGTAAGGGTGGTAGTAGTGGTAGGCATCCTGCCCCCTGGCTAAGGGTGGTAGTAGTGGTAGGCATCCTGCCCCCCTGGGTGAGGGTGGTAGTAGTGGTAAGCATCCTGCCCCCTGGCTAAGGGTGGTAGTAGTGGTAGGCATCCTGCCCCCTGGCTAAGGGTGGTAGTAGTGGTAGGCATCCTGCACCCCTGGGTGAGGGTGGTAGTAGTGGTAAGCATCCTGCCCCCTGGCTAAGGGTGGTAATAGTGGTAGGCATCCTGCCCCCCTGGGTGAGGGTGGTAGTAGTGGTAGGCATCCTGCCCCCCTGGGTGAGGGTGGTAGTAGTGGTAGGCATCCTGCCCCCCTGGCTAAGGGTGGTAGTAGTGGTAGGCATCCTGCCCCCCTGGCTAAGGGTGGTAGTAGTGGTAGGCATCCTGCCCCCTGGGTGAGGGTGGTAGTAGTGGTAGGCATCCTGCCCCCCTGGCTAAGGGTGGTAGTAGTGGTAGGCATCCTGCCCCCCTGGGTGAGGGTGGTAGTAGTGGTAGGCATCCTGCCCCCCTGGGTAAGGGTGGTAGTAGTGGTAGGCATCCTGCCCCCCTGGCTAAGGGTGGTAGTAGTGGTAGGCATCCTGCCCCCCTGGGTGAGGGTGGTAGTAGTGGTAGGCATCCTGCCCCCCTGGGTAAGGGTGGTAGTAGTGGTAGGCATCCTGCCCCCCTGGCTAAGGGTGGTAGTAGTGGTAGGCATTCTGCCCCCCTGGCTAAGGGTGGTAGTAGTGGTAGGCATCCTGCCCCCCTGGGTGAGGGTGGTAGTAGTGGTAGGGCATCCTGCCCCCTGGGTAAGGGTGGTAGTAGTGGTAGGCATCCTGCCCCCTGGGTGAGGGTGGTAGTAGTGGTAGGCATCCTGCCCCCCTGGGTGAGGGTGGTAGTAGTGGTAAGCATCCTGCCCCCTGGCTAAGGGTGGTAGTAGTGGTAGGCATCCTGCCCCCCTGGGTGAGGGTGGTAGTAGTGGTAGGCATCCTGCCCCCCTGGGTGAGGGTGGTAGTAGTGGTAGGCATCCTGCCCCCCTGGCTAAGGGTGGTAGTAGTGGTAGGCATCCTGCCCCCCTGGGTGAGGGTGTTAGTGGTGGTAAGCATCCTGCCCCCTGGCTAAGGGTGGTAGTGGTGGTAGGCATCCTGCCCCCTGGGTAAGGGTGGTAGTAGTGGTAGGCATCATGCCACCCCTGGGTAGGGGTGGTGGTGCGCATTCAGGCCCCTGTGTGCATATGTGGCATTGGTGATGGGCATCCCGCCCCTATGGTGCTGCTGTTGCTGGTGTAAGTATATTCTGCATCCCTGTGTGTGTGTGTGATGTGTCGTGTACGTGTTGTATGTGTTTCGTGGTTGGTGTCTGGCTTACCTTCTGCGCCGTACGCGTCCGTGCCTGTTCCGGTAGTAAATGTAGAATATTGGTATGATCGGGACGAAGGGATTCATGGTTGGTTCGTGTCGTTCGTCCTTCTCGTTGCTTCGCATCGTCCTCGCCGCTTCGCCTCGCCCTCGCCGCTTCGCCTCGTCCTCGCCGCTGCCGTGTTCGTCTCGGAGCCGTGGATCATGTTGTGGCGCGAATCGGAGCTTATGTGCGCCTCTCCCGGATGCTTTGACGTGCCGTGCGTAGCGACGGGTTCGGCGCGTACGGAAAGCGCATCGTACTTGTCCGGCCGGACGGGGCTGCATTTTTCCTTCCGTGCGACTCGATTCGGCGTTTCCGGATGCGCCTCGGTCGGAGAACAGGACCTGGTTTTGGTGAGTACGGCTCAGCCGGATTCTTTGCTGTTGTACGCATCGTACTTGCTCGTTCGGTGTGCTGTACGGATCGGTCGGGAAACAGGCTTTCGCATGGCTTTTTTCCCGACCGAATGGTATTGGGTGCGCCTCCGACCGAGATCGGAATCGGCCCCTTAGAGTATAGGAATTATGTAGAGTGGGATTATGTGTTATGGAGAGTAATTATGTGGTATGGTAGTCTGTGTTGTGGAGTGGTAACCTCAGGTTTAGTCTTTCTCGTTTCCATAGAAGCTAAACTATAAACTCAATGAGACAAAAAAGAAGGAACCACTGAGGAGCACTTCTGGACCTAGTCAGAGGTATGAGCAGGGCCACTGGAATTATACGACTGTTCCGCTGCACCGATTTTCGCATAATTATACATTTTCCGCATTTGCCACATAATCCATCATCTGCTTCATAAACAGCAGATTTGAACAAAAAAACCTTGTTTCAAGCTCAAACAGCTCAAACGTTACCAAAAATGCAGCGACAAGTGTTACAGCGTGGTGGAAGGCCCTCTGCAAAGCTGGAATGGTCACCTGTTACTTATTGCTAAATGTGGGTGTTATATTGGTACTAATGATGCGCAAACCACTCTTGCTTCTTTCTGCACCTCTCTTGCCTTTTTCTGCATTTCTCTTGCTTCTTTCTGCACCGTTTTTCCTTTGCACTTCTCTTGCCTCTTTCTTCACATCTCTTCAACTTTCTGCACCTCCCTTCTTTCTGCACCTCTCTTGCTTCTTTTTGCACCTCTCTTGCTTCTTTCTTCTGCACTTCTTTTGCCTCTTTCTGCACCCTCTTCCCTCTTTCTGCACCTCTCTTGCCTCTTTCTGCACCTCTCTTGCATCTTTCTGCACTTCTCTTGCCTCTTTGTGCACCTCGCTTGCTTCTTTCTGTACCTCTCTTGCCTCTTTCTGCACTTCTCTTGCCTCTTTCTGCACCTATGTTGCTTTTTTCTGCACTTATCTTGCTTCTTTCTGCACTTCTTGCTTCTTTCTGCACCCCGTTGCCTCTTTATGCACTCGTTTTCCCTCTTTCTGAACCTCTCTTGTCTCTTTGAGCACCTCTCTTGTCTCTTTGTTCACCTCTCTTGCCTCTTTCTGCACTTCTGTTGCTTCTTTCTACACTTCTCTTGCCTCTTTCTGCACATATGTTGCTTATTTCAGCACTTCTCTTGTCTCTTTCTCAACCCCTCTTGCCTCTTTCTGCACTTCTGTTACTTCTTTCTACACTTCTCTTGCTTCTTTCTCCACCTCTCTCACTTCTTTCTGTATCTCTCTTGCCTCTTTCTGCACCCCTGTTCTCTCTTTCTGCACCTTTCTTGCTTCTTTCTGCACCCCTCTTCCCTCTTTCTGTACCTCTCTTGCCTCTTTTTGCACCCTCTTCCCTCTTTCTGCACCTCTCTTTCCTCTTTCTGCAGTTCTCTTGCCTGTTTCTGCACATCTGTTGTTTCTTTCTGTACTTCCCTTGCCTTTTTCTGCACATTTGTTACTCTTTCTGCACCTCTCTTGTTTTTTTATGTACTTCTCTTGCTTCTTTCTGAACTTCTCTCACCTTGTTATGTACTTCTCTTGCCTCTTCCTACATATTTGTTACTCTTTCTGCACCTCTCGTTTTTTCTGCACTTCTCTTGCTTCTTTCTGTAACCCTCTTGCCTCTTTCTGCACCTCTTTTGCTACTTTCTGCACTTCTCTTGCTACTTTCTGTACTTCTCTTGCTTCTTTCCATACCCCTCTTGCCTCTTTCTGCATCCCTCTTCCGTCTTTCTGTACCTCTCTTGCCTCTTTGTGTTCATTTCTTGCCTCTTTCTGCACTTCTCTTGCCTCTTTCTGCGCATTTGTTACTCTTTCTGCACCTCTCTTGTTTTTTTCTGCACTTCTCTATCTTCTTTCTGAACTTCTCTTGCCTCTTTCTGTCTTCTCTTGCCTCTTTCTGCACATTTGTTACTCTTTCTGCACCTCTCTTGTTTTTTTCTGCACTTCTCTTGCTTCTTTCTGAACTTCTCTCGCCTCTTTCTGTATTCAAATGGGAAGTGCAAGCTGTCAAGTTTAAAGGTCTGCGTGCTCTCGTGACTGAGGTATATGTCTACTTGTACATGTATTCTCACATGTGTTATGCATCTGAAGATGGTAGCTTAAAAAGAGGGTAGCTTCTCCTATAGGTGGTCAAATCTTCTCAGTTCTGCTCTGTCATTCGGTTGCACAGGCAGACATGTCTCATGTCTATAGGTGTTATAGAGCCCCTCAAATATACTATTGAATACCCATGTGCCCTGTATTATGAGCAGAAAGAAATGCATACACCTTTTTGTACACAAATTTACAGAGTTTGCTGTTTGAAACACAGGTATTCAAGCATTTGTATGTTTATTTTTATGCAACATGTCACTAGGTAAAAGCAGAGACACACGCATGTATACCTTCACAAACTTGGTGAGACTTACAACAGTGATATGGTTAGGATTGCTGTTTTACATTTGGTAGGCCTAACATTCTGAGCAGTCGATGAATAGTGAACCTTCAAGAGAAAAGTGAGGTTTAAGACATTTTTGGAGAAAGATTAGTGATTAGGCTACTTTGTATGAGTCTGTGGAAAGGTACAGTCGAAGTAGGCCTCTTTCTGCACCTCTCTTGCTTCTTTCTGCACCTCTCTTGCTTCTTTCTGCACCCTTCTTCCTCTTTCTGGACTTCTGTTGCCTCTTTCTGCATTTTTCTTGCTTCTTTCTGCACCTCTCTTGCATCTTTCTGCACTTCTCTTGCTTCTTTCTGCACCTTTCTTCCTCTTCTGTACATGTCCTACCTATGTAGGCATAGTTAGAAATTAGCATTTAAAAAACCTTAGAAATTCATTGAAAAAAAGACAGGTTTCAGGGACGTTATAGTTAGGAATTAACATTTAAAAAACCTTAGATATTCACTGAAAAAACACAGGTTTCAGGGACGTTATAGTTAGGATGATATTTCACTTGTACAAAACCAGACAAATTCGTCTGTTATGGTTAGCTGAGCTAACTATAACTCACGCCCCCGCAATGCACTGCTGATGACGTCACATATTACATCACTCATGACATGGTCAGTGACATCACTCATGACATCACTGATGACATCTCAAATAACATCACTGATGACACCATCCACTTAATATCTGATGCACCTCCTCAAACCTTAATATAACCTTTTATACACCCACTCTAAAATACAGACTACCATTTTTGAAACCATAGACACACCAATACCAGTTAGTACATACCCACTCACTGATTCATAGGTCTACACACACATCCACTCACTCACCCATACAGTTACTCATACATGCAGTCACTCATCAGTACAGCCACTGATATATGCACTCATACACCCATACAGACACCCACACTCTGCCGCTCACCCATAGAGTTACTCACACACCTAGTCAGTCACCCAAAGAATCAATCACACTGCCATTTACTCATCTATACAGTTATACACACACCACCTCACTTATTCGTACAGATAGTAACACAAATTTACTCTCTTCTATAATCACTGACACAAGCACACACTCATCCATACAGCCACTCTCACAATCACTCACTCTCACATATAGTCACTTATATACTCCAACACTCACATATACTGCCATTCACATATGTAGTTACTCACACATATACCACTGAGACATCCATTCACTCACCAACACAGCCATATGCACACTCACTCACCCATACAGCCCCTCACAGATGCACTCATAAATCCATATACCCAGTGAATCACCCACTCACACATCCATGCAGGGAGTCACACACCCTCCCCACCCACCCACACAGACACTCAGGCTCCCATACAGGTACTCAGACAACCAATCATTAACTCATATAGAAACTCATGTAGCTACTCACCAACCCATGCAGACACTTACACACCAACTGACAGACTGATACAGACATTCACACAGATTAGTCATTCACCCATGCATTCACTAAGACACGTTTAATCACTCACTTATACAGTCAGTCACACACCCACTAAATCATCCATTCAGACACTCATATACCCACTCATTCTGCAATACACCTTGGCCTATATATATATAACATTCTTAAATGTTTTAGACACACTCAGTCACTGGATGATGTCATCAGTGATGTCACTGACCATGTCATGAGTGATGTAATATGTGATGTCATCAGCAGTGCATTGCGGGGGTGCAAGGTATAGTTAGCTCAGTTAACTATAACGGCTGAATTTCTCTGGTTTTGTGCGTGTAATATGTCAGCCTAACTATAACGTCCCTGAAACCTGTGTTTTTTTCTGTGAAAAAAAATAAAATATATATATATATTCACTAAGCCCAGGCGGTGAACTCCGCTTCTTTCGCGTAGTTTGCAGAGTTTATCACACTCCGCGCTCCGCGGAGCACACTGAGTTCTGAAAAACTCCGCGGACCATGGCAGAGCAGAGTTTTTTTTCATCGCTCATGCTCTCCAACGTCAAATTGGTTGAGCGCGAGCGAGAAAAATTCACCTCCCAGCGAGATTTCTCAACGTGGGCGAGTGGATTTCTCAATGCAGGCGGTCGCGGGTGGTCAACTCGCTCGCATTGAGAAACCTTCTGTTCGCGTTGAGAAAGTTGCTGCTCGAGTAGAAAATCTACTCTAGCGGCAGAAAAGATTATGTTGCGCATGGTGCCATTCGCGTTGATTTTCCAACGCAGGACAAACACCCGGAGCTGAAAATCAACACGAACAGGCATGACCAAGCACACTCCGCCACTTGCGGAACTCCGCCCAGGCTTAATATTTACACAAAATCCACCTCTTCTCCCTCTTCTTTTCCTTCCTTTCTGACTCACCATAAAACTTTTTGTCTACTAGGGAACATAACACAACTAATCCCACTAGGAAAAGGAAGCAAATATTACTAACCTACTACCTATTTATATCGAACTTAGGCTCTGTGAATGGTGTGCTACTCACCTCAAAGCAATTATTACAAGGTGTCAGGGTAGTAAATGCGGTATAAATACAACTTACAATTTAAAATCACTGCACAAAAAGGTCTGTGGGTCACCCATTGCTTATAAATGGTTGCCTTTCTCATCTTATCTTGTTGGGCTAGGTCTGATGGTCCAGTGGAATGATGCATTGAACTTATGGAATATGTCATCGAGTTAATGGTCCAGGGTTCTCTTCCTGGTAGGTTCACTCAGCCTTTGATCCTTCCAAGGTTGATCAAATACTCATGCCAAGCAAAAGCAAACAGGTTTCTCCCAAGGGTGGACACCTCAAGAGATAGCAGGAGCCGGCCCTGGGAGGTGGCAGTCCCCAGGGCCATATATGGCTCCAAGAGGGAGGCCATGCAGCCCTCCTCCTTTTTTCTACACAGGCCAACACTGGAGAGTTGCCTGTTCCCGGGGCTGTTTAGACAGCAATAATGAAGGCACATAAAATATTGTTTAAAAAATGTAATAATGACAGTCACGTTGCTTGGCACAATGTGACACAACTCAGTTGTCAATCTTGAATGTGAAGAATTTATGCCTTCAAGATAGCCACCATGTTGCATAATGTCACATTGTGTCATGTCACATTGTGTCACTCCACATTGCAGCCATCTTAACAGTATAACAAACCGATTGGGGTTGGTTAAGGGTTATTATTTACCAAATGTTGCCACTTTCTTTTTACCTGCAGTGCAGCTTGAACTTGAAGAGACCAGATCACGAAAACCTATGGTCATATTCTCCATGGTGGTTTGTATACTTTTTACTGCTCCATTACCATTTTGTTTCCAGCTGTATAGCAATGGCTTAGCATGCTTCTTATTTATGAGTGAAATACCGCAACAAAAAGATTTGAATTAAAAAAAAGTATAACAGAAAGACTTTGAAGATGGACAGTTGAAGCTATTGCTTTGTCAATGCGGCCTCATTTTAAAAGTGTCAATCATCAGCAAAGCCAACAGTGGCAACCCCAATTCTCTGGCAAAGCATCACCTACTTATTTGCTTTGGCAATGCTTGTTCATATTTATAATGAAACCTTGTGTAGATTTTTTTATTCTAAAAATACAAGCACGCAAGCTCTCGAACTTGTTCCAACCAGATAACCTGAGATATGGCCTTTTTGTTTAGGAGATCCTAGAGTCCTGGCCCCAGGTCCTGTTGTTTGATCTGATTTGCTTGCCACAAAGTCAGAACCAGTCCCGAATCTAGTAAATGTCTTAAAAATAAAATGGCATATCCCTGTTAAATTATCTCCAGAACCAATTAATCCATGAAGGCTTTTTTCCAAGTTTCTGCAAACCAGTAGGCATCTGTTCCCCACTCACAGAAATGCAATCCAATTGCAGACACCGTCAGGAGAATTAGGAAGACTGTTTTCCCTGCCTGACAATCTACCATTAAAGTGCTGATGTAATGCAATGGTAAGTGGTGCAAGATGAGACTCCTGCAAAGGAGTAGAGTATTTGAAAGAGAAAAACTGATGTTTCCCCATGTAATGTTTGATGCGTTTTGGTTCCTTAGAGGTCTGGTAAGCTCATTCTCCCTATGATGCCCCCCAAAGCTTTTTTTCTCGGCAATGCTGTTAAAAGAGAGCTGAATTGTTCATTTCATTCGCCCTCCAATCCCTCATTCAGATTTGGTGTTCTGCCCACAGCGAAGCTCCTCCTGCTAGTTTTGGTGCTCTGGTACTGGCAAAAATTGCACCAGTCATGAATTGTGTATGCAGCTCCAGGTTTTCCAGACGCTATTGATTGGCCTATGCATGTATCATATGTTGTGGCTGTTCTGGCCAAATTCACCCCCATGCATGTCTTCCAAGGGGTCAGTCTACAACTTTATGTACTGGGTATTAGAGCAACAAAGCCTCATACTTAATTGAATCCCTTCAGCCAAATCAGCTGAAATGGGATCAGCCCCGATAACAGGTACCCAGCAAAGGTCAAGAAGGGCTGGGTCCATGCCAGAGCCTCAGGATGGACCATTGTTTGCATACATGTCTTTCTTTTAAACGCATTGCATTTGCATTGATTGTGTATGGCTATCTTTGAAAATGTGCAAGGGTCATCTCCTCCTGAAACTACTTTGAACACCCATGAACTAGATTGAATAGAGGTTCTTAGTTTTGCAATGGGTGGAGGCAAGTTAAGAATCTAGTTATTGAAACCTTTTCAAACATTCCAAAACATCCTTAATTCAATAAAGCAAAGGCAGTCAATGAGTGGGTCTGTATCTAAACTGCTGAAACAAACTTCCATCGGTAAGTAGACAAAATATCGAGTTTTAAATATCGTTGAGCAATAATATCGAGTTTTAAATGTCGAAAGTCAAAAATATTGTTGTATATTTTATCTATGTCAAGAATATCGATTTGTTGTGTTGTATAAAATATTGTTGTTAAAAATATTGATTTTTAAAATATCGTCATAAAAAATATCGATTTTGTAAATGTGAATTTTTTAATATAGTCTATATTTTTAAACATATTAATAATTTTTAATAAATTGTATATGTTTTATAAAAATGTTTTAGGAGCGGGATGTTGGGTTTATAGGAGATAAGGGTAGGGAGCGTTTTAGAAAAAAAAATTAATTTACATTTTTTTATTAATATAAATGAAATTTAAATTTTGTGTTTTAGGAGCGGGATGTGGGGTTTATAGGGGATAAGGGTGGGGAGTGTTTTAAAGAAATTATAAAAATATTTTTTTTAAATTTCAAATATTAATGACATTTTAAATTATGTTTTAGGAGCGGGATGTTGGGTTTATAGGGGATAAGGGAAGGGAGTGGTTTTAAAATATTTTTTTAAATTAAAAAATGTTTAAAAATAATAATGAAATTTTTAATTGTGTTTTAGGAGTGGGATGTTGGGTTTATAGGGGATAATGTTGGGGAGTGTTTTAAATTTTTTTTTATATTTAAAAAAAATTACAAATATTTATGAAATTTTAAATTGTGTTTTAGGAGCGGGATGTTGGGTTTATAGGGGATAAGGGTGGGGAGTGTTTTAAAAATAAAAGTTTTAATTTTTTTTTAAATTTACAAGAATATTTTTTAAAATTATATTTTTTATTAGGAGTGTGATGTGGTTATAGGTGATAAGGGTGGGGAGTGTTTAAATCTAAAATATGTTTACATTAAATTGGATTTTAGGAGTGTGATGTTGGGGTTATAGGTGATGATGGGGTTTTTGTAAATATTTTTAAAGTATTAAAAAAATACAATATTTTTAAATAATTTTAATTTTTTTAAAAGAATGAAAAATGTTTGGATATTTTGTGTAATTTGTAAATAATTTTGTTGAGTTATGTTTACATAAAAAATGGATGAATTTTGAGGATTATTTGTAAAAAATTAAAATGAAAATTTGGATTATGATATAACATTATTTACAAATAACATATTTTTGAGAAATTTTATTATAAATGGGAATATGTAAATATATGTATAATGTGTATTATTTTATGTTTTTATGTATTTTTTTGGTAATATTTTCTTGAGTTATTATAGTTTGGTGTGGGAATAGAAAATTTTGTATGTTTAGTGTCTAGTACATTCCCTGAGTTAATGTAGTTTGAAGTGGGAATAGTAAATTATATATGTTTAGAGTTCAGCACCTTCCCTGAGTTAATGTAGTTTGAAGTGGGAATAGTAAATTATATATGTTTAGTGTCCAGCACCTTCCCTGAGTTAATGTAGTTTGGAGTGGGAATAGTAAATTACATATGTTTAGTGTCCAACACCTTCCTTGACTTAATGTAGTTTGGAGTGGGAATAGTAAATTATATATGTTTAGTGTCCAGTACCTTCCCTTAGTTAATGTAGTTTGGAGTGGGAATAGTAAATTATATATGTTTAGTGTCCAGTACCTTCCTTGACTTCATGTAGTTTGGAGTGGGAATAGTAAATTATATATGTTTAGTGTCCAGCACCTTCCCTGAGTTAATGTAGTTTGGAGTGGGAATAGTACATTATATATGTTTAGTGTCCAACACCTTCCTTGACTTAATGTAGTTTGGAGTGGGAATAGTAAATTATATATGTTTAGTGTCCAGCACTTTTCTTGACTTCATGTAGTTTGGAGTGGGAATAGTAAATTACATATGTTTAGTGTCCAGCACCTTCTCTGAATTTTTCTAGTTTGGAGTGGGAATAGTAAATTATATATGTTTAGTGTCCAGCACCTTCCTTGACTTAATGTAGTTTGGAGTGGGAATAGTAAATTATATATGTTTAGTGTCCAACACCTTCCTTGACTTAATGTAGTTTGGAGTGGGAATAGTACATTATATATGTTTAGTGTTCAGCATCTTCCCTGTGTTAATGTAGTTTGGAGTGGGAATAATAAATTATATATGTTTAGTGTCCAGCATCTTTCCTGTGTTAATGTAGTTTGGAGTGGGAATAGTAAATTATATATGTTTAGTGTCCATCACCCACCCTGAGTTGATACAGTTTGGAGTGGAAATAGTAAATTATATATGTTTAGCCTCCAGCACCCACCCTGAGTTGATACAGTTTGGAGTGGGAATAGTAAATTATATATGTTTAGTGTCCAGCACCTTCCCTGAGTTAATGTAGTTTGGAGTGGGAATAGTAAATTATATATGTTTAGTGTCTAGCACCTTTCCTCAGTTAATGTAGTTTGGAGTGGAAATAGTAAATTATACATGTTTAGAGTCTAGCACCTACCATGAGTTAATGTAGTTTGGAGTGGGAATAGTAAATTATATATGTTTAGTGTCCAGCATCTTCTCTGTGTTAATGTAGTTTGGAGTGGGAATAGTGAATTATATATGTTTAGTGTCCATCACCCACCCTGAGTTGATACAGTTTGGAGTGGGAATAGTAAATTATATATGTTTAGTGTCCATCACCTTCCCTGAGTTAATATAGTTTGGAGTGGGAATAGTTAATTATATATGTTTAGTCTCCAGCACCCACCCTGAGTTGATACAGTTTGGAGTGGGAATAGAAAATTATATATGTTTAGTGTCCATCACCTTCCCTGAGTTAATATTTGGAAGTTTACCGCATCCCATACGATGCCATCCGCTACTGGGAAAGCTGAAATGTTCACAAATGTGTGGTCATGGATGTTGCCATTGAGATGGTAGATGTGCCTGATCGCCTGCTCGACTACCCGGATTCCCCCTGCAACGAGGAGACCGAGTACACATACCCGGCCAACGAGTCGGTGGCTCACCTACCAACAACGCCACTGAGCCCAACCCGTTATTCCTTTGATTCGGCTTCCACCTAATCACTTATCCCGTCCAGATACAGTGTTTTTATCTCCTGGTTCAGAGACAATTTTTAGATCCCACCATGGACATACATCTGGTTGGTACTATTCCTGATTTTTCTGTTCATGTCCATTGGCTTTGTCACAGTTTTTTTTCTACTCATCAATGGTCACTATTTACCAGAACGCTCTGCTGTGAACTGTGTTGCTGGAACTTTGGCTCCGCATTCTTCTTCTCACATCATGAAGTGTGACCACACATTTGTGAACATTTCAGCTTTCCCAGTAGCGGATGGCATCGTATGGGATGCGGTAAACTTCCAAATTCATGGACCCACCGAAATTATTAATGTACCAAATGTCCTTCGAGTTTCAATGGGAGATGTCGTTAAAAGTAATATTCATTCTGATGATTGGGATGTGCATGCCGTTGAATCGTTATTTACTGATTTGAAATATTATGCTGCTTTTAATGCTGAAGATTTGTATATGAATTCTGCAAGTTATGCCGATTTATATTGTTACCAGCATTGGGGCAACCACTTTCTCCATAAACCAAGTACTCTGCGGGGTCCCTTTAATTACACCCAATGGGAACATTGTCCGACCCCTTTGCCAGGTAGCTCCCACACACTTAGGGGTAAGTTTACTTATTTTACAGACTTTGATAGATCAAACCCTGGGTCCTATTATTTTAAATTAAATACTTCGTCCACTTAGAAGATCATGTTGACCCACACCAAGTTGCTATATTCGGGTTCCTTTTTGAACGCCTTAGCGGTGGGTGGTTATGAACACTGGAAGGACACCATTGACTTCAAATCTATCTGGGGCACCAAATCATGGCAGGTGCAAGGCACGGAAGCCTTGCACCGTGCTTGCCTAATCCCAGCCCAAATTTTATTTTTAAATCATACCATCTATCAAACGACCTGTTGGGGTCTAAACAATTGAATGCACCCTCCATTCCCGCATTGTCTTCCACTCCCAACGACAGATTGCGTTTTAATGTTTCCCTGGCCGACTTGCAAGTCATGTTTCAGAACAATTCGTTTAATGTCTCTACATTTGTTCAGTCACCCTGGTTGGCTTGGCCAATGGCATCAAATGCCTGCCAAATGCGTTTTCATGATTTGGTTCCTGGTTACAAACAGGATAGACCGGATCCAAGGTTTTCTGACTTTTGTACTGTTACAACATATTCTGGGGCCAATTCCGATCTCGGCCGGTAGGGCTCCGAATCGGATTCGGCTTTACCGGATCCGATTCGGAGACCTTTTTCCCGACCGATTCGTACAGTCGTCCCAGCGAACAAGTACGATGCGAGCGCTCGCGAATTCGCCGACCGACTCGTTCCCGGGTCTGAACCGCTCCGACCGACTCGTACGGACACGGCTCGCACCACGCAATGGAGACGTTTCCCGACCGAGCAAGTACGATGCGCGCTTCGAACAGCCCGATCGACTCGTAGCGTCCGGCTCCAAAGAGCTGTCGGAGCCAGACTTCGGGGGTCTGTGTCAGATCCCCTTGCACGCGTAGCCGCACGAGTCGCACACAGGGGGGACCCAAGGGTCCCCCCTAAACATGCATGTACGGTGTGAGTCGCACCGACGCATACCCACTGTAGGGGACCCCCCTGTTCGGGACGTACCCATTCAGTCAATGGGAGCCCGTGTACGCGTTGTACAACCGGCTCCCATTGACTTCAATGGGAGTCCGACCGAATCGAGTCGGGCAGCATACGGCCGCATCGTACTCGCTCGGTCGGACTGGGGGAGTCCGGCTCAGTCGGAAATCTCTCCGGATCCGGCTCGGTCGGAGAGATTTCCGGCCCGAATCGGAATCGGCCCCTCTGTTGGTAAATTGTGTAAACAGTGGTTGCAGCACTCTTCCTTAGATTCTGTGAAACAACATTTATCCCTCCTATCAGGCAACATTGATCTGCCCGATTTTGTTCTGGGGCCTCATGCTCCTCGACCTAAGAGATTCATTTATGAAACTTACAATGAACTCTGGAAGCTTTCACAAATTGAAGCTGCCTCCCGTCTTCGGGAGATTGATCAAGCAAATTTAGAAAAGGTGCTTGCTGTTGTTGACAATAGTATTAATACCCTGTCTTCCCGCATTTACACATTAGAGAATATTGTTTCCTCTGTTGTTGATATTGTACAAGATGATGTTTCTGTGTTATATCATGGTCAGAATCAGTTGCGTTCAGTGATGCAGTTTGCATGAACGTTGCAAACACTTAAAATGGGGAAAGTTCCTTGGCATTTTTTGAACACCTCTGCCTTGTTCTTGCCGTTTAATGTAACTGAGAAACAGCAATTCATGTCCATGAAAGATGCAACATACACTCTCTTACATATCGAAAAGATAAAGCCCTTACCATTCTCTGTGGCGGAATTGGATTCTGCAGTGTGGCTAGTACACGGGGTTATTGCTCTGCCTTTTTCTTTATTTGAGTTCAGTTCCTGCATGAAACATTATCCTGTTGGCCGTTTTCAGCCTCTAGGCAGTGCCTTCTTGCATGAACTTTGGTTCCTGCCTTTCCTATATAGATGCCTTAGGGACGGAAAGGAAGTTTTTCTCACAGGAGAGTCATGCGATTCTACTGTGGGTCATTCCCTAATTTGTAAGAACATTAAATTGCACGGGGCTTGTAACGTTTCGGCTCCGAATCTTGCTTGTGTTTTGAAGGGCATCCCTGCTCCTGCTATATCTCCTACTTTTACTGTGCTTGCAAATGGTAGCTATCTCCTTTTGAATAATCAGGACTGCTGTGGAATGCTGGCTGGCATACCCTATATTGTTACTGTTTCCCACCGGGTTGTGTGCTGTAAAAAAGTGCTTTTTCCTCCCCCGCACAACATCATAGATAGTTCCATTTGGCCTTCCATTCCGACTTTGAAGGCGGATTTCAATAAATTGAGCAGAATAAAGGCGCTATTATTAAACCAGGAGGTTATGCTCACTTCCGCTCGGGAGACATTCATCCTCCAGGTGGCTAGTACCCACAGTGAAATACAGGCCCTGTTGAACACAAACCTCCCACAACATTTCGGTGAGCTGATTCACCGTGTTTTCAATGCATCACGCACCTAAGGTCTTGTGCACTTTTTTAAGGTTGTGGGCTCTGGCCTTGTCACCTCCTTTCAAACTATATTTGGTGTAATACCGGCTTTTATTCATTCCATTTTTTCCAGCGTCTTTGGTGGCTTTCCGTTGATCCTCGCCTTAGCTGCTGGTATATTGCTTTTGGTCTGTTTGCTGCGCAATGGCTGCACTTCCTGGGGCCCTCCTCGACCAAGGCCGACTCCGGATGCTCCGTGAACGCTTCCTCGCCGGCTTCGGCATCCTGCCTTTGGCGACACATAGGGGCCGATTCCGATCTCGGCCGGTAGGGCACCGAATCGGATTCGGCTTAACCGGATCCGATTCGGAGCCCTCTTTCCCGACCGATTCGAACGTGCGTCCAGGCGAGCGAGTACGATGCGAGCGCACGCGAAATCGCCGACCGACTCGTTCGCGGGTCCGAACCGCTCCGACCGAATCGCACAGATACGACTCGCACCGCGCAATGGAGACGTTCCCCGGCCGGGCAAGTACGATGCGCGCCTCGAGCAGTCGACTGACTCGTGCCGTCTGGCTCGAAAGAGCAGTCGGAGCCGGACTTTGGGGGTCCGTGTCTGACCCCCTGTACGCGTAGCCGCGCGAGTTGCACACAGGGGGGACCCATGGGTCCCCCCTACCTGTGCATGTATGCCGCGAGTCGCATAGACGCGTACCCACTGTAGGGGGCGCCCGTGTTCGCCTCACACCCATTGAGTCAATGGGAGCCCGCGTACGCGTTGTATGACCGGCTCCCATTGACTTCAATGGGAGTCCGACCGAATCGAGTCCGATAGCATGCGTGCGCATCGTACTCGTTCGGTCGGACTGCTAGAGTCCGATTCGGTCGGAAATCTCTCCGGGTCCGGCTCGGTCGGAGAGATTTCCGGCCTGAATCGGAACCTGCCCCTTAGTGTGTCCTATAGACTTTCTTGCGTGCAACCTGTGAAGTCTTGCATCCGATGTCCTTTCTCGTGGTCCTTGGATTATTGCCTCTCCAATTCATCTCTGTCTGACCCGGATTTTGTCCAGTTGGTGGGTCCCTTAGAAGCCCGTGAACGGGACTGTTCAGGTGATGGCTTAATGGCGCCGTGCGGCTGCACTTGGAATTTTGGCACAATGGGATGTCTGGGCGGCTGCTCAGACTCTCCTACGACAAAGTTATATTGAGTATCACGCAAGTTGTCCCGCAAGGCTGTTCACTACTCCTCTTGCGAGGAACATGGATGCAGTTTTGATTTATTGAACTGGATGGCGTCTCTTTTTCGGACGCTTCCAACGATGTCCTCTTGGAAGGTGTGGCGTTTTTCTGCACTTACACTTTCTTGGATTAGGGGCCTACGCTTTCCGCGTCCTGCATCTCTGGATTGTTTGTTGGCCCTTTTGGATTTTTTTTTACTGCTGGTTTTTTATCCCATTCATTGTCCTTCATTGGGGACTTTGGCTACGTGGACGTTTCCGCATTCTGCTCCATCTATTTGAACTCTGTCTTCGTCCTGTGTCTTCGCCAATGGACTGACCAGGGGAGGGTGTCATGTGGTTTGTGGCCTCATGGTCTGCATTGCTAAGTTGGCCTACGCCTGGCTGCCATGATGCCTTTTTTGCGCACGTTACTTTGTGACTTTGTTTTTCCAGCCTCTGCTTGTGCCAGGCTATATTAGACCTGTCTGCCTTTCTGCCTTTCACCTTTTCTCCTGTTCCCTGTGGGTTTCGTCTGCATAACATGTACAAGGTCGAAAAACAACGTCCCTTGTTCTTGCTGATCTGGCCAGTCCCTCGCACTTAGACATAACACTAAGTACAGCTGCACTGGAGAAATTTGTGTGCTTTTAATATTGTGATCTCGCTGTTTGAGGCACTTGGAGAAAAACCTTTCCAGAGAGAAGAGCTGTTCTTGTCTGATGATGTAAACCTTGCATCTAGTGATTGAGGTATGAGGGTCCGCCTGACAAAGCCTAGAGGTCTTCTGTTTTTATAATAAACTAGTTAGTAGCCCGGGGAGGGTGGTAAGGTCATTTAGCCCTATATCCAGTGCCTTATGAAATGCTTTCTCCGTTTGTATTTCATGGAATTGTAACTATGCTTATTATTTTATCATTATGCATTCTGCTGATAGTACTGGCACGTGTACTGTATCTTAGAGCACGATAGTTGAAATAAACATTTTAAACTATACGGTGTCTCTTATTACGCACGTT
Source organism: Calotriton arnoldi (assembly GCA_963921515.1). NCBI lineage: Eukaryota > Metazoa > Chordata > Amphibia > Caudata > Salamandridae > Calotriton > Calotriton arnoldi. The sequence continues at coordinate 1,168,521 of CAWUFW010005616.1, forward strand.
GTGGACAGGTATGAGTGAGTTATGAAAGGGTGTTCTTGCTCCCGCGAGTCCTGAGAGTGAGAGAGAGAGATACCGTGTTCTGGGTTGTCTAATCATTGGTAGCATCGCTGCTAATGAGACGCTAAAGCTAGTCGGATTGGGATTGTGGGTACTAAGGTGCATGGTTGGTTCACCACTATACTCCGAGGTCCTATTATCCTGTGCATAGCTCTGTGTATGTGCAGAATCCCTACAACAATAGTTTGGAGTGTGAATAGTAAATTATATATGTTTAGTCTCCAGCACCCACCCTGAGTTGATACAGTTTGGAGTGGGAATATTAAATTATATATGTTTAGTGTCCAGCACCTTCCCTGAGTTAATGTAGTTTGGAGTGGGAATAGTAAATTATATATGTTTAGTGTCTAGCACCTTTCCTGAGTTAATGTAGTTTGGAGTGGGAATAGTAAATTATATATGTTTAGTGTCCAGCACCTACCCTGACTTTTTCTAGTTTGGAGTGTTAATAGTAAATTTTATATGTTTACTATTCAACGCCTTATCTGACTTTTTCATGTTTGGAGTAGGGATAGTAAATTATATATGTTTAGTGTCCAGCGCCTTCCCTGAATTAATACAGTTTGGAGCGGGAATAGTGAATTATATATGTTTAGTGTCCAGCACCTTCCCTGACTTAATGTAGTTTAGAGTGGGAATAGAAAATTATATATGTTTAGCGGCCATCACATTCCCTGACTTAATGTAGTTTGGAGTGGGAATAGTAAATTATATATGTTTAGTGTCCAGCACCCACCCTGAGTTGGTACAGTCTGGAGTGGGAATAGTAAATTATATATGTTTAGTGCCCTTCTGTTTCCCTGAGTTGCTATAGTGTAGAGTGGGAATAGTAAAATAATAGTTCTTTAATTTGTAGTAATGTTAATGATACAAATCTATGTTTAAGTGGTATTAGTGTTTTATCTATGTGTTTAAAAAAATAAATATTTGTGTGATATATGATGTAATATAATTATTTGATTGTAAATACAGAAAACAACAATTAATATAGAACTTAAATACAGCACAATATTTATATTGTATTAAAGTTTTTATTTTCATTCAAAGAGTTAAGCAAATAAATAATATCCATTTTGTTTTATTATTTTTTTTTAAATATATATATTGTCATAAAGAGAAATAATAATACATTTGTTATTTTTGGATACATTACATAATTAGTACATTTTTCAACATAAACATATAATTTTTAAGTATAGTCAGCATGAATCAATTTTAACTTTTATATAATGTAGAACTTGGTAAATATGTACATTTATTTACAAATAAAGATGTAGTTGTTCACTGGTTTTTATACATTTTTTATAACCTAGGGGCCTATTACGATGGCGGGCGGAGACACGACCGCGGTGCCGGCGGTGGCCTTAACACCCATTTACCGCACGCCGCCAGCGGTCTTCACGCCTGCCATATAAGGATGGCCACACATTGCACATTTCCCGCCCGCTGTGGTGCGACGCCGACCGCCATCAAAGTGCGCCCGCCAGCACGGCGGAGTGAGCCAATCACCACACACCGCCGTGCGGAATGACGTCCCGTACACCGAAGATATCACGATGCCGGAAACAGGGCAGCGCACTGCGACGGAGAAACCGCACAGCGAAAGACGGCGGAGACATCACAGCGGAGACAGAAAAGAAACACCCGGGACACACCGCAATGGATCCTGCCCTACACGCCTTCCCGGTGCTGTACATGATCCACCACCTACAAGTTATCCACCGCCGCGGACGCCTCCGCAGGTACGTACAGACACAACAGTGCAAGTAACACAATACACAGCTCCAGGGTTGAAAAACATCGCATGGGAACACCACACACCCCTGTGGGGACAGGCACACAGCCATCACTGCACACACACATGTCCCACCTGTCACAAAAACATCTCGCCACATACTGCCCACCCATGTACCGCATTCATGAACAAATGTCCCGGTCACGTTACCGCCGCGGTCAGTGTGCATGAAACCATGCACACAACGCAGAGCACAGGGCCAGCGCATGCCAAGGGCACCGTACAAATCGCACAGAGCCACAACTCCATCCACAACACACCAGCTACCTCCCTGAAGGGACACAACATGTGCCTCACAAGTGCCACTCCTGCACAACAACCACACAACTACAGCCACACCATGCCCCATGTCCCAACAACTGCATATATAGCCACAGCAGGACCCTTTGCAAAGGAACACCTAGCACAGAAGCCCAGGCCCCAGCCAACACACACACCACAACAACATCACACACAAGCCAAGAACACTGAGGCCAGGCACACAATGTACACACACACAGATGAGGACCAAACACTTCACTGCACACACTACCTGACAAGTCACACACACACACACCACACTGACTCACAGCTACATACACACACCACATGCCAGCAGTAATGGAGGACAACATATAGGAAAGCCAAAGTGAGGTGCCCACAAATGGAAGGGCAGTGACACAACCATCAAGCATGTGTGATGCACATGCAAGACAAGACACATGTGAGAACACACACAGCCCATCACAGCACACATGGCTGACACAGTCAGTCAACACAAACCACGGTCACCCCAATGCAACAACTCCTGGAAACAGCAAGGACACCCATGTATAGGCACAGGGATGTAAGGAAGGCCCTGAACTCAAACACTGACCAGCCACACATAGGCATCCAAATACTGGACAAGACAATGTCTGCTGCACAACACACAGGGCCCAGTGATACACTACATGACAGCCAAGCACAAGTAGGATATGTCACACATACCTCCTCCCACAACAGCAACACACAATACTGCCATGTGCACAAAACACAACCACAGGGCTAAACAAGTACACATACAGGCACACCACTCCAGGGTCACACATGGCAGTAGTTGACAATGCAGGTGCACACACAGCCACAGTCACAACAAAGTCACCCCCTTCACACCATACACTTCTCCACCACCCAAGTGCACACATTGGAAGTAAGCCATGGGACCTGGATAACTCATCACCACAAGATGTCCATACACCGACACTGATTGGCACACAGAAAGGAAGCTCACACAGACCCCATGACCCTGGCCGGCCTGCCTGTAAGCCTGTGCCCAAACTCCCACCCTGTGCTGCCATTGCCCACAAACCTGACATGTGTCGACCATAGATAACATGAGCCAAGAAGGAAGATGACTACAAGATTTCATTGCCAACCACCTGCACTGCACCCATAAGTATCACAGTCAGGTAGAAATGAAGTGCCTCCCACCCCTGAAAAAAAATGAAATGTGACACAACCCATTGTCAATGTCGAAGTGGCATACTGAGCCTGTGACACAGTAAACCATGCACACACAGAAACAACTTTATTCAGGAAGGACACTGACACAACTCACTGCAGGATCAACTGTGTTTATTCACAATTTGCATATTGAGACAACATATTTGGGCAACAGCAAAGCCAGTGGGCATTTCAATATGCACAGCATTTACATGAGAAGCTGCACAGGCAGGGGGCAAACAGCAGTGAACCACAAGGCAAGTACAATGTGCAGAGTAGTTACATCAGAAGCTGCACAGGCAGGGGGCACACAGCAGTGAACAACAAGGCAAGTACAATGTGCAGAGTAGTTACATGAGAAGCTGCACAGGCAGGGGGCACACAGCAGTGAACAACAAGGCCAGTGGGCAGGACAAAGTGCAGAGTGAGTCCATGAGAAGCTGCACAGACAGGGGGCACACAGCAGTGAACAACAAGGCCAGTGGGCAGGACAAAGTGCAGAGTGAGTCCATGAGAAGCTGCACAGGCAGGGGGCAAACAGCAGTGAACCACAAGGCAAGTACAATGTGCAGAGTAGTCACATCAGAAGCTGCACAGGCAAGGGGCAAACAGCAGTGAACAACAAGGCCAGTGGCCAGGACACAGTGCAGGTGAGGTACATGAGAAGCTGCACAGGCAAGGGGCAAACAGCAGTGAACAACAAGGCCATTGGCCAGTAGAATGTGCAGATGAAGTCCATGAGAAGCTGCACAGGCAGGGGGCACACAGCAGTGAACAGCAAGGCCAGTGGCCAGTCCAATGTGCAGATTAAGTCCATGAGAAGCTGCACAGGCAGGGGGCACACAGCAGTGAACGACAAGGCCAGTGGGCAGGACAAAGTGCAGAGTGAGTCCATGAGAAGCTGCACAGGCAGGGGCAAACATCAGTGAACAACAAGGCCAGTGGCCAGGACACAGTGCAGGTGAGGTACATGAGAAGCTGCACAGGCAAGGGGCAAACAGCAGTGAACAACAAGGCCATTGGCCAGTACAATGTGCAGATGAAGTCCATGAGAAGCTGCACAGGCAGGGGGCACACAGCAGTGAACGACAAGGCCAGTGGGCAGGACAAAGTGCAGAGTGAGTCCATGAGAAGCTGCACAGGCAGGGGGCACACAGCAGTGAACGACAAGGCCAGTGGGCAGGACAAAGTGCAGAGTGAGTCCATGAGAAGCTGCACAGGCAGGGGGCAAACATCAGTGAACAACAAGGCCAGTGGCCAGGACACAGTGCAGGTGAGGTACATGAGAAGCTGCACAGGCAAGGGGCAAACAGCAGTGAACAACAAGGCCATTGGCCAGTACAATGTGCAGATTAAGTCCATGAGAAGCTGCACAGGCAAGGGGCAAACAGCAGTGAACAACAAGGCCATTGGCCAGTACAATGTGCAGATGAAGTCCATGATAAGCTGCACAGGCAAGGGGGCACACAGCAGTGAACGACAAGGCCAGTGGGCAGGACAAAGTGCAGAGTGAGTCCATGAGAAGCTGCACAGGCAGGGGGCACACAGCAGTGAACAACAAGGCCAGTGGGCAGGACAAAGTGCAGAGTGAGTCCATGAGAAGCTGCACAGGCAGGGGGTAAACATCAGTGAACAACAAGGCCGGTGGCCAGGACACAGTGCAGGTGAGGTACATGAGAAGCTGCACAGGCAAGGGGCAAACAGCAGTGAACAACAAGGCCATTGGCCAGTACAATGTGCAGATGAAGTCCATGAGAAGCTGCACAGGCAGGGGGCACACAGCAGTGAAAAACAAGGCCAGTGGGCAGGACAAAGTGCAGAGTGAGTCCATGAGAAGATGCACAGGCAGGGGGCAAACAGCAGTGAACCACAAGGCAAGTACAATGTGCAGAGTAGTCACATCAGAAGCTGCACAGGCAAGGGGCAAACAGCAGTGAACAACAAGGCCATTGGCCAGTACAATGTGCAGATGAAGTCCATGAGAAGCTGCACAGGCAGGGGGCACACAGCAGTGAACAGCAAGGCCAGTGGCCAGTCCAATGTGCAGATTAAGTCCATGAGAAGCTGCACAGGCAGGGGGCACACAGCAGTGAACGACAAGGCCAGTGGGCAGGACAAAGTGCAGAGTGAGTCCATGAGAAGCTGCACAGGCAGGGGGCAAACATCAGTGAACAACAAGGCCAGTGGCCAGGACACAGTGCAGGTGAGGTACATGAGAAGCTGCACAGGCAAGGGGCAAACAGCAGTGAACAACAAGGCCATTGGCCAGTACAATGTGCAGATGAAGTCCATGAGAAGCTGCACAGGCAGGGGGCACACAGCAGTGAACGACAAAGCCAGTGGGCAGGACAAAGTGCAGAGTGAGTCCATGAGAAGCTGCACAGGCAGGGGGCACACAGCAGTGAACGACAAGGCCAGTGGGCAGGACAAAGTGCAGAGTGAGTCCATGAGAAGCTGCACAGGCAGGGGGCACACAGCAGTGAACAACAAGGCCAGTGGGCAGGACAAAGTGCAGAGTGAGTCCATGAGAAGCTGCACAGGCAGGGGGCAAACATCAGTGAACAACAAGGCCAGTGGCCAGGACACAGTGCAGGTGAGGTACATGAGAAGCTGCACAGGCAAGGGGCAAACAGCAGTGAACAACAAGGCCATTGGCCAGTACAATGTGCAGGTGAAGTCCATGAGAAGCTGCACAGGCAGGGGGCACACAGCAGTGAACAACAAGGCCAGTGGGCAGGACAAAGTGCAGAGTGAGTCCATGAGAAGCTGCACAGGCAGGGGGCAAACAGCAGTGAACCGCAAGGCAAGTACAATGTGCAGAGTAGTCACATCAGAAGCTGCACAGGGAAGGGGCAAACAGCAGTGAACAACAAGGCCAGTGGCCAGGACACAGTGCAGGTGAGGTACATGAGAAGCTGCACAGGCAAGGGGCAAACAGCAGTGAACAACAAGGCCATTGGCCAGTACAATGTGCAGATGAAGTCCATGAGAAGCTGCACAGGCAGGGGGCACACAGCAGTGAACAGCAAGGCCAGTGGCCAGTCCAATGTGCAGAGTGAGTCCATGAGAAGATGCACAGGCAGGGGGCAAACAGCAGTGAACCGCAAGGCAAGTACAATGTGCAGAGTAGTCACATCAGAAGCTGCACAGGCAAGGGGCAAACAGCAGTGAACAACAAGGCCATTGGCCAGTACAATGTGCAGATGAAGTCCATGAGAAGCTGCACAGGCAGGGGGCACACAGCAGTGAACAGCAAGGCCAGTGGCCAGTCCAATGTGCAGATTAAGTCCATGAGAAGCTGCACAGGCAGGGGGCACACAGCAGTGAACGACAAGGCCAGTGGGCAGGACAAAGTGCAGAGTGAGTCCATGAGAAGCTGCACAGGCAGGGGGCAAACATCAGTGAACAACAAGGCCAGTGGCCAGGACACAGTGCAGGTGAGGTACATGAGAAGCTGCACAGGCAAGGGGCAAACAGCAGTGAACAACAAGGCCATTGGCCAGTACAATGTGCAGATGAAGTCCATGAGAAGCTGCACAGGCAGGGGGCAGACAGCAGTGAACGACAAGGCCAGTGGGCAGGACAAAGTGCAGAGTGAGTCCATGAGAAGCTGCACAGGCAGGGGGCACACAGCAGTGAACGACAAGGCCAGTGGGCAGGACAAAGTGCAGAGTGAGTCCATGAGAAGCTGCACAGGCAGGGGGCACACAGCAGTGAACAACAAGGCCAGTGGGCAGGACAAAGTGCAGAGTGAGTCCATGAGAAGCTGCACAGCAGGGGGCAAACATCAGTGAACAACAAGGCCAGTGGCCAGGACACAGTGCAGGTGAGGTACATGAGAAGCTGCACAGGCAGGGGGCACACAGCAGTGAACAACAAGGCCAGTGGGCAGGACAAAGTGCAGAGTGAGTCCATGAGAAGATGCACAGGCAGGGGGCAAACAGCAGTGAACCGCAAGGCAAGTACAATGTGCAGAGTAGTCACATCAGAAGCTGCACAGGCAAGGGGCAAACAGCAGTGAACAACAAGGCCAGTGGCCAGGACACAGTGCAGGTGAGGTACATGAGAAGCTGCACAGGCAAGGGGCAAACAGCAGTGAACAACAAGGCCATTGGCCAGTACAATGTGCAGATGAAGTCCATGAGAAGCTGCACAGGCAGGGGGCACACAGCAGTGAACAGCAAGGCCAGTGGCCAGTCCAATGTGCAGATTAAGTCCATGAGAAGCTGCACAGGCAGGGGGCACACAGCAGTGAACGACAAGGCCAGTGGGCAGGACAAAGTGCAGAGTGAGTCCATGAGAAGCTGCACAGGCAGGGAGCAAACATCATTGAACAACAAGGCCAGTGGCCAGGACACAGTGCAGGTGAGGTACATGAGAAGCTGCACAGGCAAGGGGCAAACAGCAGTGAACAACAAGGCCATTGGCCAGTACAATGTGCAGATGAAGTCCATGAGAAGCTGCACAGGCAGGGGGCACACAGCAGTGAACGACAAGGCCAGTGGGCAGGACAAAGTGCAGAGTGAGTCCATGAGAAGCTGCACAGGCAGGGGGCACACAGCAGTGAACGACAAGGCCAGTGGGCAGGACAAAGTGCAGAGTGAGTCCATGAGAAGCTGCACAGGCAGGGGGCAAACATCAGTGAACAACAAGGCCAGTGGCCAGCACACAGTGCAGGTGAGGTACATGAGAAGCTGCACAGGCAAGGGGCAAACAGCAGTGAACAACAAGGCCATTGGCCAGTACAATGTGCAGATGAAGTCCATGAGAAGCTGCACAGGCAGGGGGCACACAGCAGTGAACAGCAAGGCCAGTGGCCAGTCCAATGTGCAGATTAAGTCCATGAGAAGCTGCACAGGCAAGAGGCAAACAGCAGTGAACAACAAGGCCATTGGCCAGTACAATGTGCAGATGAAGTCCATGAGAAGCTGCACAGGCAGGGGGCACACAGCAGTGAACGACAAGGCCAGTGGGCAGGACAAAGTGCAGAGTGAGTCCATGAGAAGCTGCACAGGCAGGGGGCACACAGCAGTGAACGACAAGGCCAGTGGGCAGGACAAAGTGCAGAGTGAGTCCATGAGAAGCTGCACAGGCAGGGGGCAAACATCAGTGAACAACAAGGCCAGTGGCCAGGACACAGTGCAGGTGAGGTACATGAGAAGCTGCACAGGCAAGGGGCAAACAGCAGTGAACAACAAGGCCATTGGCCAGTACAATGTGCAGATGAAGTCCATGAGAAGCTGCACAGGCAGGGGGCATACAGCAGTGAACAGCAAGGCCAGTGGCCAGTCCAATGTGCAGATTAAGTCCATGAGAAGCTGCACAGGCAAGGGGCAAACAGCAGTGAACGACAAGGCCATTGGCCAGTACAATGTGCAGATGAAGTCCATGAGAAGCTGCACAGGCAGGGGGCACACAGCAGTGAACGACAAGGCCAGTGGGCAGGACAAAGTGCAGAGTGAGTCCATGAGAAGCTGCACAGGCAGGGGGCACATAGCAGTGAACAACAAGGCCAGTGGGCAGGACAAAGTGCAGAGTGAGTCCATGAGAAGCTGCACAGGCAGGGGCACACAGCAGTGAAACACAAGGTAAGTACAATGTGCAGAGTAGTTACATCAGAAGCTACACAGGGAATGTATGCAACTCTACCATGCCATGCCCAGCAACAGAGTAATGGGCCTGACAATGGGCATCACACGCACCCCTGTGGACAGACAGGTGTGTGAGGGTGACCACCACTCAGATGGGGCTGTCTGTCGGACTTGGAGCTGACTGTGTGTTGGGGTCAGTTGGAGGACTGCCCTGGGCAGTGGGAGTAACAACTGTGGAAGAGCCAACTGTGCATGTGGTAGCTGGGGGCTGCTTGGACCAGGTGGGGTGGTGGCCCGGGAGGTGGACTCATGCCCTGGTGAGACACAGTGTGTGCCGGAGATTGTGGAGGGGTGCCTCTCCACTTCTTGGGGATCCTGAAAGGCTTCCCTGTCTGGGGATTGAGGGGAACTGGGGCAGACACAACAGGTGACCCCAACACCAAAGCTGATTCTGGTGTGGATGGTGACCCCCTCTGGGGACATGCTGGAACCCGCTGTGCGCTTGCCTGGTGTTTGCCGCCACCCTGCCTCCCTCTGTCCACCAGCTTTGCCCCCTACAGTGTCCTCCCGTGCTGGCTTCACAGGGCTTGGGATGGGAGTGGAGGTCAAGGATGGATTATCCATGGGGCCCTCATCCTGTGTAATGTTTGCAGGCAACACCTTCTCAGTGTGTGTGGAAACTGTCTTTTGCCTCTGCGAGACGTCTTTGGGACAGGGGAGTCTTTGGCAGGGGAGGAAGGTGAGGCCTGTGACCCTGATGCTTTTTTCTTTGCTTTGTGGCCCTTGCTGTCGCCTGATGGGCTTTTCTCTCTGCGCTCTGGGGTGGCCTTACTCTTATGTGGGGATGGTGTCTGCACCCTAGTACGCTTGGGTTGCTGCTGCTCCTGTGTGCTGCGGGTTCTGTATCGGGACTTTGGGGTCCGTTGGGCATTGTCACTGTCGTCAGAGGTGCACAGTGACACGGGGCCGGACCGAGTGCTGGGAGCCGCTCCCTGACTATGTGCCTGTTGCAGGGCTGCTGTCACAGTTGATGACAAGGACTGCACAGTCCGGTGTAGCCCACCTATGTCGGAATGTAAGCCCTCCATGAAAGCTATAACCTGCCCCAACTTTTTGTTGTGCTCTTGGAAGGCATTGAGAAGTGCTGTCTGCCCCACACACAGCTGGCGCAATAGCTCGACTGCTTCTGCACTGAGGGCAGCAGGGCTGACATGGGCTGGGGCAGCTGTGCCTGGGGTGAAGGTGACTCTTCCCTTCCTACTCGTGCGGACACGGGCAGCACCAGTGGAGGTTGAAGGGAGGCTGGACACTGGACGCTGTGTGGCGGAAGAGGAGGCAGAGTCCCCGTTCCCTGTACCCCCCAACATGGATGTGTCACCACTGGCGTCAGATGAGGTAGAGCTTTGTGTCTCCAGCTGTGAATCCTCTAGCAGACTGCTGTCCCCCTCCTCGGCGCTGGTCACATCTGTGTCAGTCAGCTCCGGTGCGGCTGTTGCAGTGAAAGCCTCACCACTGGTGTCCGTCCCCTCTCCCTCTGCAAATACGGGAGCTGCTGCATAGGAGAGAGAAGTACTGTGAGATGAGTGGCATCAACAGAACTAACACGTGTCAATACATCTGCATCCTAGAAAGAGGTGTGCAGCACATTGCATGCCACCCTGTGCACACATATATCTTGCCACCCAAAATTTCTACACAACGGTGCATGTCCGCCACACGTCCTGCCATAAGTGCCCCAGGTGATTCACACAGCACACCATTCTGCAGTTGGCTCACATCAGACACAGCCCCAAAATGGCCTGTGCACACACACTGTCCCGATGTTGGCAAGGATGAACAGCACGACATGGTGCACATCACCTACATGTGTGGAGCAGTAGGGGACCACACAGACTACAACATACCAGCCCACAATGACCCTGCACACATGCCATCCACCATATCGAGTCCATGGGCACATCTACTGTTGCACATTGGCCTCAGATGTCTGACTGGCAGACATCTGAGGTCTGGAATTGCACGCATTCATTGAAACGCATTCACAGTTGGCACACTGGCATTCCCATCCATCAGAATTCTCACACTACCCCATAGCAGAAGGTACCTGAAGGCCACAACTCCAAATGTAAGAGAGATGCACAGTGCTAAAACTCACTTCATGAAGCGCCGTTTGGGCAAAAGCATGGCACATACACCCAGCACAGAGGCCACTCACAAAACATTGCACCACACAACCAACGTCACACAGCTGACAATTTGCACACTCTGTAGACACATGCACCCACTCCCAGCCAAAGGCAGCCTGCAACACATACTCACCCCTGGCTCGCTGCTGATGCTCCTTCAGTCGTCTGTCCAGCTCAGGTTGTGTGACAGCCAGGATGCGGGCCATTAGTGGTGTCATGCTGCACCTAGCCAACTTGCCAGTCCGAGGGAGCAGCCCCAGCGTCATCTCGGCCACGTTCTTGCTCAGCCGGCAGATGTCATCCCACCTTTTATGACAGTGGGTGCGCCTTCGGTTTGACACACCCAGATCCCGGACTCTGGAGGCAATGGCCCTCCACACGGCTTTACGCTGGTGGACCTTCAGCTGCAGGCATGGGAGACAAGAGGGGTGAGGTTCCAGTGACACAGTGCACAATAACAACACAACAAAAATGCAGTAGCATGACAGTGACTCATCCAAAACTCCAGCTACAACTGTCACATAGCCAACAATTGCTCTGAACATGGTGCAATGTCATTGGTCAATCAGACGTACAGGCATGCATGTTCGATGGTGGACACAGTACCTCCACATCCCATTCACATGTAGGATACCAACACAGCAAGCAACGTGTAGTCTGCCTGCAGCTACTGTCTGCAGTTACCTACAACTACACATAGAGAAGATATCAAAACATGTGTCATGTTGTTGGACTCACTGTGTCCAACACTGCGCAGACCTAAGTGTCCTAGCCCTGTGAAAGCCTCACTGTGTCCTGGAACTCACATAGAGTGACAACAACTGTCATACACACACCCTTCTCCCACGCCTGCTCCTGTGCAATCTACATGGCAGAGATGGGACTTAGATGAAGAGGCGTGAGCCAAACACCCATGGTACACACTGTACATGCAGTGATGTGGACATGTGGCATTCGGTGGGGACTGTGCAGGGCAGGTGGACTGACACTGAGTGGGTTAATTGGGAGCAACACAGCCATTCACACAAACGCTAACTGACCAGACTCCTGCATCACCAAAATGCAGCTGCACTGTATGGCTGACACTACAGGACATGTCCCTCTACTCAGGATAGGCATGCAGGGTAACGTGTGAAAGAGCCCACCAAGCCCTTCCCGCTGTAGTAAACATGATAGGCAGTGCATGTCAGAGCCCCACAACCACTAACACATACCGAAGCACCTCCACCCCACGTGTGCACACCCTGCACTCTCACTCACAGTCTGGGAGACTTACCACGACATTAGGGCCGCCATAAAGCCTTGGGTACTGTGCAAGCACCCCGTCTACCAGGACCCCAAGCTCCTCACTGGTGAAGGGACTGGCACGGATCTTCTGAGTCCTCGACATCACAATGGACATGTGGCAGCAGCAGCACGTTGAGGGTGGCAGCCAGCAGTCCCTTGAGGCAGCAGCAGCAGGTGCAGGGTGGCAGCCAGCAGTCCCTTGAGGCAGCAGCAGCAGGTGGAGGGTGGCAGCCAGCAGTCCGTTGAGGCAGCAGGTGGAGGGTGGCAGCCAGCAGTCCCTTGAGGCAGCAGCAGCAGGTGCAGGGTGGCAGCCAGCAGTCCCTTGAGGCAGCAGCAGCAGGTGCAGGGTGGCAGCCAGCAGTCCCCTGAGGCAGCAGCAGCAGGTGGAGTGTTGTCAGTCAGCAGTCCCTGGTAGCTGTGGGAATGTGGTGCGCCCTCTCACATTCCCACAGCTACCCCTGGGGCTGTGTCAGTGGTCCCAGGGTGCTGCAATTGGTGTACCAGGTCTGCCTCATTCAAATACATCCAATGTCCGCCTCCGCGGTGGCGGTGCACGCCTACCGCGATTTTCAAACTCGCATCAGGCTACCGCGAGGCTGCTTCCCATTGGCTGCAGGGGCATGGTCCATGCCGGTGACACACCGTAGGATGCATGTGCGCGCTACCGCGGTGGTGCATCTTTTGAATGCCTCCAGTGACCGCCTCCGCGGGGGTGGTGCACGCCTACCGCGATTTTCAAACTCGCATCAGGCTACCGTGAGGCTGCTTCCCATTGGCTGCAGGGGCATGGTCCATGCCGGTGACACACCGTAGGGTGCATGTGCGCGCTACAGCGGTGGTGCATCTTTTGAATGCCTCCAGTGACCGCCTCCGCGGGGGTGGTGCACGCCTACCGCGATTTTCAAACTCACATCAGGCTACCGCGAGGCTGCTTCCCATTGGCTGCAAGGGCATGGTCCATGCCGGTGCCACACCACAGGGGCCAGGCGGTAGGCACCGCCATATATCTGCCAAACAGTGCCTGGAGGGACCGTGATTTGGGTTGCGGTGCATGGTGACCGCCATTGTCACATACAAATCTGGTGGTGTCACCTGCGATCGTGCCTGGGTTATGGGCGGTGCCACACCACAGGGGCCAGGCGGTAGGCACCGCCATATATCTGCCAGACAGTGCCTGGAGGGACCGTGATTTGGGTTGCGGGGCATGATGACCGCCATTGTCACATACAAATCTGGCGGTGTCACCCGTGATCGTGTCTGGGTTATGGGCGGTGCCACACCACAGGGGCCAGGCGGTAGGCACCGCCATATATCTGCCAGACAGTGCCTGGAGGGACCGTGATTTGGGTTGCGGGGCATGGTGACCGCCATTGTCACATACAAATCTGGCGGTGTCACCCGCGATCGTGCCTGGGTTATGAGCGGTGCCACACCACAGGGGCCAGGCGGTAGGCACCACCATATATCTGCCAGACAGTGCCTGGAGTGAGCGTTAATGGAGTTGTGGAGTAGCTGTGCTGCACCTAACGTGTCCTCCAGCTCTCTGCATAGGCCAACATGTACAGTGCCCAGTGTCTCAACAATTGAAGGGTCCTCATGAGGGCAAATGCACAAAAGGGACATGTCACTCCATGTAACCAACACATACCATATATGGGTCGCCAGTACATTGCATGGTCACATACACTCGCACATGTCACATGTGCTGTGTAATGAAATGTAGACTGTCCAGTTAATGTGTTGCATAGCATATGTAGATAATGGTCAATGTCTGTGTGTGCAATGTAACGCACACTGTTGTCTCATTTACTGAACTAGGGGCATCAGCAACTGGCACATTGTCCAATGCACATGCACACACGTGTCCCCCACGCTCAGCTGGTGGTCAGTGTGTAGTTGAAGTGTGCCATGTGCAACCTGTTTTGGTAGGTGTATCAGGGCCAGCAACATGGTGTGTTCGGGTAGTATTGCTTTTAGTGACATATGCTGGGGGTCATACTCACAGGTATGCACACATTTCTGTTAGTACATCACACTGTGCATGCGAATGAGCCGGAGGGGTGCACAGATGATTGCTGCTGGTAAGGGGACAGGTGTACGAGTAGTGTGCCTGATGTGTACCTACTTGTGAAGTGCCCTGTCGGTTAATGGTGCATGTTGTAAGACTTGGGAATGTGTCTGTAGAAAAAATTGATGTGATGCACATTTCATGGTCTTCTGCATTGACATCAATCAATCAATCAATCACGGCATTTATAGAGCGCGCTACTCACCCGGGAGGGTCTCAAGGCGCTGGGGGAGGGGGTAACTTACTGCTCGAACAGCCAGGTCTTGAGCTGCTTCCTGAAGGAGAGATGGTCCTGGGTTCGCCGAAGGTGAGTGGGGAGGGAGTTCCAGGTCTTGGCTGCCAGGTAGGAGAAGGATCTTCCTCCGGCGGTGGCTCTGCGGATGCGTGGTACGGTGGCGAGGGCGTGGCTGGTTGATCGTAGCTGGCGGGTGGGCGTGTAGAAGGTCATGCGGTCGTTGAGGTACTTGGGGCCCAGGTCGTGGAGGGCCTTGTGTGCGTGGGTGAGGAGTCTGAACGTGATTCTCTTGCTGACGGGGAGCCAGTGCAGGTCTTTCAGGTGTCCGGTGATGTGGCTGTGTCGGGGGATGTCCAGGATGAGTCGTGCGGAGGCGTTCTGGATGCGCTGGAGTCTTTTGAAGTTTGGCTGTGGTTCCGGCGTAGAGGGTGTTCCCATAGTCCAGTCGGCTGGTGACGAGTGCCTGGGTGACGGTCTTCCTGGTTTCAGTGGGGATCCATCTGAAGATCTTGCGGAGCATGCGCAGGGTGTTGGAAGCACGAAGATGAGACGGCGTTGACTTGTCTGGTCATCGACAGGGAGGAGTCCAGGATGAAGCCCAGGTTGCGTGCGTGGTCCGTTGGCTTGGGCGCGGTGCCCAGGGCCGGGGGCCACCAAGAGTCGTCCCAGGCGGAGGGTGATGAACCCAGGATGAGGACTTCCGTCTTGTCTGAGTTCAGTTTAAGGCGGCTGTTCCTCATCCAGTCGGCGACGTCTCTCATCCCGTCGTGTAGGTTGGCTCTGGCGGTGGTGGGGTCGTTGGTGAGGGAGAGGATCAGCTGGGTGTCGTCGGCGTAGGAGATGATGTTGAGGTTGTGTTGGCGTGCGATGGCTGCGAGGGGGCTCATGTAGACGTTGAAGAGGGTTGGACTGAGTGAGGATCCTTGTGGAACGCCGCAGATGACTTCGGTGGCCTCGGATCTGAACGGGGGGAGGCGGACTCTCTGGGTTCTTCCGGCGAGGAACGAGATGATCCATTCCAGTGCTTTCTCTCGGATTCCGATGTTGCTGAGGCGCTTCACTAGGGTGCGGTGGCAGACGGTGTCGAACGCCGCGGAGAGGTCCAAGAGGATGAGGGCTGCTGTTTCCCCGTTGTCGGTTAGGGTTCTGATGTCGTCGGTGGCTGCGATAAGGGCGGTCTCGGTGCTGTGGTTGGCCCGAAACCCGGACTGCGAGGGGTCGAGGGATCCATTCGTCTCGAGGAAGGCGGCAAGCTGTCTGTTGACGGTCTTCTCGATGACTTTGGCCGGAAACGGAAGGAGCGAGATGGGACGGTAGTTCTTGAGGTCGGTGGGGTCCGCCGTTGGTTTCTTCAGGAGGGCGGTAAGCTCGGCGTGCTTCCAGCTCTCCGGGAAGGTGGCGGTGTGGAAGGAGGAGTTGATGATGTCCCGGAGATGGGGTGCGATGGTGGCGTCGGCTTTGTTGAAGACGTGGTGTGGGCAGGGGTCGGTTGGTGATCCGGAGGGATGGAGTTCATCGTGCGGGTGGTGTCTTCGGTGCTGATCGGGGTCCAGTTGTAGAGGGTGGTGGTGGCGGGCGTTGGTTCGGCGGTAGGGTGCGTGGTCTGTGCGTCGAAGCTGTTATGTATGTCGGTGATCTTGCGGTGGAAGAACGCGGCGAGTGAGTTGCAGAGGTCTTGCGAGGGGGTGATGTCGTTGTTTCCGGCGCTGGGGTTGGAGAACTCTTTGACGATGCTGAAAAGTTCCTTGCTGTCGTGGGCGTTGTTGTCCAGTCGTTCTTTGAGTGCCGACTTCTTGGTGGCACGGATCAGCTGGTGGTGTTTGCGGGTGGTGTGCTTGAGGGCGGTCCTGTTGTCTGTGGTCTGGTCGAGTCGCCAGGCTTTCTCGAGAGTGCGGCAGTTCTTCTTGGATTCCTTGAGTTCGTTGGTGAACCAAGGGGTTTTCTTGCTTCCGGGTCTGCTGGGAGGGTTTTTTAGTGGTGCGAGGTCGTCGGCGCAGGCGGTCAGCCATCTGTGCACTGTGATCTGTCCTAGGAGGAGGAGGCACAATATCCATCGTCCGTTCACAGTCCTGGCAGACATGGAAAATGAGGATATAATCCGCAAATTCAGGCTGGACCGACAAACCCTGCAAAACCTATGTGCCATGTTGGAGCCCCACCTGCAGCCACGTCGGACATATCCAACAGCTTTCACCGCAACATCTAAGGTGATGGCATGCCTGCATTTCTTTGCAACAGGCTCATTCCAGCACACGGTCGCAAGTGCAGGCGGGATGTCACAGCCGATGTTCAGCATGGTGCTGAGGGATGTCCTGTCGGCCATGATGCTGTACAAAGACAGATATATCCATTTTCCCAGGGGGCCTGAGTTGGTGGCTGTGAAGGGCGATTTCTATGCCCTTGGACATATCCTCCATGTCATTGGTGCAATTGATTGCACACATGTTGGGCTTGTACCACCACAGGCACGTGAACAGGTTTACCGCAATAGGAAGCGTTCACACTCGGTAAATGTTCAAGTGGTGTGCCTGGCGGACATGATCATCTCACACGTGTGTGCCAAATTTCCCGGTTCAGCCCATGATGCCCACATCTTGCGCAGCAGCATCGTTCCTCAGTTGATGGCCAATCTGCTTCCTGAGCGTGCATGGCTTGTGGGTGAGTATGCATAGTGGATTAGAGTGGTGTGTGTGTGTGACATGCTGTTGTGTTGCATTTTGGGACTGCAAGGTTAATCTGTGTCTCTCACACCCAGGTGACTCAGCATATCCAAACCGCCCGTGGTTGCTGAGCCCATTGCGGAACCCCGTCACGCCAGCTGATGTGCGATACAATGATGCCCATGGGAGGACACGGCGTGTGATAGAACGGACATTTGGTCTCCTAAAATCAAGATTTCGGTGCCTGGACCGTACTGGGGGTGCCCTTATGTACTCGCCAGGGAAGGTGTGTCAGATAGTGGTGGCATGCTGCATGCTCCACAACCTGGCCATTCGCAAGGCAATACCCCTGATCCTGGATGACGATGATGAGCAGCCAAGGCCGCCGCCTGCAAATCAAGCCGGATCCAGTGACGAGGGAAGTGGAGAGGAGGAAGGGGTCGACATGCGTCGACAGCTCATCACCCGCTACTTCACTTGAAGGTGAGTGACGATGTAGAAGGGACGAAATGGTCTGATGGTGTTGGTGTTGCTGTTGCTGTGTGGGTGTATGTGAGCTTGCTGACTGCAGCTTGGTGTTGACTCATTGCTGCCTGCCAATGTATGTGTGATTGGTTAGTGTGATACAGATTGTCTCTATGGTGACTGTTGCTCTGTGTAAAGTTTGTAGATCTGAGTACCTTGTTGACAAGTGTTGTGTGATGTGTGCAATGCCACACCCATACAAGTGACTCTTGTTCTGCGGTTTTCCCTAGGTCCCTTCAGCATCTCACTTGTTACCTACATTCCATTCCCCTGGACCATGTCCTACACGGTGAAGGTTGCACATCCTGTATTAAAGACGGAGCAGACACAACAACATGTGTGTAAGGTGTATTTATTTACAACTGTGACATGCGAGGTTGGAGAAAATGTGAAGGGGGAATTGAAGAAGTGAGTTGACAGTCATGGTAAATGAGATACTTGAGTAGTCCCCACAATGATGTGGAGGCCCAGTCCAACAGATGGATGCCATTCACATGGCAGTGTGGTGAAGGATAGTCCAAAAGGTCAATGCAGTGGTGCAGTGGTCTGCCATCATGGCTGGTTCGGGGACTAGCGTTTGGCAGGTGCTTTGGCACGTGAGTCCCCCTGGCCTTTCCTTGGACGGCCCCTCTTGCGCTTCACTGGAGGGGCCACTGCTGCAGGGGCAGTGGTGTCTGAGGACTCACCCCCTCTGTGGACGCAGGGGAGGATGATGAAGTGTCATCCTGCTGCCCAACAGGGGGAGGCGGAGGGGTAGAATGTTGCGCTTGCCTGTCCCTCAGAACCGCCACTAGCTGCCCCAAGAGGTCCACAATCTGTCCCATGCGTGTGTCCATGGACCTCAGCAGCAGGAGGTGCTCCCGAGATTCTTCCTCTAACCGGCCCATTCGTCCCTGGGCCTGTTGGTATGCCCCAAGGACTCTGTCGATGTGGCCCAGGGCTTCCGTCCCAGGATCAGTCCCCTCTGCATGAGCCTGTCCCGACCAGCTGCACTGCTGCCACGGTCCTGTCCGGTCCTCACATTGGCCCGCTGCATCCTCTCCCTGGCCTCCGCAGTCGATGTGGTGGGCTACTCAACCCCTGGGGCAGGGAGGGTGTTGCGGACAACTGTGGTGGTGGTGGTGGTAGTAGTGGTTGACACACAGGCCGTGACAGCAGCTGTCAGA
Organism: Calotriton arnoldi; assembly: GCA_963921515.1. Classification (NCBI taxonomy): domain Eukaryota; kingdom Metazoa; phylum Chordata; class Amphibia; order Caudata; family Salamandridae; genus Calotriton; species Calotriton arnoldi. Next base: position 1,187,555 of record CAWUFW010005616.1, read on the forward strand.
GGATGGTCAGGGGCTGCAGCTGATGTGGTTGGGGGGACAATGGGTGCCTGGGACTGGTTGCGGCCTGCCACACCAGATGGGCCAGCGTGGAGCTCCTCATCCAAGGAATCCAGGAGTCCTCATCCAGTTGTCTCTGTTCCGGGGGGACTGGTTCTGCAGGGTGGTGTCATCCTCTGCAGTGAGTTCTTGGTCACCTGTGGGTCAGATGAGAAATGTTCATTGTGTTGCACCCAACAAAGTTTGTGTTAGCAGTGTTACATCAACTGTTTGTACATCCAGCAGTTGTTCACTGTACAAATTAGCATTGACCGACATCCAGTGATGCATTACAAGCTGTTGTGGTACATACATTACTTGTCCATATTGGGAGTTGTCAAGACATGACATGCACAATATATTTTTTTGACATTGACAGTCTCATGTTGGCATCCTGTTATTGATCAATCATATGTCATCCATTTACGCGTATGTGTCACTTGTAGAGCCCTTGCAGCGGTTCTCTCATCACAGTGAGTGAGCATTGTAGTTTCATGCATACCTTTTCAATGTGGTGTAGATATCTGTATTTGCAATTCCAGACATGCTTAAGTTTGCTTTAATTAGATCCTAGGTGGTCTGGACCACTGCTACTGTCAGATGGCATGTAGTGGTGTGCATGGTTGTGCTCGGAGTTCCATCGACATGTGTTTCAGTCATTCACACTTTGGTTGCTGTCACAGTTTCATTTTCTTAGGTGTGTGCACACTATAGTTGCCAATGCTATCTGGGTGTGCAGTTGTGCATTGAGAGGCCTGGTGTCCTATGCCAACATGTTTTTTTAAATGCATATCTGGCTGCATGTTGTGTCTGTTGATATGTTGTGTTTGCTGTGTTTTCCTTGTATTTGTGAGACCTCTCTGTGTGTGTAGGATGAGGGCTTCCATCTTGGTCCAGTGTGGGACAAGTCAGCATGATATGTCCACATGCCAGTTCTTTTGAAGTGTACATTGCAATGACTGGACACATGCATGTTGGTGCCAGGAAGTAATGGGTCTTGTGTGCTGGCGGTCAGGTGGGCCCGTGTGAGTTGTTGTGCAAGCTTCCCAGCCCCACACACCCCGACCTGTGAGATGCGGTTACCTACCTGTGAGTTGGGTGGGTAGCATACATTGCCTGCCACATGCTTCTTATTGGGGGTGTAGTGTCCCATCCTCCATAGTGCTGGAACAGCATGCATGTTGCATTTTGTGGGACGGATAGCCAAACACATTACACCGTCTCACTGTGAAGATGGCTAACTACCGTTTGAGGTGAAGGTGAGCAATGACATGGCTATGTGACTTGGTAGAAATCTTTGAATGGAATGTGCGTGTGGTGAGCATGATGTGTGTGTGGCTTTTTGTACCCATTGATTTCAGATTACATTTGGTCATGGGGTATAGCTCCCCATCACTGTTGTCCCAGCTATCTGGCTGTGGGGTTCACTCCCCGACATTTGAAGGCACAATAGGGCAAGGGGTATGGTCTCGTAGCACAGTGGTGACATACAGCAGGGTGAAGATCTCACCCAGCATACATTTCCACACTGTCATGGTTTCATGGTATTTGTGGACCTGAGAGCATGAGCCCAGTACTGATGAAGCAGTTGTTCCAGGGCATCCATACACTGACATGTTGTGGTCAACAGTGGTGTGTGTGTGAGATGTACTCAGCCCTGTGCAGACAATGTATGGTTTTGGGGCCAGACTATACCAGCACTGTTCAGACAGACAGTGTGAGATGTGAACATTGTCAATGCATACACACATTGGTGGTCCAAACAAGACACCTTTGACAATTTAATTCAGACAAGGTGCTGTTCTGCAATTCAGTGCAGCACTGTGGTAGCTGGGTGTGTTGCAGGACATTTGGGATGTGCTTAGTTTAGCATTGTGAGTCCCAGCTGCAGTGTAGTTTTTGGGTGCACTGCACTTCCACTGTTTACATTGCAACACTGTGGTATGACATGGGTGATTTGCACTTTGCCATACAAACGGACAGACACTGCTGCAGGGCAGCATGATCGTTGTTAGTGTTGCAGTGTGTGATGCCTGGCACAGTGTACACAATGTGGGTCAATTTTGAACAGAGACTTGTGCATGGTGACTACAACACAACTGTTTTGCATTATTTGTGTTGGTGACTGTGGACTAAGTGGCATGGTGTCATGTGCGGCTGCACAGACGTCACATGCCTATGAGTGGGACTAGTGCTCCATCCTGCTCAGCTGTGGGCCAAGGGGGCCTGGTGGGAGTTGTAGTGCAGGCCTCCCAAACACCCACCCACCTCCCAGTAAAGATGGCTACCTACCTGTTAGGTGAGGGTATAGCACACAATGGCTGAGGCATGCTTCTGGGTGGGGGCAGTGCTCCATCCTGCTCAGCTGTGGGCCAAGGGGGCCTGGTGGGAGTTGTAGTGCAGGCCTCCCAAACACCCACCCACCTCCCGGTAAAGATGGCTACCTACCTGTTAGGTGAGGGTGTAGCACACAATGGCTGAGGCATGCTTCTGGGTGGGGGCAATGCTCCATCCTGCTCAGCTGTGGGCCAAGGGGGCCTGGTGGGAGTTGTAGTGCAGGCCTCCCAAACACCCACCCACCTCCCAGTAAAGATGGCTACCTACCTGTTAGGTGAGGGTGTAGCACACAATGGCTGAAGCATGCTTCTGGGTGGGGGCAGTGCTCCATCCTGCTCAGCTGTGGGCCAAGGGGGCCTGGTGGGAGTTGTAGTGCAGGCCTCACAAACACCCACCCACCTCCCGGTAAAGATGGCTATCTACCTGTTAGGTAAGGGTGTAGCACACAATGGCTGAGGCATGCTTCTGGGTGGGGGCAGTGCTCCATCCTGCTCAGCTGTGGGCCAAGGGGGCCTGGTGGGAGTTGTAGTGCAGGCCTCCCAAACACCCACCCACCTCCCGGTAAAGATGGCTACCTACCTGTTAGGTGAGGGTATAGCACACAATGGCTGAGGCATGCTTCTGGGTGGGGGCAATGCTCCATCCTGCTAAGCTGTGGGCCAAGGGGGCCTGGTGGGAGTTGTAGTGCAGGCCTCCCAAACACCCACCCACCTCCCTGTAAAGATGGCTACCTACCTGTTAGGTGAGGGTGTAGCACACAATGGCTGAAGCATGCTTCTGGGTGGGGGCAGTGCTCCATCCTGCTCAGCTGTGGGCCAAGGGGGCCTGGTGGGAGTTGTAGTGCAGGCCTCCCAAACACCCACCCACCTCCCGGTAAAGATGGCTACCTACCTGTTAGGTGAGGGTGTAGCACACAATGGCTGAGGCATGCTTCTGGGTGGGGGCAGTGCTCCATCCTGCTCAGCTGTGGGCCAAGGGGGCCTGGTGGGAGTTGTAGTGCAGGCCTCCCAAACACCCACCCACCTCCCTGTAAAGATGGCTACCTACCTGTTAGGTGAGGGTATAGCACACAGTGGCTGAGGCATGCTTCTGGGTGGGGGCAGTGCTCCATCCTGCTCAGCTGTGGGCCAAGGGGGCCTCGTGGGAGTTGTAGTGCAGGCCTCCCAAACACCCACCCACCTCCCGGTAAAGATGGCTACCTACCTGTTAGGTGAGGGTGTAGCACACAATGGCTGAGGCATGCTTCTGGGTGGGGCAGTGCTTCATCCTGCTCAGCTGTGGGCCAAGGGGGCCTGGTGGGAGTTGTAGTGCAGGCCTCCCAAACACCCACCCACCTCCCGGTAAAGATGGCTACCGACCTGTTAGGTGAGGGTGTAGCACACAATGGCTGAGGCATGCTTCTGGGTGGGGGCAGTGCTCCATCCTGCTCAGCTGTGGGCCAAGGGGGCCTGGTGGGAGTTGTAGTGCAGGCCTCCCAAACACCCACCCACCTCCCGGTAAAGATGGCTACCTACCTGTTAGGTGAGGGTGTAGCACACAATGGCTGAGGCATGCTTCTGGGTGGGGGCAGTGCTCCATCCTGCTCAGCTGTGGGCCAAGGGGGCATGGTGGGAGTTGTAGTGCAGGCCTCCCAAACACCCACCCACCTCCCTGTGAAGATGGCTACCTACCTGTTAGGTGAGGGTGTAGCACACAATGGCTGAGGCATGCTTCTGGGTGGGGGCAGTGCTCCATCCTGCTCAGCTGTGTGCCAAGGGGGCCTGGTGGGAGTTGTAGTGCAGGCCTCCCAAGCACCCACCCACCTCCCTGTGAAGATGGCTACCTACCTGTTAGGTGAGGGTGTAGCACACAATGGCTGAGGCATGCTTCTGGGTGGGGGCAGTGCTCCATCCTGCTCAGCTGTGGGCCAAGGGGGCCTGGTGGGAGTTGTAGTGCAGGCCTCCCAAACACCCACCCACCTCCCTGTGAAGATGGCTACCTACCTGTTAGGTGAGGGTGTAGCACACAATGGCTGAGGCATGCTTCTGGGTGGGGGCAGTGCTCCATCCTGCTCAACTGTGGGCCAAGGGGGCCTGGTGGGAGTTGTAGTGCAGGCCTCCCAAACACCCACCCACCTCTCTGTGAAGATGGCTACCTACCTGTTAGGTGAGGGTGTAGCACACAATGGCAGAGGCATGCTTCTGGGTGGGGGCAGTGCTCCATCCTGCTCAGCTGTGGGCCAAGGGGGCCTGGTGGGAGTTGTAGTGCAGGCCTCCCAAACACCCACCCACCTCCCTGTGAAGATGGCTACCTACCTGTTAGGTGAGGGTGTAGCACACAATGGCTGAGGCATGCTTCTGGGTGGGGGCAGTGCTCCATCCTGCTCAGCTGTGGGCCAAGGGGGCCTGGTGGGAGTTGTAGTGCAGGCCTCCCAAACACCCACCCACCTCCCTGTGAAGATGGCTACCTACCTGTTAGGTGAGGGTGTAGCACACAATGGCTGAGGCATGCTTCTGGGTGGGGGAGGGCTACATCCTGCTCAGCTGTGGGACAAGGGGGCCTGGTGGGAGTTGTAGTGCTGGCAGCATGTACACATGTACCCATGGTGATGTTGCTAACTACCTTTGGGGGCTTCAGGGGGAGTGTCTGTTGTATCTGTGAGAGATGTGTTGGGGGAGTGTTGTGCACATGAATGAATTTGTACCTAGGAGGTATTATTTTGTAATAGTGCAAGACAGTACATTTGTGTGATGTTAAGCATTTGTTTGTACTTACCAGCCTCCACTCCCCCGGGTATTCCTGAGAGACTCTCTGGATGTAGAATGCCAAGCACCTTCTCCTCCCATTCAGTGAATGTTTTGAGTGCAACGGTAGGGCCACTGCCTGTCCTGTGAGCCAGCTCATGGTTCTTGGCTCTCTTCTTTTTGACCACTGCCTTCAGATCGTGCCACCTCTTCACGATTTCATCTCTATTGCGTGGCACGGTTCCTACTGCATTGACCTTCTCTACTATCCTTCTCCACATTTGCGTCCTTGTTGCTAGTGGTGTCTGTTGGACCTGGTTACCAAACAATTGTGGTTCTACCCTGATTATCTCATCGACCATGACCCTCAACTCACTCTCACTGAATTTGGGCATTCTCTGTGGTGACATGGTGTGTGAGGTGTCAAGGTGTTTAGGGTGCAGGTTTGGGAGTGGTAGTGGTGGTTGTGATGTGTATGGTGTGTGCTGTGCAAAGGTGTTAGAGGTGCAGGTGTGGAAGTGGTGGTGGTGGTGGTGATGTGTGTGTGTTGTGCAGATTTGCCTCTCCTGTCATCTGTGGTGGATGTCCCCTCAGTTGTGGAGTTTTGCAAAGGATTGTGGTCTGTTGGGGGCTGGATTTATACTGGTGTCTGTGGGTGTGTCAGGATGGGGTATTGGTTGCAGGTGTGGTGTGTGTGTGAACCTGGGATTTGTAGTTTTGGAGTTTCCCATGGGGGTGTGTCTTTGGGCTGTGTTAGCTATTTTTGGGTGCATGCCTTGTATGGTTGGTGCACTTTGTGGCCATGTTGTGTGTTTTTCTAGCGACCGCCATTTTTTTAACGGAGCGTCCGCAGTGGTGGCTCAGCTATGGCGCTTCCGCTGTCTCACTGATTTTTCAATGTTGTCGACCGCGGCGGTCGGAAGCAGCGCACTGCACCGCGGGGATGTTGGGAATATCATAATTTTGATGGCGGTGTCTCCGCTGTGGTTGCGGGCGTTTGGGCTGTTTCTGCTGCAAAACCGACCGCCGCGGACAGGTTTGGGCCCTTTCCGCAGGCGTACGGCGGATTCACGGGTCTCCTTTCCTCCGCGGTTGGAGTTTTACCGCCGAGGATCCTAATCTAGCCGTCGGTTTTTCCGCGGTAGCGGCGGGCGGTGTTTTCCCGCTACCAGGGCGGTCGTTTTTTTTTCCGTCCGCCATCGTAATGACCTCCCTAGTTTTTTGGTAACAGTTATAGAATATTTATTTACATTGTAAATATGCATTAACCGCTTAGCTGCTTCGAACGTTCCGCGCCAGTGCGGAACGTTCTATTAAGCGGGCGGGGCCGCGTCGGCCAACGGACGTGTGCAGCACTACCGAGGTAGTGCTCGCGACGGCCGTTGGCCGACGCACGCAGCGAAAGGGTTAAATAATTAGATACAGTGTATATTTTTAATAACATAATTTTTTTAACAATTTTCTCATTGTATGACTTTTTAATATTTTTGCATATTTTTTAATAAATAATATTATATTTTGTATAATATTATTTAAGTTGTAAATATAAATAAAATTATTAAGGTAAGAAAACATTTTGATAAAGAAAATATTTTTTAACACACATTTTTTCATATTTTTAGCAAACATAATTTTTTTAAAGACAGTATTTTATTTTAATGTATAATAATACATAATATTAATTTTCTAATAATTATTATTTTAGTTTAACATTTTTTAACAGTAAAGAAAAAACATATAGTACATTAGTAATATTAATTATAATTTTTTTTTACATTTTTTAGTATTGCATTTGTAATGTACATTGATTTTAATGTAAAAAAGTATTTTTGTTATTTCATTTAGGTAGCCATTTTCTAAACTAAGTTGTATTTTGTAGGCTATCTGTGTTGTTTAAGTCATTTCTGAGGGGAGAACCTCGCGGTTGAAAGCTGCGTTGCATCGGTCAAGGTAAGTTTAATTTTATTACTTTTAGGCTTAATTTAGGTGTAGGTAATTTTGAAGGTAGTTAAGTACTGTATAGTGTATGTGTAGTTTGAATTTTGTGTTTTTGGTGCAGTTTAGTTAGTTGTTTTGCGTTTGCGAAATGCGGTTAGTTGGTTGATAGATAGGTGTTAGGATATGTATTATATGTTTGAATATGTTTAGAATATGGTGTTATTAGTGTGTTTATGTGTGTGTTTTAATGATTTTATTGTGTATTTGTGCGGGAGGGATTGTGTTGTTTTTTGTCAGGTTTTTGTCGTTTGGAAGTTGCCGTTGGGAGAAGCATGCTTTTTTTTTAAAGGAACTGTGTATTAGTTTCTAGTAAACTAATAATTATTTTACAGTTCCTTTATTTTTTGGGTTTTCCTGGAGCGTTTCTTTTTTTAATTCTATTTTTCGGGATTTTAATAGATAGGAGTCTACGGATACGTTGTCGCCGGATTATATTTTTTACAGTTGTATTTTTTCATTTTTTTGGGGGAAGTATTAAGTTTGTTTTGGGATATTTACATGTTTGGATTTATTAATGGCAGTTTCGATTCTGTTCTTCAGCGACCAAAAAGTAAGTAATTTTAAATTATTAATAATGGGAGGGAAATGTAATTTTTGTCCCTTTTATTGACGTTTGTAAATATATAAAATATATTTATTAGTTCAAATAATTTTTTTAAGTAAGTTAAAGTTAATTGACATAATTTTTATATTTTATATGTTTGCAGAGAAATGTTTATTTAGGAATTTAATGCATAATTACGATATTGCTATGTTTTTGTAGTACTGTTCTAAAGTAGTGATTTAGCTATTGTTTCTAGGAATTCGAGCCCTTTAGTGTTTGGGTAGAGTCTTACTTTGTATTGCAGGTGGTCAAACATTGTTTTAGTCTGTTTAATTAGTTTTGGACCTAGCAATGTTACAGACTGTTCAAGTCTTAGTTGTTGGTAGCTTTGTTCCTTTTGGAAGGATTGTATGATTTATGTGGGGTTGGTTGGGTTCTGCCTGTTGTGGCTTGGAAAGCATTATGCCATCCTTCCACAGCGTTATTAGTTTTTGCTTCTTTGTTTAGGGTACTGTTATATACATTCCACCATGGTATGTGGTATTTGGGCTGTCTCCTGTGTCCAGATCTGTGTAGCCTTCCCACCCAGGTATCCTCAAAATAGTTGAGTAGGGGACTTAGGGGCCTATTACGATGGCGGTCGGAAAACCTCCCCGACTGCCATGGTAGCGGGAAAAGACCGCCCGCATGGACCGCGACATCACCGCCGGTCGAATTACGATGACCAGCGGTCGAAATCCGACTGCGGCGGTCTGATCGCAGGCCTTAACATTGCGGCGGTTGCTGCTGCCCGCAGCACCGCTGCGATGCTGAAAGGAGCATGTCTTGCATTTCCCTGCACTGCGTGGCAGGCACTGCACAGTGCCTGCCACTTGGTACAGGGAAATGTAGGGGGGACCATGGGTACCCCCCCAGTGCACGCACACCCCCCAACACATTGGGGGCCCGCAACGGGCCCCCGGAAGACAATCTCATGCCTTTCCATGGCGGTTTGACCGCTGAGGAAAGGCTGGCTACCGCCGGCATCATAATCCTGCCGGCGGAGCCTGCTCTGCACCACCACCATTATCCCGGTCCTGCTCCGTCTGCCAGGCATGAGTGCGGATGGCAACCGGGGGGAAAGCGGCGGTCAGAATTTCCCACCGCCGCGGTCACCACCGCCATCCTAATTTGACCGGCGGTTTTCTTGGTTGCGATCGTGGGCGGATGTCCACCGCCGGTCCGGCGGGCGCCACCGCCGGCCCGGCGGTGGACATCCGACCACCATCGTAATAGACCCTCTAGTTTTTGTTCATTTGTTTGGTAGTAGGGGCTTTCTATTAAGAGATTGTAGTGTTCTGCTACATCAGTTATTGGGACGTATGCTAGTTCAATTAGTTTGTTTATTTCATATGCAAAATTGATATTAGTTGCATATTCTACACTGAGCGAAGATTGTTGAAGGTGTCTCCAAATGCATTGGTTAAAGTGGTAATAGCAACCTTGGATTGCTGTGTGAGGGTAGTTTTCCAGGATGGCTTGTATCATTGACTGTTCAAAGTCTATGATAATTTTTTGAGGGTAGTAATTATTAGTTTCTTGCTTTACTTTTGTGAAGAGTTCTACATAGGTAGTGGTTTGTTTGTTTGGTAACAGGGCATATATAAAGGGGATGTTGGTATTGTGATACAGTACATGGATTGTGTTTAATTGGTAAAATGGTTTGGGACATATTTTAAATGTACCGGCCATCTTCCTTGTCTCACAATTCTGGGGCCGATTCCGATCTCGGCCGGTAGGGCTCCGAATCGGATTCGGCTTTACCGGATCCGATTCGGAGCCCTGTTTCCCGACCGAACCGTACGCGGGTCCGGCCGAGCGAGTACGATGCGAAATCGCCGACCGACTCGTCCGGGCGTCCCGACCGCTCCGACCGACTCGCTCCCGGCTCGAACCGCTCCGACCGACTCGCTCGGACTCGACTCGCACCGCGCAATGGAGACGTTTCCCGGCCGGGTAAGTATGATGCGCGCCGCGAGCAGTCCGACCGAGCCGCGCACTCCGGCTCGTAAGAGCTGTCGGAGCCGGTACTTTGGGGGTCCGTGTCGGACCCCCTGTACGCATAGCCGCGCGAGTCGCACACAGGGGGACCCATGGGTCCCCCTACCTGTGCGTGTACGGCGCGAATCGCTTCGCCGCGTACCCGCTGTAGGGGGCGCCCTTGTCCGACTCGCACCCATTGAGTCAATGGGAGCCCGCGTACGCGTTGTACGACCGGCTCCCATTGACTCAATGGGAGTCCGACCGACTCGAGTCCGATAACATACGGACGCATCGTACTCGTTCGGTCGGACTGCACGGGTCCGATTCGGTCGGAAATCTCTCCGGGTCCGGCTCGGTCGGAGAAATTTCCGGCCCGAATCGGAATCGACCCCTCTGTAGTTTAAGTAAGTTTGTGGGAGTTGCATATATAATAATTCTTTTGTCATTAGATTTATTGTCATAAAGTAGAAATTGGTCTTCATTATGACTTACAGTGAGTTCAGGTGGGATTTGTATTTCACTGAAAGTTTTGGGGGTAGGTGGGGTGGCAGCAGTTGCTTTTTTTGTTCTAGCTATTAGCCTTTTCAATGTTGAGACAGAGGTAATTGGCCAGTTACATATTCTGGAACTCTGGGGAGTACATCTTTTAATATTTCAGTAGTTGGTCTTTGAGAGCTAGTGCTAGCTCCTTTCAGAAAGTCTAAAGCGTCTCTCAATTCTATTTCAGCTATGTTAGGGGGGTGGTTGTGTTCCTTAACATGTACCACAGTAGTTTCTTTAGTTGTAGCCCTCCCATAACATGCATTTGAATAATATTTGCTGCATTTCCAATTAACTTTGTCGCCTGTCTGTTTCTCCTGGGTGTAGACATATCCCATATAACATAATAAAAATGTTCCTTTCTGGGAAGTTATGAATTTGGCACCTTCAGTCATTCTGATGTTTCAAATGCTATGAGAAATGTATATAAAAAATATTAAATGAATTGCAATTGTTTTAATTTTAATACAGGTTTTTATATACATTATACTTACATGTTTGAATATGTTGAATTTTTTTTGACGCTGAGGTGTTTCTGTTGGTGCTTGCCTTTAGTGTTTATTTTGATTTCCTGCAGAAGAAAAATGTTAATGTTAATAAATGTGTTTAACAGCATTTATTTCATTTTGGGGTTTGTGTGGTTAGTGGGCTATTTCAGTTGGGAATTTTACTCGTTCTAATAGTTTAATTGAGATTTATACTTACTTTTTTGGCAAGGTGGTTTTTGGATGATGTTATTTAGTTATTATAGAAAGTGCTTTACGATTATTTTATGCAGTTGTAACATTAAATAGATATTTTACTTACTTTTTGAAGTTGTATTCAGAGCTTTCAATGATGAAGTCCAGTGTTGCAGCAGCAATCCGGCAGAGATTCCCCTTATTCTTGGTTTTGTTGTTGGAGCATAATATAATGTTACATTTTCTTTTGTTTATATAGTGTTTGTTTAATTATGCTTTCAATCTTATTGGGTTATTTTAGTTGTAGGTATTTTTCATTGGTTGTTACTAATGTTTTCAATTAATTTGGCAGTTTTTTCCTTATATGGAAAACGCTAATTAATGTTCAGCTGAACTTTTTTTATTATTACTTTATTTAAAGGTGTAATAGTACATTATTTGTATTTTATTTTGCATTCATGTATATCAAAAAATATTTATTTTATGTATCGTGTGTGCAAGTATAATACATTTGTTGAGTTCAAATATGTTAAAGTTATATTTTTAAATTAAAATGTATTTAGTGCTAAATTTATTTATTTAATGAGTTGTGTGTGTTTGTGATATTGTTTATATTATTTTTGTTATATATGATGGTTTAAAAAATATTTGTACAGTGTCAATATTTTTTTTGGGGTGATAGTGTGATCTATATTTTTGTTTTCGATATTTGTGTCATTTTGTATGTTTATTTAATGATTTCGATATAAGTTATTACGATATTTTTTTGATCGATATTAGTTATATCGATGTTAATGTTTGTCGATAATTTTGTGTCAATATTTGGGTATTTTTTTAAATAAGTATAGAGTATCGATATTTATGTTATCAATATATGTGTGTCGATAATTTTGTAGATCAATATTTTGAGTGTCGATGTTATGTCAGTGATCCACTTCCATCACTTTGGGCCCTGTATTCCCCAAAAGGCAAATCCAGGTTCTCGCTGAAATATGGTTATCATGCCTCCCCCTGGGTAATCAGTTGTTTCCACTGTTGTCTCCTCTTGAGCTGGAAATAAATAATCCTGGTCTTCCTAGTATGACAATATTCAGGGAACTACAAGCCTGTTAGACTGACCGATTCCATACAAAAGCAGTTTGTGAACAAGTGTTGGTACATCTACAGGACTGGATTTCAGAAGAGGGTGCCTTGTCTGATTTTCAGGCGGGCTTCAGAGCCAATGTTAGCACTGCAGACCAGGTTTTCCGATTTTCTTCCATTTACTGGAGAGAGGTACTAATAAACAAGGGCAAGCTTTTTGTTCCCTTTGTAAAAACTCTGTTTTCTCTTTATATTAATGGGGTGATTGAGTATTTGAACAGGGATGGGTGCGATGCGCCCAAACTTGAGGGGGGGAGAGTCCTGGCCCTCCTCTTAGCAGACGATACCCTGCTGATTTCTAAGTCACTGTGAGGGCTCCATTTGTTTCTCGACTTTTTAAATTCCTTTTGTGATGAGCAGGGCTTGGAGCACCAAGACTTAGGGGTCAATTCCGATCTCGGCCGGAAGCGCACCTAACAGTATTCGTCCGGAAAAAATACAAGCCGAACGCATGTTTCCCGACCGATTCGAACACTCGTCCGAACGAACAAGTACGATGCACATAACAGCCCAGATTCCGAGCGAGCCGTACTCACCAATTCCAGCTCCTGTTCCCCGCCCGAGCCGGATCCGTAAACGCCGATTTGAGTCTCACGGAAGCAAATACACAGCACCTTCCGGCCGGACTAGTACGATGCGCCTTCCGTACGCGCCGAACCCGTCGCTACGTCCGGCACGTCAGAGCATCCGGGAGAGCTGCACATAAGCTCCGATTCGCGCCACAAGACGATCCACGGCGACGAGACGGACAAGCCAGCGACGAGTACGAGTCGAAGCCACGAGAAACCCGAACGAGACGACCCAACCATGAATCCCATCGTGCAGGTCCTACCAATACTCTACATCTATTACCGGGACCGGTACGGACGCGTACGACGCAGACGGTAAGTAAAACACCCACAACACAAACAAACGACACGTACCCGAAATATGTCACACACACATAGGGATGCACAAATGAAGTACACTAGCAACAGCAGAACCATAGGGGTGGGATGGCTATCACCAATGCCATACACACCCATAGGGGGATGGATGCCTACACTAATACCATCCCCACTCATAGGGGGATGGATGCCTACCACTACCACCACCCCTACTCAGGGGGGACTGGATGCCTGTCACTACTACCATCCCCACCCATAGGGGGATGATGCCTACCACTAATACCATCCCCACTCATAGGGGGATGGATGCCTACCACTACCACCACCCCCCCTACTCAGGGGGGCCTGGATGCCTGTCACTACTACCCTCCCCACCCATAGGGGGATGGATGCCTACCACTAATACCATCCCCACTCATAGGGGGATGGATGCCTGCCACTACTACCATCCCCACTCATAGGGGGATGGATGCCTACCACTACCACCACCCCTACTCAGGGGGGCCTGGATGCCTACCACTCCCACCACCCCTACTCATGGGGGCCTGGATGCCTGTCACTACTACCCTCCCCACTCATAGGGGGATGGATGCCTGCCACTACCACCACCCCTACTCATGGGGGCCTGGATGCCTGTCACTACTACCCTCCCCACTCATAGGGGGATGGATGCCTGCCACTAATACCATCCCCACTCATAGGGGATGGATGCCTGCCACTAATACCATCCCCACTCATAGGGGGATGGATGCCTGCCACTACCACCACCCCTACTCATGGGGGCCTGGATGCCTACCACTACCACCACCCCTACTCACTGTCACTACTACCATCCCGACTCATAGGGGGATGGATGCCTGCCACTAATACCATCCCCACTCATAGGGGGATGGATGCCTGCCACTACCACCACCCCTACTCAGGGGGGCCTGGATGCCTGTCACTACTACCCTCCCCACCAATAGGAGGATGGATGCCTGGCACTACTACCATCCCCACTCATAGGGGGATGGATGCCTACCACTACCACCACCCCTACTCAGGGGGGCCTGGATGCCTGGCACTACTACCCTCCCCACCCATAGGGGGATGGATGCCTACCACTAATACCATCCCCACTCATAGGGGGATGGATGCCTACCACTACCACCACCCCTACTCATGGGGGCCTGGATGCCTGTCACTACTACCCTCCCCACCCATAGGGGGATGGATGCCTACCACTAATACCATCCCCACTCATAAGGGGATGGATGGCTGCCACTACTACCATCCCCACTCATAGGGGGATGGATGCCTACCACTACTACCATCCCCACTCATAGAGGGATGGATGCCTACCACTAATACCATCCCCACTCATAGGGGGATGGATGCCTGCCACTACTACCATCCCCACTCATAGGGGGATGGATGCCTGCCACTACTACCATCCCCACTCATAGGGGGATGGATGCCTACCACTACCACCACCCCTACTCAGGGCGGCCTGGATGCCTGTCACTACTACCCTCCCCACCCATAGGGGGATGGATGCCTACCACTAATACCATCCCCACTCATAGGGGGATGGATGCCTGCCACTAATACCATCCCCACTCATAGGGGGATGGATGCCTGCCACTAATACGATCCCCACTCATAGGCGGATGGATGCCTGCCACTACCACCACCCCTACTCATGGGGGCCTGGATGCCTACCACCCACACAACCCCTACTCATAGGACGGGTAATGCATGACACAACCAGCATACTCCAACATAAGGAATGTCTAAAAAATACATCCCCCCAACACCATGACAAGCGTGTGTAGTCTGTGTCAAATGCCTACAACACTGAACATGACATTGAACATACAATGTGACCCCCTATCACATGTGTCACACATAAATGTGTGTGGCCTCCACAATGCAAGCAGACCAAGACCACTGTGGGAATGGGGTCTAAACCCCCATCATCACACTGACCAAAAGGTAAGTGTGGGGTCCATAGCTGAAGCAAATTTTGAACAGTGTGGCAATGGGGTCTAACGCCCCATCATCACAGTGACCAAAATGTAAGTGTGGGGTCCATAGCTGAAGCACATTTTGAACATTGTGGCAATGGGGTCTAAAGCCCCATCACCACAGTGACCAAAATGTAAGTGTGGGGTCCATAGCTGAAGCACATTTTGAACATTGTGGCAATGGGGTCTAAAGCCCCATCACCACAGTGACCAAAATGTAAGTGTGGGGTCCATAGCTGAAGCACATTTTCGAACATTGTGGCAATGGGGTCTAAAGCCCCATCACCACAGTGACCAAAAGGTAAGTGTGGGGTCCATAGCTGAAGCACATTTTGAACATTGTGGCAATGGGGTCTAAAGCCCCATCACCACAGTGACCAAAAGGTAAGTGTGGGGTCCATAGCCGAAGCACATTTTGAACATTGTGGCAATGGGGTCTAAAGCCCCATCACCACAGTGACCAAAATGTAAGTGTGGGATCCATAGCTGAAGCACATTTGAACAGTGTGGCAATGGGGTCTAAAGCCCCATCACCACAGTGACCAAAATGTAAGTGTTGTCATGGGAAAAGCTGCAAATGACAAACTGCATGGATGATTCCTGGTCACACAACAACAAACACATCAGTGGCATAGTAGTGCTTGTGTCCCATAGCAACATAGATTGGGTGAGGCAAACAGTGCAGTGCCAATGAAACATCGCTTTGGCCATGTGCAGACAAACATCACCCATGGGGGCTCACATTGTCAACATTCACGAATAACACAATGACAGAAGTGACCATCATAATGCAGACCCACATATCTGCACCAATGGACACACAAATGTAGATATCCTGTGGAGACTGTAGATGTCAGGTGAACAAATACCATTCCATGGCAGCAATAGGACATACAAACCATGATCATTGTGCTGACTGATGACCTAGGAGTCCCAGGGACAGCAGGGGAAACCCACCAAACAACATACAGCCAATGGCACACTAAAGAAATGCCAATGCAGTGGTGCAAATGCACAAACACAAACAGGCAGACTCACACTGCATATCAAACACAACAGGTGATGGGGGTGTGCCAGTGTCCCCAGGCAACCACACAACA
This sequence comes from Calotriton arnoldi, assembly GCA_963921515.1. Lineage (NCBI taxonomy): Eukaryota > Metazoa > Chordata > Amphibia > Caudata > Salamandridae > Calotriton > Calotriton arnoldi. The sequence continues at coordinate 1,203,571 of CAWUFW010005616.1, forward strand.
CATGAGGAGGCCTGAATCCCTATTACACAGATGTCAATACAGTGCCACACAAAAGTAACTCATGGATCGGATTCCCCTATGTGGGCAATCAGGCATTGTTAGATGAGAGGGAGCCCAAATTACAAATGTCACACAAGCTTGTAGGAACAGCAACTAACACAGCAAGAGACAGACCCACCACAGCACTACCTCCAGGGACCCCACATTGTGGTGACACTGGCCTGCATGATAATCCCACTGTGATGACAAAGGTAGATGTCGTACACACTGTGAACCACAGTCATGTGTCCTGAGCAAGTAACTACCATCACACCTACACAAGCACAAATCAATCAGCACGGCCTGTCAGCCAAGGCCAACATGGAGGTAGGGGTCTAGCCGTGCAACAACTCTCATTTGCACACACTCAACACCACACACCTTGACCTCCACCAATGTGCAGCAGTGAAGCTCACATGGACTGGTGACATTGCACATGCACCCATGACAATCCCAGGGGTGGTGGGGGAACTAAGGTGGAGATACCCATCACACATGGCCAGTCAACAAGACTTGTGAATGTCTGACACACTGCACAGTACGCTGTACATGGGCATGACGTCAAATCCACACCAAACAATGGGATCCCGGCCACAGTCACACACCAATGAAGAAGCCAAGGTCACCCACAAAGAACACACATAGACAACTTCCAACATTGCAGCTCTGACCCTGAGGAGTGGCAGCAGTCACACACACAACGTGTCACAATCACTGAAAGCTAACACAAACTGTAAATTATATGACTTGTGTAACCAACAAGTGCCAAGGCGAATCCTGACTGTGTCTCATCTGCGTTTGCCCACAAACTCAGCCCTGACAGCAAACACACCTATGGATGACACCCTGATCACCAGTAATGTGCCATGCACCCACATCACAGAGAACCCAGTGCGAAGATTTGGGGGGAACATTGCTCAACTCAGCAAGCATCACAAACAGGAACATCACTAGGGACCCCAGCCTGCGTAGCAAAATGGAAGTGAACACACACAGACATGCTCACACAACACACACCTTGGGCTCAGGCAATGTCACAGAATTACACACTGCCATGAGGGGACTCCACTCCTGTGTACGGAAAGCTGTGCCATACGTTGTCTCTGCAGGGCTCAATCATGTCAGCAGAACACTTGGTCACTCAGTCAACAATTAGCACAAAATGAAGGCTCTCGTCACATCAGCCTGGTCATGGCAGTGTCACCGAAATCATCTGCACCGATCAAATACACATGTATAGCAAGTTGCACTGATACCACAGATGAGTCCTTCCCCATTGATGCCCAAACTTGCATGTCCAGTGGAGATGGTCACACGGTCAGGGAAATAGACAAATTGAACAATGGCAAGCACAACAGATGTGCAGGGGTGTAAGCCACAGATGTGATATTGCAAAAACATGTAGGGAATCCCATTGGCAAATATGAAAAACATGACACCCTCATATTGCTGCAAAGGATGACATGGCTACACACCAGGATAGGACACATTCACCGTGGACCACATGGGGTCCTGCACAGTAACACTTCATTTACCTGATAGCAAAAATCACCATCACTGCAGCAAGGGCATGTTTAGCATCCTCAACATCATGTACATCTGAAGCAAAACCACTGGAGATCTGAAAGGAGCTTTATTCAGCATATGTGATTTTATAATAGAAAGTCCAGACAAAACCCAAAGGCCAATGGCCAGTCCATGACTGAAGTCCAAACAGGGTGACAGTGGCAGATGTCACCCTTTGCTTTCCTGCACTGCTACTAACCAGGGACACTCCCCTCAGAGGGGCATACGGGGGGTCAGGCCAGGCACCGCAGGGACAGGATCAGGGCTCACCAGAAGGAGGCAGGGAAGGGGTGGCTGGTGGTGGAGAGTCACTGACAACTGCAGTGGAGGTGTCTGACATGGTGTGTGCCGGCACAACTGGGGGGCATGAGTCAGATGGTGTGGGTGCCGGCACAACTCCAGTGACCTGGCCAGATGGAGTGGACAGGTTCCCCACTGCAGTGCCCAAGTCAGACGGGGTGGTAGTGGACTCCACTGCAGTGCCCATCTCCGGGGAGTAGAATGGGGTTCAGGTAAGGTGGGCAGGACAGAGGGGGAGGACACGGTCTCCACACCAGTGGCACAAACATGTGCAGCGGGGGTGTGGGGCTGGAAGAGCAAGTGGTAGGTGGAGAAGGTCGCATCATTTTGGGGATGGTGTATCTGTGTGTGGGGGAACCTGGGACAGGGTGTGGTGGGGGAACCTGTGTTGTGGGTGCCTGAGGGATGGAGGAAGGAGACTGTGTGGTTGACCTGCAGGGCGGTGGCGGGGTCTTGCTCTTCCGGGACCAGGGGGACTTGCGGGTGGGGGCCTCAGTCTGTCTGCGCCTGGGGGAGGGTGTCCGGGGGCGAGGGGCACTCCCCTCTGTGTGGGTGGACTTCCTCTCCCCCCTGTATGCTGGATCAGCGGGATCGGAGGGGAAGAGGCCGAGGTCATAGAGGAAGAGCTGCTTTGTAGGTGGGGTTGCAGGTGAGGCAAGGGAAGGGGTCTTGGAGGGAGAGGATTTTGAGGACTGCGGAGTGACTGTGGATGCCTGTGTGTGTGTCTGTTCCCCATTCCCTGTGGGTGTGGTATCAGTCCCCTGAGGATGCTTGTGTGCACGTTTTGCCCTTGTTTTGTGTGTTTCTTTGCTGCTCGTGTCTGTGTGTTTGGGTGATTGTGCAGGTGTGCATGTGCTTGGGACAGGTAGGGTGCCAGGAAGTGTGGATGGGGCAGAGGTAGGAGGGGTGATGGACTGTTGGAGGAGGGACACTGCTGCTGTCAGGGAGGAGTCCATGGACCTATTGCTCCTCTGTAGGGCAGACATGCCCGTCGAGATGCCCTCCATGATTGACACCAGCTGTGTCAACAGAGTGGTGTGTGCATGGAGGACACTCAGCATTGCTGTCTGCCCTACATGGAGCTGCCGAAGTAGGTACACAGACTCCTCACTCAGGGCAGCAGGGGACACAGGGGCAGGGGGTGCGGTGCCTGGCACGAAGGAGACACGCTCCCGAACACGGGAGCCTCCACGGACCTCTGGAATGGGAGCCAATGGGAGGGCGGTGGTGGTGGTGGTGGCGGGGCCAGACATACTAGCTGGGGTGTGGTGGCTGCTGACACCTGCCTCTACAAGGGAGTCATCCTCCGAGCTGCTGTGGTCCTCAGCTGAGGTGGATGGTGCTGAGGACTCCTCGGTGTGGCTCCCCTCGCTCTCCGTGCCACTGGGTCCCTCCGACCACTCATCAGCTGCTGACCCAGTCTGGCTCTGCAGCTCCTCCTGGTCCATGGAGCTGTCCCCTCCTGTGGCCGTGGATGTATCTGCAAACAATTAGGGAAACAGACAAACATCAGTCACTGCACTGACCGCACACACCACAGTAAGTACAGCACATTACAGAGCAAGCCCTGGCATCCTCAGTTGAACATTGCCAAAAGTCCTCACACAGATTAGGAGAAGCCAATTGTCAGTATGATGGTCAACCATGGCACTCACACCCCTCCTGCCCTTGCACCCATCTGTCTGGTGCCTGTTGGATGGAAATACCCCAGTGTGGACACATGCACCACGTACACAGTTGTTGGACATTGCAGAGAACACGGTGAAGTATGTGAACATGCACACATCACATCTCTTGCCATTGAGTTAGTACAGGTGTCCGGGTAAAGGGATGGCCAGAGTCTAATTAGAAATGCATGTGATGCATACCAGCACCAGACACCATGATGCACCCATGTCCGGATAGTCAATGCCACAATGGGGTGCATGTAGCACATGTCACTCCCCTGCAGGATCACTCTTAGGAAGTTAAATGCCATGGCACAGGCATGCCTGCAAAGTCATACATCACTGTCTCCAGTCACATGGGCATGGCAGCCAGCCAACAACAGTCTGCACTGTGTCACAATCCTAGGTAACGGGGAATGCAAGTTATGTAGCTGACAAGTGCACATGTCCATCCCCCACAAACCACATCATCTGAACTCTTATTTGTCCACGTCATGCCAATTGGACATATGGGAGACATGAAACACAACTCTATGAACCTGAGCACCTCACAGTCTGCTGTGAATGAAAAACAGCTGCCTGAAGTTCACAGTCGCATACACCTGTGTGCACAGTCAAGTGATCAAACACCTATAAGTCACAGAAGTATCGTCTCTCATGGTCACATCTCAAATGGCATGCTGAGCCCTAAACGATAAACATCCCAGTAGTCCTGACAAAGAAGCCACAGCACAATGACACAGAGGCAGACACCTGAGGGAACATTTCACTGATCACAACATGTCAGCTGATACACGGGAGTGGGAGTACAGAGTGTATTGTATGCACTGGAGTAGGCATGACTGTCCTGCTCCACCTGAAAGAGGGATGAGCCCTGGACAGTAGGCAGGTGGCTAAGCATGTGTGACACACTTGATATACATACTCCCGAGGCCCAAACATTGTTCCCACCCGCAGCATGGGTGTGTGCCAAATACCCCAGGGACATGTGGTGATTCAGATCAGCAAGTGGACCACATATCAAAGTTACACCCAGATTACATGTCAGAACTTAGGCATTGTGTAAGCAATTGACCCACCCATGAATCCCACAACAAAGTCACGGGAACAAATGCTGTCCCCCACCTTGAGCGAAGCAAAATGCAAGGACACAGTACCCAAGTGACACAATTTCCTGACTGTAAGGGCCACACATATGCGTATCAGATGAGGAGTGGGCATGTAACAATTGAGGGACAGGGGTCCTGGACCACAAGACTGATGTACTGTGGAAGTTTAACCAGGCCAGAGGAGGGCACATAGCATGTCAGACAAAGTTCACAGTGCAGTCATGGACTCACCCCCTCCTTGCTGCTGTCTGGCCTTCAGCTGCCCATCCAGGTCAGGGAAGACCACCGCCAGGATCCTGAGCATGTGGGGGGTCAAGGTCCGGTGTCCCCCCTCCTGCGAGGAGGCGACAGCTTCAGCTGGACCCTTGCGATCCTCCGGGTCCAGCCCGAAGGTCCTGCCACCTCTTCTGGCAGTTGCGGATCCGGCGCTTGTAGACCCCCACAGATCTTACTGCCCGGGCGATGGTCAGCCAGATTTCCTGCTTCTGGTGGGCATCAACCTGTGAGGATGACAAAGTGAAAATGCCATTACTACACATGCAACATATACGTGCATCACACAGTTGGATATACATGTCTCAATGACAGGGGCATATGATGTACACAGGCAGTGCAACGATGGCTATGAACAGTTTGCCAGCAGTTACTACATGGTATCATTGTCTGGGAAGTAAAACCTTGTTGGAATGCACTGTTACTGCACTGTACCTGTTCAGTGCATGTAACTACACACTTTGGGGGTGAGAACTACTCAGTGAGCATGCTAGTCAGTGGTGTGCACACTGTAAGTCTTGCTAGTCAGACAACATGCACAATTAGTAAGGCAGTGGACAGCACACTCACCTGCTCTCCTGGTTTCCCATACAGCTTGCTGTACTGTGGAAGGAGGCTGTCCAGCAGGGCCTGGTTCTCCTCAAGGCTGAAGGCTGGGGCTCTCTCCACAGTACGTGCCATTGCAGTAGCCAGAGGATGCAGAGACAGCAGCAGTGTTGGTGGCAGATGTCGTCCTGGAGCATGTAGTGCAGGCAAGTGAGCTCTCTGGGGAACAGCCAGCATTATATGTGTGCTGCAGAGGCAGATACTGTCCCATGTGTCCAAAGTGATAGGTCCAAGTCGTTTGCATCTTCTGAATCTGGCCAATCCATGGAATTGCACCACTTATACACGCCCACAGCATCCTTCAAAAGTTAAACTTCATGACACCCATGAATTTGCAACATTGTTGTGGCTGGCCAACTGAATTCACTGCATCCGACTCGTTACAGCTTCGAAAATGTGTCCGTTGCCATGCCAGGCCCTAGCCAATGCATGCGCACCATCCGGACCATTGCTGTACAACGCGTATTTCAAAAAACAACGCGTACACGCTCACATCAAATGCAATGTCCAATGCGTGCGCACTGATCGGTCCATTGCTGTACAACGCGTACCCGCTCACAACAGATGCAATGGCCAGTGCGTGCACACCGATCGGTCCATTGCTGTACAACGCGTATTCCAGGAAACAACAGATTCAATGGCCAGTGCGTGCACACCGATCGGTCCATTTCTGTACAACGCGTACCCGCTCACAACAGATTCAATGGCCAGTGCGTGCACACCGATCGGTCCATTGCTGTACAACGCGTATTCCGGGAAACAACAGATTCAATGGCCAGTGCGTGCACACTGATCGGTCCATTGCTGTACAACGCGTACCCGCTCACAACAGATTCAATGGCCAGTGCGTGCACACCGATCGGTCCTTTGCTGTACAATGCGTATTCCGGGAAACAACAGATTCAATGGCCAGTGCGTGCACACCGATCGGTCCATTGCTGTACGACGCGTCCCTGTACAGGTCACTCGCATATGTCACCATGCTTGTCACTGGTGAACGTATGCCAGCCACATATACTTGCCAGGGACTCAGGGGCACACCTACAACACCACAGCCTGTCCACACTGTATCCTAAGGCATGTAAGGCTGCATTACCTTTTCTGTGTATGGGGGTCAACATGTGGTTTTTGGGGTGGCACTTGGGGGCAGCCACTCCCAGGCTGTGCACGTGTTCATGGGGACAGGATTCTTTGTGTGTTGTGCACATGACCACTGTGATGTGCAATTGTTCATTTCAGAGCATGTGGCATGGTCACATTTCCAGGTTGTGTATGTGTATGTCATGTCACATACCCCCAGAGTCCCATGTGGGAAGGTATGTACGTCACAGGGTGACCCATTGCCACAATGGTGATGGCCCTCCACAGTCTGTGTGCATGTTCTGTTTCTGATGTCTCTGATTCCATGTGCACAATGGGAGACAGTCTCCACATCCACGTTGTTTGTGCATGGACTTTGATGTTGTGCGTGTGTGTGTCACAGACGTCCATGTCTGTCCTGCGGAGGCAACAGGGGCCACTACCTGTGCGAGTCATGTTTGTTTTTCTGACGTGTACATGATACGCCATGTCATGCCAGTGTCCATGTGGCAAGACAGGGTCCCTGGGAATCTACCTGTCAATGAGCTGTGATGCCTGGGGCGCATCTGTCCAGACATGTCACTGTGGTGTGTGTTTGGAATGTGACAGCAGTAAATGGGTACTGTGACACAGCCTAATGGTTTCCCATAGCACAACCTGGAACCTGTTGTCAACACATGTTGAACTGAGATGTTAGATGATGGCCATGTAGGTGCCATATATGTCCATACAGAACGGCACACACATCAAGTACTTGTGTCTCGTAATGATTTATCATGTGATATTGAGTATGGTGAATGGCACATATGTGGGGTGACTGACAATCTTTCTTTCTTCACCTATGCACTGCAGGGCACCAGCTGTCCATAGACCATTCCCTGACCTAGCAACGATGGTGGAACGTGACAGCATCCGACGGTACCGCTTCACCAGGCAGCTGATTGAGGATTTGGCAGTGCGCTTGGCCCCACATTTGCAACCGGGCCGGCCGTACCCTACAGCGCTGACCCCCAAGGTGAAGGTGATGGCAGCCCTACACTTCTTTGCCACCGGTACCTTTCAACACACTGTGGCGACTGCTGGTGGGATGTCACAGACTATGTTCAGCCGTGTGCTACGCGATGTTTTCGAGGCAATGTTGAGATGCCTGAACCAGTACATCTATTTCCCTAAACGTCACCAACTCACTGACGTCAAGAGTGACTTCTATGCCCTGGGGAGGATGCCACATGTCATTGGCTCCATTGATGGGACACATGTGGCTTTGGTACCACCACAGGCACATGAGCAGGCATACAGGAACAGGAAACAGTATCATTCGATCAATGCTCTGGTGGTATGTCTTGCAGATATGAGCATCTCACATGTGTGTGCCCGTTTCCCTGGTTCAGCACACGATGCCTACGTGATGAGGAGTAGTCGCATCCCGAGGATGATGTCACAGATGCAGAACCAGCGTGCCTGGCTTGTCGGTGTGTACTGACTTTGTTCCATTGTGTGTGTTCTGCTATGTTGTATTCCGCCCTCTTTTCCAACTCAGCTAATGTGCAATTGTCTGTCTGTAGGTGACTCCGGATACCCCAACATGCCGTGGTTGCTGACACCCCTCAGGAACCCTGTGACACCAGCCCAGATGCGCTACAATGAGGCACATGGTTGGACCAGGAGAGTGATCGAGCGGACATTTGGTCTCCTGAAGAGCCGCTTCCGCTGCCTGGACAAGACAGGAGGGGCCCTCCCATATGACCCAGCAAAGGTGTGCAATATTGTCATTGTCTGCTGCATGCTACACAACCTGGCAGTGCGGAAGGAGTTGCCTCTCATTCTGGATGACGATGACCAACATCCGCCACCTGTGGAGGATCCTGGCCTGGGCCACGATGCCAGTGATGATGATGATGATGAGGGTGATGTCCGCACACAGCTCATCACCAACTTCTTCAGCTGAATGTGAGTATCCAGAGATGTCATGTCAATGATTTGAGTTTGCATGATATGTGTTGGTGGTGCTCTGTTGCTGTTTGAGTGTGGCCATGTGCTACTTGACTGGATGCGTGCAGCGATGTGTCGTTACAGGTAGTCTGTACTCCCCAACAGTGTTGTCATGCTAACTTGGTTTTGTGTAGGTATCTTGTGACATGTATTGGGCATGAGTATTGCAGTTCTGTCCTGTTCTTCAGTGCTTTTGACTGTGTGTCATGTCTGTCTTTCACAGGGTACTTTCAGAGTTGTTTGGTCAACTCGGATCCCCCGACACCATGATTCAGCTTTCAGGGTGGAAGCAGTCGTTTTCCTACAGGTGATGTGCCACACACCCCTGGACTTTATTTCTTCTAGACTTGTTGACTGTGTGGCCACTGCCACGTAGGATTACCTTGCATCTGTAGTGGAAACAACATGTTGCAAATGTGTAATAAACCTGTGCTTCACTTTGGGATGTGCGTTGTCTGTGGTCACACATCTGACTGACATGTGCTTACTGCACCTGTGGGCTAGTTAACACAGACTGTGAATATGTGTGGTGTCTGTGCATTCCACTGTATTTCCTGGCAACATCAGTGTAGGCGATGAGTCTGATGGCCCTGGTGTGTATGTGTTGTGTAGCCCTAGTGGTGTGTCTCCCTCATGTGTGTCACGTCGCCATGACTCACATGACGGTGTTGAACTTGCTGTAGCAGTTAGCATGCACAGTGTCATTTAGCAGATCACCATCTCCATGACAGAAACCACGTTGGAATCACAACAGAGGCAAGTATGGTGGGTGCTGTACATTGGGATTGGAATCTAAAGTTCCCAGATGAGTTGGAAGTCTTGGTAGCAGAAATGTCCTGAGTAAAGTCCACAGTCATCTGATACATTGGGCCAACTTAAGCTCCCCATGTCATGTGGGAGAGTTGTGTTGCATTCGACAGGGTGAACAGTTTGCACACAAAGGAGAATTTCCAGAACCGGTGTTGGGTTCCTGGGGGATGTACATGGCCATCGGCCTCTCAGTTTTCCTTCCTCGGACGACCCCTCTTCTTTCTGGGGGGACCCTCACGTGCAGGCTGCTGCGGTGCAGAGGACTCTCCGCTAGAGTCATCCTCCCTCCCTGTGGCAGTTGCAGTTGTTGCAGCACCAGATGTTGTGGGCACACAGGGAGGTGTGGCCATGTTGGTGCTAATCTGGCGGAGGCATGTCAATATGTCCCTATGCACCGCTGTCAGTTCTTCCAATGTGTCCCACTTGGACTCCATGCCAGACATGTGTGTCTCCACACGGGAGATGTGTGTCTCCACACCGGACATGTGTGAGTCCAAGCGGGCATGATGGGCAGCCTGCTGCTGTTGAATGTCCTTGAGGATCCCCACTACCTGGCTGACCTCTCTGGTGCTATTCTGGTACGCCTCAGCAATGCGTGCCAGTTGTGGGTCATCATGCAGTCCAGACCCCTCTGCAAACAGCGACCTATGTCTACCACCCCTGGCGACACGTGCGGGACGTGTGGTGGCACGCACAGGTAACCGTAGGCCCACTTGGGGGTTGTTACTGGGGTCGTTGTCCGTTGCTCCACGTTGGGCCGGGGTCCCTGTGCTGTTGTCATCGGTGGTCCTTGGTCTGTCCGTGGTGGCAGGGGTGGTCTGTGTGTTGGCAGTTGTTGGAGGGGTGGGTGCAGGGGGTGCAGATGTTGGTCCTGCTGGTGCTGCATGATGACTCACACCGGAGGGGCCAGGTAGGTCTTCGCCATCCGAGGAGTGCAGAGGCTGTTCCACAACAGTGAGCTCAGTGTCCCCCGGAGCCTGGGACAGGGACTCCTCATCGTCTGCTGCTGTGTCCCCATCATCACCTGTTTTTGGAAGAGACACACAATGTATGTTATGTTTCTACGGGCATCAATGGTTCACACACCTGACAGTTGTGACTGTACCTCTGGATGTGGGCCTGTACATTGCATTGTCCTCAGTTGTCACAGTCAGAGGTTGATATTGGTGTAGCACATTGTCCTGCCAACCTGAAGCTTTTCAATGTGAATGTTGAGGTGTGTGCATGGCCAGCATTGGTGGTATTTGGTGGACATCCGGCCCTCCTTCTCCCCCCAGCCCAGTTATCCCACCATGAAGCATGGCACCCTTGCAGTGTGTGCAGGTTGACTCTCAGGATGTCAGTCAGTGGTGTCCGGCTGTTGGTTGTTGCACAGTTCCCAGCAGGGCCTTGTGCTCACCACAGCTGAGGCCAGTGTCAGACATCTTTGAAGTGGCTTTTCACTCCCTGTGAGGTGTGCATGCTTCAGTGTGAGCTTGCTGGGCCATGTGGGTGGGGGATGTTGAGCTGTGACTACCACTCCCATCATGCTATTGCCTACACCCCCCTACCCAGCATGCCCATACTTCCTTCCTTTTGACTCTGCTTCCCTCTGGGGTAGTGTGCCTGTGCTGACAGGATGGCTGACAGTGTTGTCCTGGCGTTTGTTTGGCTACAAGTTCCAAGAGTGTCCCTGTGCTTCACACAGCATAGCCCAGGGTGGTGGTTCTTTGTGGGATATTTAATTGGAGTGTGAGGCATTGCATTCTCCCAGGTGAGTTGTGTGGAGTTTGTGTTAAGGGGGTGTGTAAGAAAAGCTGCTTGTAACTATGGTCAGAGCTGTCAGTCCTCCTTCCCACCCAGCCAGATATTCCACCATGGAACGTGCTTCCATTGCAGGGAGTGCAAGTTTGCTTTCAGGATGTCAGTCAGTGGTGTCCTGCTGTTGGTTGGTGCCCAGTTCCCAGCAGGGGCTTGTGCTCCCCACAGCAGTACCCAGTGTCAGCCATCTTGTCAGTTGTTTTCCACTCCCTGTGATGTGAGCATGGTTCAGAGTGGTGTTGATGGGCCAATTGTGAGGGTGAGCAATATCTGTGACTGCAACTCCCATCATGCTATTGCCTACACCCCCCTTCCCAGCATGGCCATACTTCCTTCCTTTTGAGTGGACTTCACTGTGTGTGAGTGTGACAGCAATGGCAAGATGGCTGACAGTGGTGTCCTGCTGTTGGTTGGTGCACAGTTCCCAGCAGGGCCTTGTGCTCCCCACAGCAGTACCCAGTGTCAGCCATCTTGTCAGTTGTTTTCCACTCCCTGTGATGTGAGCATGGTTCAGAGTGGTGTTGATGGGCCAATTGTGAGGGTGAGCAATATCTGTGACTGCAACTCCCATCATGCTATTGCCTACACCCCCCTTCCCAGCATGCCCATACTTCCTTCCTTTTGAGTGGACTTCACTGTGTGTGAGTGTGACAGAAATGGCAAGATGGCTGACAGTGGTGTCCTGCTGTTGGTTGGTGCACAGTTCCCAGCAGGGGCTTGTGCTCCCCACAGCAGTACCCAGTGTCAGCCATCTTGTCAGTTCTTTTCCACTCCCTGTGATGTGAGCATGGTTCAGAGTGGTGTTGATGGGCCAATTGTGAGGGTGACCAATATCTGTGACTACAACTCCCATCATGCTATTGCCTACACCCCCCTTCCCAGCATGCCCATACTTCCTTCCTTTTGAGTGGACTTCACTGTGTGTGAGTGTGACAGCAATGGCAAGATGGCTGACAGTGGTGTCCTGCTGTTGGTTGTTGCACAGTTCCCAGCAGGGCCTTGTGCTCCCCACAGCTGAGGCCAGTGTCAGACATCTTTGAAGTGGCTTTTCACTGCCTGTGAGGTGTGCATGCTTCAGTGTGAGCTTGCTGGGCCATGTGGGTGGGGGACGTTGAGCTGTGACTACCACTCCCATCATGCTATTGCCTACACCCCCCTTCCCAGCATGCCCATACTTCCTTCCTTTTGACTCTGCTTCCCTGTGGGGTAGTGTGCCTGTGCTGACAGGATGGCTGACAGTGTTATCCTGGCGTTTGTTTGGCTACAAGTCCCAAGAGTGTCCCTGTGCTTCACACAGCATAACCCAGGGTGGTGGTTCTTTGTGGGATATTTAATTAGAGTGTGAGGCATTGCATTCTCCCAGGTGAGTTGTGTGGAGTTTGTGTTAAGGGTGTGTGTGAGAAAAGCTGCTTGTAACTATGGTCAGAGCTGTGAGTCCTCCTTCCCACCCAGCCAGATATCCCACCATGGAACGTGCTTCCATTGCAGGGAGTGCAAGTTTGCTTTCAGGATGTCAGTCAGTGGTGTCCTGCTGTTGGTTGTTGCACAGTTCCCAGCAGGGCCTTGTGCTCCCCACTGCAGTACCCAGTGTCAGCCATCTTGTCAGTTGTTTTCCACTCCCTGTGATGTGAGCATGGTTCAGAGTGGTGTTGATGGGCCAATTGTGAGTGTGACCAATATCTGTGACTACAACTCCCAAAACGGACTTACATATCATGCTATTGGCTACACTTACTTCACCAGCATACACAGAATTCCTTCCTTTCAGTGACCTTCCCTGTGAGGTGGTGTTCTAGTGGTGGCAAAATGTCTAACTGTGTTTGCTGGTTATATTTGTGCCACTGCCTTGCTGTATTTGTAGTTAGGTTTGTACATATCATGACACAGTTACATATCACTATGAGATGGCATGTATTGTGTTTATCTGACTGACAGACAAATCTTGGGGTGATTATCTTTTGGTTGCTGTGGATTTGCTAAGGGTGCATGGTTTGACTATACCCTTGACAGTGATGTGTGTGTATTGTCACACAATATTGTGTATATTAGTTGTGTACTCACCAGGCTCTGGGATGTTTGATAGTCCATATACGCTCACTGGTGGTAGGATGGCCCGCACCTTCTCCTCCCAGGGCCTGAGGTATAGTGGTTTGGCAGGAGGGCCACTGCCGGTGCGCTGACTCACGATGTAATCCTTCTTTAGTAGGTCCCTGACCCTCCTGCGCACATCATACCACCTGTTCTGGATGTCTTCCTTTGTGCGCAAACATGGTGATTGTGCATTCACCCTGTCAACGATCCTCTCCCACATCTTGGTTTTCTGCGACATGGGGGTCTGTTGTACCAATGTACCAAACAACTGTGGCTCTACCCTGAGGATCTCATCTACCAGGACTTCCAATTCACTGTCTAGGAACTTTGGATTCTTCTTTGGGGGCATGGTGATGGGTGGTGGTGGTGATTGATGTGTGTGTGTGTGCAAGCGAGGGTGTGTGAGTGTAGGTTTAGCTGGGTGTATGTGAGGGTGCTATTTGTTGAGGTGCTAATGGTGTGTGGCTTGTGTGATGGATGAGCTGTGAGTGTGTCTGTGGTTGCTGTGTGATGGTGTTCTGTGCTGGCAGGTCAGTTGAATTTGCAAAGGATCATGGTAGGGATTTGTGGCCTTTATATAGGTGGAGTTGGGGGTGTGTCCTTGTTCCATGTTTTTTTTCCCTGTATTTATTGACTTTGTCATTGCTTGTTTGGGCCTTTTTTTGTATTTTTTCCTTTGTATTTTTTGTGCATGTAGGAGACGTTCTTCTCACCGAGTAGGACGCTGTAGTTGTCTCGTGCGAGCTTCTCCGAGTCATTTACGCTGTGTTTCTGCTAGGTTTATTGTGCGGCGTATGCGTCGTTCGCCGAGTATTGGCTTCCTTCGGCTAGCTTTTGTATGCGTGTCGGTCGTACGGCTTGAGCTCCGTGCGACTCGGTCTGGTTTTCCACGCATTGCATCGTACTGCGCGGGTCGGAGTTCGCGGGTACGTTTTGTCGGGTTCATTCCTGGTGCATGTCGGTCGGTTCGATTCGCGTGGTTTCCCGGCCGGATAGCTTGTTTCTGTCCGGTTCGGTCGTTCGGCTTGTGTTCTGTACGAGTCGGTCGTGATTCACATGCATTTCATCGTACTACGTGGGTCGGGCAGCGCCGGTACGTGTCGGTTGGACAACATTCCCGTACCGAGTCGGTCAGTATGTTTTCCGGCCCGAATCGGAATCGGCCCCTAAGTGTATATTTTCTTACAATCGCAAGTTGAGCCGCTGTAAAAGACGCATGCTAGTGGGTGACACCCATTTAGATCAGGAAGTTGCCTTTGACAACTTAGGCATTAGACTCACACCCAACCTGAGTTTGGCTCCTCAGTTGGAGAAGGCCCACATGTCCTGAATACAGCAGACAACAAACATAGCCAAGATCCTTAGAAGGACTCCATCTAGAAGGGTTTCCCCAGCACCTGAAATCTACAATGTAAAGGAATTGGGGTGTGTAATGTATGGGCCTGAATTGTGGGGAAGTTTGAACTTCCACAGTCTAGACACTGTGGAGCATAGGTTTTTGAGATCTGTAGTAAACCTTTCTCCAAGTACCGCACTCATGCCAGTATACCGAGACCTAGCACAGAGAAAGATCTCCCATAGAATAGAATGTAGACTCCTTACTTTCCGGCACTGGCTGTGGACTACCCCAGGCCTTGAACTGTATCAAGAAGGCATAAGAGATGTTATGGTTCTAGCGTTGAGAAGATCCCCTGGTTCCAAACCCTAAAGGCACTTCTACAGAAACTGGGGCTTGATAACTATTGGTCCTCCCTAGAGTCGATGAGCTTCAGCCCACCAGATAAGATCAAAGGTCACTATAGGGAGTTTGCAGCCATGAAAATTGTGATGCAGAGCAAAGAAAGGCTATCATTAGCTTTTATTGACATAAAACCATGAGCGTTCTGAGGCGACCATTGATGAAATTGTCCCAGCCCTAGCACACAAGATATATCTCCAATTTAAATATGGTACCTTACCCATTAAAGCATTTAGCTCCAAATGACATGAAAAGGGTGAGGTTGATTATCAGAATCATTGGAACACATATTATTCTTTTGTCCTTGCCATCATAACCTTTGGGCCAAGTGGATTGTGCCCCTTTACAAGAATCTGGGCACCAGAAGGTATCTAGATGCTCTTAGAATCCTGAAAACCGAGACAAGTAGAGTACTTGTTTTCAGTATGGCCAAATATCTCATGGCACTATGGCTAAGGAGCACCGAGTGTCTAGAG
Source organism: Calotriton arnoldi (assembly GCA_963921515.1). Lineage (NCBI taxonomy): Eukaryota > Metazoa > Chordata > Amphibia > Caudata > Salamandridae > Calotriton > Calotriton arnoldi. Next base: position 1,219,118 of record CAWUFW010005616.1, read on the forward strand.
GGTGAGGGTTAAATGTTGGTGGGATGTTGAGTGCTTGAATTGTGTATAAGTATTCCAACACAATGATAAGTCAGAGTGACAAGAGGGTCGGGATGTCCCCAAATAGCTGCAAATATACTGGCTTACAACTATTGTATTGAGAACTGCTGTGCTATTCCTGTTTCAACTCTCTTCTTGTTATAAACCTATCACAGAGCTATTATTTATTTTTATCAATCTTGGGAAATCAGATGCCCTGTTCTACTATGGTTGTTAATGCCAGGGATAATGGCTTTGCACTGGACATTTTATTTCAAATGAAAATTGTGATCAGTTTACCCAAAACAAGTATTGTGCAGGAAATTGCCAAGAAAACTATTATCTTGTATATTGTTGCTTTGAGTTGTCTGACGTCCCGAGTTTTTATGACAACATACATTGTTTTGTGTATCCATGACATGCCAGAAGGTGATTTTATAATATTGTATTTTTACCTGTATTTTATCGTAGGATTTTTATAAATACGTATAATTTATTTATGAAGATTTTACTTTTATGATTGTATTGATCAAAAATAAAGTTATAAATGAATGAATAGATATCCAGGAAGAAGTGGAAAATGGGTCACAGATAGGAGATCCTGAGTTGCATGACAATTGAAAGAGTAGTCCTCCATATATCCTTCAGCCGACCAGTGAATTAATCAAAAACGACAGGGGGTGACTGTTTCCATTGAAAACCTTTTTCTTTTATCTTTGGCCAACTCCTTGAAGCCCTGAGCCCATGCTTTTACTGTTCCTACCAGGGGTGTCTATGTGTTTCCTACTGGTAGTGTGTTTTCTGCTTGTCTCCATGATAACCACACACATTGCACATTCATTGGTGATTCAACACTCACATTGAAGGTTTTCCCCAGTGTAACTGACTGCAACCGGGAATCAACACCTTAAGATACACTCACAAGATCCAGAGAGAGGCAACCTTTGTAGAATGCTCATCACAGTTAGAGAAAGAAAAAGGTAGGTTTTGGGATTAGCACCTTTACAGTCATCCCCATGAGGAGTGGACTGAGTCAGGAAAAAGCTTTGATATGTGATGGTTTGTTCATGACTCGAAGTGTAGACACAAAAGAGTGTAAGAGGTGAGACATGGAAACAAAGAGGATGAAATGAACTGACTCTATGAAATATGTCCCATCTGCTGGTGAAACTTATGAGAGAGGACATTCTAGTGAGAAGGGACTTCGAAGTTGGAACCGCCATATTGTACGTCCCATCTGCTGGTGAAAGTTATGAGAGAGGCCATTCTAGTGAGAAGGGACTTCGAAGAAGGCGCTGCCATATTGTAGGTCAATCAAAGGGTGAAAATAGTGCAAGAAGTTATATAATCCTCTTCAGCTCTTTGTGTTACACATTGGGGATCCGTGGAGAGAAGAGGCAAAAAACTCTCCCTGCTGATTCGGGGGAGGTGATACTAGCCCCAATCTATGGGGTCAATGACTGGTGAGTGAGTTGAGAGGGCGGTGGAGTCAGCAGGGGTATACTGGTGCAAAGTATTGGTGTTTTTTTTTTGCTTCTTCCCCTGTACCCAAGGCACCCAGGTTATCTGTGTATTCATTCTTTAGCATCAGAAGAAGGTCGTTAACCTTTGGCTGTTGAGGAATGTGTCAAAGGAACATCTTCAACTGCTGGAGGCATTTTGTACGTTGAGATAGGTGGGCCTGAGAAGATCACTTGGCACCCTTGGGTCTTGGACAGACGCATGGGTTCCAGCGGAACTGCATCCTCATAGGATGGCTGCAATGATAGTGGCTGCAGACATTTTGGCATGCTCTGCTGGCATAATAATGGATGGCCAGGTATGAAAATTTCACTGGGTACACGTGTAAGCAGGAACATGTTGTGCACCAGCACATTTTGGTGCTGGAAAGCAGAGCATGGTGCTAGAATTTGGCTGATTCTGGTTGGTTAGCAGCAAGCTGAAGCACGGCTATGGCAGAGTAGTGCACTGTCTCTGCAGGGGGCAGGGCAAACACAGGAGGCATCAGCGGGAGCAGGGCTGGGACTGTAAAAGTGTCTCGGATGAGCAGCCGAGGCAGTCATTATGGTAAACTGATGCTAGATTTAACTATGCAATGGGGCAATATGCAATGTATGATGCAGAGGAGGGCACCATCATGTTGGTGAGTGCAGTGCCCTCTATTGAGGCAGGAGCTGCTCAAAAGCATACTAGTACAGCGTGGCCCACAGTCCAGAAGGTGAATATCTGGTCAGATTGGGATCACAGGTAGGGGGAAGCAGAAAATAGTAAGGTCTTTGCTATCTAGTGCATGGTTTGGAGCAAAAGAGGTTAGAGTTGAATGTATGGGGAGAGAAACTGTGGTTTTAGGTAAGCACAGACATATGTGAAGGAATTAAATGGGGTAGGGGATGTGGTTATATTGGATGTGAAGGGAGAGTAAGGAGTCAATCCGAGGATGGGGATTGGGGAGTTAAGAGGTTTGTTGGGATGCAGGTGTGTCGAAGTGCAAGAGTAATAAGGCGCAAAAAGTTAGATGGGAGTGGGTGGAGAGAGGAAAGGATTGTGATAAGGATGCAAGGGATGGGTGTAGTGTGGCATGTATGGTTCATTGTAGGAACCCATGATCTAGGTAGTCATAGTGAAGTATGGCCATTCAGTACTCATAGAAGAGATCGGTGAAGGTACCCAACCACTGTTGGAAGCCATGGCAGGACTGAGACGCCAGACTGAAAACAAGGTGTGGTCTGGTGCATTCCACTTGACATCAGTGAAACCTTTTTATGGGAGTGTTGGGGGATGAAGAGGTACTGGGAACAAGCAAGGAGTGGGTGCTGTTGAAGGTTTGGATACAGGAAGGAGGTGAATAGTTGGATAATGAGGGGGTGGCTATGGAGGAAAGGATTTAGGGCAGTTGTGTGTGGATGCAGGAGATCCATAGGTGGTACAAAGGAAAGACAATACAATTTGCCCACAGGAATCCACCACAGGGTGGGGGCAAGGCAATGATAATGTGAGGATGACCTGGAGTAGTCCAGGCTTCTGGCAGATCTTGAAGCTCCAGGAGACAGGTGACAATGCCTGCATAAAGGGAAGCTAGTAATGCATCAAGACCTGAGGACAGACAACAAGGAAGAGAAGAAGTACTGAGGCCAGGTAATCCCCATATTGTAAAGCAAGATCGACCAATAGAACGATGACTATTGCAAATGCTTCTTCAAATTATAATAGCATTGGTACTCCAAAATAATTTGTGACAAAAACTTTTTATTGCTTTTACAGTCACGTGAAAGACCCAATTCTTTTTTCCTGTTGCTTCCCGCTATTAATGTTATTGTGTTTGCTATATGATTGAATAAATAATTGCATATATTAGGATTTTCTCACATAGAATTTATTTTTCTTCTATGGTGTATGCTTTATAACATTCCACAGTAAGAGAACTCTTGTTCCTTTAGAAATACTTGTACCCATGGTCCCTTATATACCTTTGGGTTACCGTGTCGATGAAAACTCATTTACAGTGCTTGGCATTCTGTGGGTGGACTCTAGGACCAGTCACCTAACAGGGCGAAGCAACTGGCAATTTGAGAAATTGAAAGGTAAGGTTGTTCCATTAACTGAGTTGTTGATTAGCGTCTTCAACTAGGGAGAAAGATCGGCAGGCTTAGATGAAATTTCTTGACAGTGGAGCTAGAAGGTGTTGGTGGTAGTGAGGGAGGGATGACAGAGATGGGAATGGTTGGTGCAATATATGTTATAGTTCATGAACAAGTGTTTGTATTCTTTGACTACTGTAAGAAAGCTGAAAGGTATACATTTTTACTTTTTATGGGAAATGTTTTGGGGGTATGCCCTACAGCAAAAGAATTGGGAAGTGTTAGACCTGGCACCATTGGCGTGGGTCTCCCTTCCATTTTTTGCTGTTGCCTCTTATGTTTTTGCTGGTTTTAGATGCTTTTGGGCACTGTGCCACTGCTGTTCAGTGCCACAGCGCAAGTGCTCCCTATGGTAAATTGATGTATGGATTAGTGACTCCATGATTGGCTTTTTTGGCTTACTGTCAGACCCTAGTACAGTGCACTGCGTGTGCCCAGGGCTTGTAAATCAAATGCTGCTGGTGGGCTTGCAGCACTGGTTGTGCCACCCACCGGAGCAGCTTGTAAAGTGTGTCTCAGGCCTGCCATTGCAGAGCCTGTGTGCAGTCTGGTACTGCCATGTTGACTGGGCAAGTGTACCCACTTGCCAGTCCCTAAACCTTCCCTTTTATACATATTAGTCACCCCTAAGGTAGGCCCAAGGGCAGGGTGCATTGTAGGTAAAGGTAGGACATGCCTTGGTGTGTGTGGCATGTCCTAATAGTGAATTACAGCCATTTTCGTTTTTCACTATTGCAAGGCTACCTGTTCCCCATAGGCCAGAATGGGCAGTTAGATTATAACATTTTATAATCCTAACTGACTCAGGGAACTAGGTAGAAATTCGAGTTTAGTATGCCTGAACTCAGAATGATAAAATACATCTTTTAGTGAAGTTGGTTTTAACATTCTGTGTTTGAAAATACCACTTTTAGAAAGTAGGTATTTTCTTGCCTAACTATCCAAGCCTGCCTCTGCTAGGTTGTGTATTCCTTGTCTGGAGTTTGAGTGACAGGGGCTGGGGGCTTCCAGGAGACAGGGTGAGTTAGCACAGGGTTGAATAGAGAGATCTGCATGCAGATAGGAGGGAGGAGTTGCACCTGGGCCCTGAAGAGGGCTGTGCCTTTCCTCCACAATGCTGGCTCCACCTCCTGTGGTGTGTCTGATGTCCCTGGCCTACACTGTGAAAGGAAAGAAGGAGTCTTGTCAACAAAGTGCTCCAGGACTGACCAGAACTGGTTTGGACTAGGCAAAGGCCTCTCTGCCTTCAGAGAACAAAGAGAAAAGTAGTATAAATATTGGGACCCAGACCCAAGAACTTTAGATCACTTCTGGGAATCAAGACGAACCTTTGCTGAGGAGAAGAACCAGGAAGCTGAAGGAGGAGACTACCCCTGTGCTGTGTGTTTGGGGGTTGGCCTGCAGTGGTTGCTTCATTGCCAAAGAAAGGAGAAAAGGACTGAGTGTGCTTTCTATCAACTTGAAGAAGAATCTCCAAGGGCTTGAACTAGAGCTTGCCTCCTGCCTGAAGTCTCAGGGATACAAGACTTCACCAACCAGCTCCCCCCTGAATTCCCTTGCTAGGAATTGAAGTGCCTGCTGTTGTGCTGGGCCTTCTGAGAGACTGTGTGTCGCTGGGAGCTGGAAGCGCGATGCAACGACGAGAAGCGTGTCGCCGCCGCAGCCGCTGTCATCGCATCGCCGAGGAAGCGAGACGCCACTGCCGCTGTCATCATCGCATCGCCGAAGCGCGGCGCATCGCCGGAGAAGCGGGACGCTGCCACAGAGGACATCGTCGCATCACCGGAGAAGTGCGTCGCAGGGCCTGTCTCGGCTCCAAAGATCATCGAGTCGCCGCACGGCCGTCGGGCGTGCACGCATCACACCAACGTTGTCGCATCGCAACCAAGACGCCATTTTGTCGCATCGTACCGGAGAAGAGTATCGCATCGAGGTGCCATCTTGTCGCATCGCACCGGAAAGCAGTAAGAAACCGACGCATCACCTCCCCACACAGTAAGGAAGCAAGCATCAACTCCCTGCGCAGCAGTAAGGAACCGACGCATCCACTCCCCTGAGTGTAAGGAACCGACGCATCACCTTCCCTGCGACCCTTTTGTTTTCTTTGCGTTACGCATTCAAGGTACATTGAGAGTAAAGTGCCGCATCTACAACTTGAGAGAACTGAACTATTTTATAACATTCTAAAGTCTATTTTTGAGTACAGTATTGTGGATTTTTGTCGTTTGGTCTTGTGTTAAGTCTATATAAAAATACTATTTTTATAATACAGCCTGTGTGGTGTCCATCTGTAGTGTTGTCACTGTATTACTGTAGGTGTTCACAAATGATTTACACACTGCCTCTGAGATAAGCCTGCCTGCTCGTGCCAAGCTACCAAGGGGTGAGCAGGGGTTATTTTAGGAGTGTAGCCCCTTACCCTGACTAGACGCAAGGGTCCCTATTTGTCACAGGTACCTACCTATGCCAACTAGAGACCCCTAATCTAACATTGGTGGTCAGCGGTGAGGATTTGGACTTGCATTTGTGATTCATATACAGTGATTGGTGTACACTACTAGTGAGTGCAGACCATAACACGACCACATACTTTTTGAGAATTTTTCCTTGGAACTTCTTTTTTATTTTTGATTCTTGAGAACTGCCAGTCTTTTTGCTACCATGAGCAAGTCAGCATCCATAGCATCTGTAGACATTGTTTTGGAAGAAGAGAGAATTGATACCTACACTGTGCCTAATCTCAAAGCTTTGTGCAAGAAATTTAAAATCTCTGTGAAAGGCCTCACCAGGAAAGAGGAATACCAGAAGGCGCTGAGGGCCTGGGTAGAATCTAGGAATGCCAGTGAGCATCCTGAGGAGCCAGTAGTGGAGGCAGAGGATTTAAATGAGCAACTTGAGGGGCCAGTGGGCCCAACTGGAGGGAAAGTACCTTCAGGGGCGGGCAGCAGTGTTTCTTCCAAAGGGTTGTCCCCAGGAGAGCTGGAGGACAGAGCAAGGGAGAGGATGCATAAATTGGAGCTAGCTAGGCTCAAAATGGATGGTCAGAAAGACATAGAGAGCAAGAAAATAGAGCTTGGGATGGAGTTAGAAATGAAGAAGTTAGCCTTAGAGGAAAAGAGGATGAATTTTGAGCATGAGAGAGGATTGAGGGAATTGGAACTCAAGGCCAAGAAGTTAGAGGTTCCTCCCTCTGGCGGCAGCACACCGCCAGTGCATGTAGAAGCAAGAGCCTACATTCCCAAAGATGTAGTTAAAGATTTCCACAAGAATGAGGATATTGGTCAGTGGTTTAGGGCTTATGAAGCTGCAATGTTGGCCTACCGGGTCCCTGAGAAGGATTGGGGAGCGGGGTTGTGGGGCCGCTTTGTTAGTGATGGGAGGGACACTTTGTTGGATTTGCCTACAGAGGAGCAGATGTCCTATACCCACATGAAGGGAGCCCTAATGTCCAGATTTGGTTTGACCCCAGAGCTATATAGACAAAGGTTTAGAAATTGCAGAAAACTGGAGTCTACCACTTGGGTGGAATATGTGTCTTTCTTTTGCAGAGCATTGGATGGTTGGGTGAAGGGTAGCAAAGTGGATAATTTTGAGGCGCTCTATGATTTGCTTGCATGGGAGCACTTGTCAAATAACTGTTTTCCAGAGCTACGCCAGCATCTTATTGATAGCAAGCTGACTAACCCTAGGAAGCTTGTTGAGGAGGCGGACCGCTGGGTGAGCACCCGGGTCCAGAAGGGTCATGTGGGAGACTTCGCCAAAGGTGGGCAGGGTCCCCAGCAGAAGAGTGGGGAGGACAAGGGTAAACAGAGGGAGTTCCAGAAAGGACCCCAAAGTAATCCCTAAGGGAACCAAAGGAAAGGTTCCCAGCCTCCCCTGAGAAGAAGGCAGTGGCCCCGACAGATAAGCCTGTTCACAAGGGGCCCAAGACCTGTTTTAAGTGTGGTCTAGTAGGCCACTGTTCTTATGATGCTAGATGTCCCTTGTATGGGAAGACAGCACCCACTGGTGCACCACCCCGGCAGTTGGCTAGTGTAGCCCTGGGGGAGGAGATGGGTGCCCAAGGTGGGTGGGGTCCCGCAGAGATATCCCTTGTCTCTTTAGGAGACTGTGAGGTGGTCCCCAGGACCCAGCTGCCTGATAACACTAAAAAATACAGGCAGTGGGTGACCATCAATGGCAAGAGGGTGGAAGCTCTTAGAGACACCGGAGCCAGTGTGACAGCTGTCAGTTGTCGGTTGGTGTCTGAAGAGCAGGTAGTCCCAAATGCATTTTACCCAGTTGTTGCCGCTGACAACACAGAGAGCCACTGCAAGGTGGCACAGGTTCCCTTTGGAGTGGGGGGTCTCAGGGACTCTTCAAGTAGCTGTGAGGCCAGCCATGCCTGTTGAATGTCTGTTAGGTAATGATTTGGAGAGCTCCCCTTGGGCTAAGGTGGAGCGGAGAGCTCATTTAGAGATGTTGGGTTTGCCTGAGTGGGCCTGCGTGACCACTCGGTCTATGGCAGCCAGTAAGGGTGTTCAAGAGGACCTGGAGCCTGAGAAAATGGCCCAGGTGCCTGCCTTAAAGAGAAGAGGTAGGGGCGCGGGAAACCGGCCCCTGAGATTCCCACGGCCCAGGAGGAGGCGGACCCTGAGGGGATGCCCTGGAGCCTACCGGGGAAGAGATTGCTGAACTGGGAGACCTGCCTGAGCTGACCCATTGGCAGCAGGAAGGAGGTCCCTCCAGGGAAGAGTTCTGTGAGGAGCAGAACAAGTGCCCTTCTCTTGTGGGTTTGCGGCAGCAGGCTGCAAACCAGGCAACAGGTGATCAGTCTGGATCACATTGGATCTACTGGGAGAATGGTCTCCTGTATAGTGAGCCTAAGGTTGCTGAGCCTGGGTCAGCCCGTGTGCTGGTGGTACCCCAGCGCTTCAGAGCCTTCCTACTGGGGCTGGCTCATGATGTGCCTTTAGCAGGACATTTGGGGCAGGACAAGACCTTTGAAAGGCTTGTCACCCATTTTTATTGGCCCCAAATGCGCAAGAGTTCAGACACTCATTGCAGGACCTGTCAGACTTGCCAGGCAAGTGGAAAGAGTGGGAGGAAGCGCAAGGCTCCTCTCCAGCCATTCCCTGTGGTCAGCACCCCCTTTGAAAGGGTGGGCATTGACATTGTGGGGCCTCTGGATCCCAGGACAGCCATGGGCAACAGGTTCATCCTGGTCTTGGTGGACCATGCCACCCGGTACCCGGAAGCCATCCCTCTCAGGACAGTGACGGCCCCCGTGGTGGGACGTGCACTGATGGGGATTTTCTCCCGCGTGGGGTTTCCCAGAGAGGTGGTGTCAGACAGAGGTACCAACTTCATTTCCAAGTATATGAAGTCCCTGTGGCAGGAGTGTGGTGTAACCTACAAGTTCACCACTCCTTACCACCCCCAAGATAATGGGCTGGTTGAGAGATTCATCCGGACCCTCAAAGGCATGATTATGGGTCTTGAGGAACCCATGAGGCGTAAGTGGGACGTCCTCTTACCATGCCTTCTCTTGCTTACCGTGAGGTGCCACAGAAATCTCTAGGGTTCAGTCCCTTTGAGCTTCTCTATGGACACCCAGTGAGAGGACCTTTGAGTTTGGTCAAAGAAGGCTGGGAGCAATCTCCCAGGAAACCTCCCCAGGATGTATATAGCTACATGCTGGCCTTTAGGAACCAAACTAGGCAATTCAGAAAACTCGCTGAGGCGAATCTGGAAGCCAGCCAGGAGGAGATGAAGCGGTGGTACGACCAGAATGCCACTCTGGTTGAGCTTCAACCTGGTCAGAAAGTGTGGGTCATGGCCCCAGTGGAGCCCTGTGTGCTCCAGGATAAGTGGACCGGACCATTTGAGGTGGTGGAGCGCAAGAGTCCGGTTACCTACTTGGTGGACTTGCGGTCTCCCAGGAACCCCTTGCGGGTCCTGCATGTCAACCGCCTGAAGCCCCACTTAGAGAGGTCCGAAGTGGGCATGCTCCTAGCAACAGATGCTGGAATGGAGGAGGTGACTGAGCCTCTTCCTGACCTCCTGTCTGCAACAGAGCAAGATGGGTCAGTGGATGGAGTGAACCTCTCTTCCACTCCTGACCCCTGAACAGCAGAATGACTGTCACCAGTTGCTGGGACAGTTTTCTGACCTGTTCTCCCTGATTCCCAGTGTCACTGATTGGTGCGTCCATGATGTAGACACTGGGACAGTCCTCCTGTCAAGCACAAAACTTACAGGGTGACTGACAGGGTGAGAGCTTGCATCAAGGAGGAGGTCTCCAAGATGCTTGTGTTGGGGGTGATTGAGTCCTCTAACAGTCCTTGGGCCAGCCCAGTGGACTTGGTCCCAAAGGCTGCCGCACCGGGTGTCTCACCAGAACTGCGGTTCTGTGTGGACTACCGAGGGCTCAATTCAGTCACCAGTACTGACGCGCACCCCATCCCCAGAGCTGATGAGCTCATTGATCGGTTAGGGGCTGCCCGGTACCTCAGCACGTTTGACTTAACGTCTGGGTACTGGCAGATCGCCTTGACTGATGGGGCAAGAGAGAGGTCAGCATTCTCCACACCAGATGGGCACTACCAATTCCGGGTTATGCCCTTTGGGATGAAGAATGCCCCTGCCACCTTTCAGAGGTTGGTCAACCAGGTGTTGGCTGGACTGGAAGAGTTCAGTGCCGCCTACCTGGATGACATTGCAGTGTTCAGCGCCAGTTGGGAAGAACATCTGCGCCACCTCTGGGAAGTGTTGATGGCGCTGCGGAGAGCAGGCCTCACGATCAAAGCGAGTAAGTGCCAGATCGGGCAGGGTTCCGTGGTGTACTTGGGGCACCAGGTAGGAAGCGGCCAGGTGGCGCCCCTACAGCCCAAGATTGAGACCATCCTGACTTGGGAACCCCCCATGACCCAGACAGAGGTGAGAGCCTTTTAGGACTCACTGGGTATTACAGGAGGTTTGTCAAGGGGTATGGCAGCATTGTTGCACCCTTGACAGAGCTGACTTCCAGGAAGCAGCCCAAGAGAGTGATTTGGACTGACACCTGTCAGAGAGCTTTTGATGCCCTGAAGACTGCCATGTGCACGGCGCCCGTGCTCCTGGCACCCAACTTCTCAAAAGAGTTTATTGTGCAAACAGACGCTTCAGAGCATGGTGTGGGGGCTGTTCTATCACAGATTAATGAGGAGGGCCTAGACCAACCTGTAGCCTTCATCAGTAGGAGGTTACTTCCACGGGAACAGAGGTGGAGTGCAATTGAGCGTGAGGCATTTGCTGTGGTCTGGGCACTGAAGAAGTTGAGACCATACCTGTTTGGGACTCACTTCCGGGTTCAGACAGACCACAGGCCCCTCAGATGGCTGATGCAGATGAGGGGTGAGAATCCAAAGCTGTTGAGGTGGTCCATATCCCTACAGGGGATGGACTTTATGGTGGAACACCGCCCTGGTACAGAACACGCCAATGCTGATGGTCTGTCCAGATTTTTCCACCTTAGTGATGAGAACTCCCCGGAGGTAGGGTAGTTCTCCCACATTTCAGCTGGAGGGGACACGTGTTAGACCTGGCACCATTGGCGTGGGTCTCCCTTCCATTTTTGCTGTTGCCTCTTATGTTTTTGCTGGTTTTAGATGCTTTTGGGCACTGTGCCACTGCTGTTCAGTGCCACAGTCCAAGTGCTCCCTATGGTAAATTGATGTATGGATTAGTGACTACATGATTGGCTTGTTTGGCTTACTGTCAGACCCTAGTACAGTGCACTGCGTGTGCCCAGGGCTCGTAAATCAAATGCTGCTGGTGGGCTTGCAGCACTGGTTGTGCCACCCACCGGAGCAGCTTGTAAAGTGTGTCTCAGGCCTGCCATTGCAGAGCCTGTGTGCAGTCTGGTACTGCCATGTTGACTGGGCAAGTGTACCCACTTGCCAGTCCCTAAACCTTCCCTTTATACATATTAGTCACCCCTAAGGTAGGCCCAAGGGCAGGGTGCATTGTAGGTAAAAGGTAGGACATGCCCTGGTGTGTGTGGCATGTCCTAATAGTGAATTACAGCCATTTTCGTTTTTCACTATTGCAAGGCTACCTGTTCACCATAGGCCAGAATGGGCTGTTAGATTATAACATCTTATAATCCTAATTGACTCAGGGAACTAGGAAGAAATTCGAGTTTAGTATGCCTGAACTCAGAATGATAAAATACATCTTTTAGTGAAGTTGGTTTTAACATTCTGTGTTTGAAAATACCACTTTTAGAAAGTAGGTATTTTCTTGCCTAACTATCCAAGCCTGCCTCTGCTAGGTTGTGTATTCCTTGTCTGGAGTTTGAGTGACAGGGGCTGGGGGCTTCCAGGAGACAGGGTGAGTCAGCACAGGCCTGAATAGAGAGATTTGCATGCAGATAGGAGGGAGAAGTTGCACCTGGGACCTGAAGAGGGCTGTGCCTTTCCTCCACAATGCTGGCTCCACCTCCTGTGGTGTGTCTGATGTCCCTGGCCTACACTGTGAAAGGAAAGAAGGAGTCTTGTCAACAAAGTGCTCCAGGACTGACCAGAACTGGTTTGGACTAGGCAAAGGCCTCTCTGCCTTCAGAGAACAAAGAGAAAAGTAGTATAAATATTGGGACCCAGACCCAAGAACTTTAGATCACTTCTGGGAATCAAGACGAACCTTTGCTGAGGAGAAGAACCAGGAAGCTGAAGGAGGAGACTACCCCTGTGCTGTGTGTTTGGGGGTTGGCCTGCAGTGGTTGCTTCATTGCCAAAGAAAGGAGAAAAGGACTGAGTGTGCTTTCTATCAACTTGAAGAAGAATCTCCAAGGGCTTGAACTAGAGCTTGCCTCCTGCCTGAAGTCTCAGGGATACAAGACTTCACCAACCAGCTCCCCCCTGAATTCCCTTGCTGGGAATTGAAGTGCCTGCTGTTGTGCTGGGCCTTCTGAGAGACTGCGTGTCGCTGAGAGCTGGAAGCGCGATGCAACGACGAGAAGCGTGTCGCCGCCGCAGCCGCTGTCATCGCATCGCCGAGGAAGTGAGACGCCGCTGCCGCTGTCATCATCGCATCGCCGAAGCGCGGCGCATCGCCGGAGAAGCGGGACGCTGCCACAGAGGACATCGTCGTATCACCGGAGAAGTGCGTCGCAGGGCCTGTCGCGGCTCCAAAGATCATCGAGTCGCTGCACGCCCGTTGGGCGTGCACGCATCACACCAACGTTGTCGCATCGCAACCAACACGCCATTTTGTCGCATCGTACCGGACAAGAGTATCGCATCGAGGTGCCATCTTGTCGCATCGCACCGGAAAGCAGTAAGAAACCGACGCATCACCTCCCCACACAGTAAGGAAGCGAGCATCAACTCCCTGCGCAGCAGTAAGGAACCGACGCATCCACTCCCCTGAGTGTAAGGAACCGACGCATCACCTTCCCTGCGACCCTTTTGTTTTCATTGCGTTACGCATTCAAGGTACATTGAGAGTAAAGTGTCGCATCTACAACTTGAGAGAACTGAACTATTTTATAACATTCTAAAATCTATTTTTGAGTACAGTATTGTGGATTTTTGTCGTTTGGTCTTGTGTTAAGTCTATATAAAAATACTATTTTTATAATACAACCTGTGTGGTGTCCATCTGTAGTGTTGTCACTGTATTACTGTAGGTGTTCACAAATGCTTTACACACTGCCTCTGAGATAAGCCTGCCTGCTCGTGCCAAGCTACCAAGGGGGTGAGCAGGGGTTATTTTAGGAGTGTAGCCCCTTACCCTGACTAGACGCAAGGGTCCCTATTTGTCACAGGTACCTACCTATGCCAACTAGAGACCCCCAAATCTAACAGGAAGGATGATGCTTGAGGATTGGGTTGGGGAGAGAAGGTAAGAGAAAATGTTCTGAAGGCCAGGGACAGGTTAAATATTTGTGGTGATCCTAATAATATTAGGCAATATATGTTTTTGGGGTGGAGGTTTATTTCTTATTTTATGTATAGAATGTTTATTCTTTGAGGTTATCTAAGGTTTCTGAATTGGAGCTTGGAGGGGAGCATGGTCATATATAAAAACAGTTCTGTTGGAGACTAAAACGTGTAGATTTATGCTAAGGGTTTAACAGCAGATCAAACTAATAGAGAAAATTTGGTGTGCTTTTAGAAATTAGGATGTCAAAGCTTATGCCCTTGTATAGCTTGTGAGGAGTTTTTTGTTTTTGTTGGGGGAGGTTTTTATATTTTCAGATGTTTTGGCATTGTGAAACTATCAAGTTTTAAGTGTTCTTTGTAAAGTTTTGGGCTTGTTGAATCTTCCTCAGTCTCAGTATGGGACACATTTATTTAGGAGAGGGGCAGCCATTGAGGAAGATAGGGCAGGCTTATCTGCGATAGTGAAAAAGAGGCATGATTAATGGAAGCACGGTTGTAGAAGCAAAGTGGGACTATATAATTAGGTTGAAAAAGCAAGTGTAGGGGAGAGATGGTTAGATGAGTTTTAACACCATGGTCTAATGTTAATTGATTTTGCACAACCCCCTTATTTTATGTTGTTGCTGGATATGTTTGAGACCCAAGGACGTACTTATCCTGATGTGGATTACTGGACACTCATTTGCAAACTGGGTGGCAAAATAAGCTAAATAAATACGGTTCAGCAAGCAGCTAGGCCTGGATGGCCTCCCTTAAGTAGGCTCCCATAAGTAGGGAGTTATAATTAGGTTTTTTAGGAGAGGGTTTGAGTGTTTGGTGAAACTTTCCCATAGTAGACTGCATAATTTTTCACATAATGAAGATGCATGCACTGGTAGGATGGTCTAGTTTTGATTGATGATTGCAGAAAGGAAATTATATTCAGGATGATCTGTGGGGCTGATGTCACCACGGATCAGATGAACCAGCTCTGGGGGGTATTTTGAGGGTGGAAGGGGAAGTGAGCTATAAACTTTGGAAAGATGCCAAGCTGACAAGGAAAGAGGGGAAAGGTTTATGGGAGCAAGTAAAGGTAAAAGACAGGACAGTTAGCAGTGGCTGCTGGTGGATTATGAAAGTGGTGTGACCCAAAAGCACTATCCAGCACTCTGCCTCGGGCCTTGCCAACCCCCAGGGCAGACTTTCAGATTCCACACATGCAGGCATGCATATACACAGAGTTGCTGGTACGCGCACATACATTCACACATACATACACATGCACTCCCAGCACGCAAACTTTTAAACACAAAAACGTACCTGTGGCAGGCCCACAACTTCTGACTCTCCCATCTGTCTCCTGCAGCCAGAGGCAGACCCACGAGCTTCCATGCAATCAGAAGCAGGAATAGGGTTGAAGGTACTGGGGTAGACCTTTTTTCCCTATTTCAGTGTTTGCTAGGGCAAGACAGCATGTGATTGCGAGGTCCTGAAGCTCAATTATCTGACATGCTGTACAGCATGATGCTAGTACAGCATGTCAAATATGTATTGTGTATGTGTGAGGACGGGCTGTAACAGCCCCCGCCTGATGCATGTGCAATACAACTAGTGGAGCCCTCTTCAGTTGGTAAGGTAATATTACAGCTTTTACATGCAAATAAACGATCTGTGAGATTGTTTGTTTTCATTCAAAAGCTGTAATGTGCTAAGAAGTAATGGCGGAGGGAGGCAGCAGGTCAAAGCCTTGGTGCACCCTAGGGGCTGTCGATACTGACAAAACAAATAGATATAAATAGGAGAAGTATTGTTAGGTTGAAATTATTTAAGCTGGGGTTCGGTTAGTAGTCCTGGCCCCTTGATATACCTCTGTAAAAAAATAGTTGTCGACTGATTTTCATTTTTGATTCATGTTTTTGTATCATTAGAGAAGTAATTTAGCTAGTGTAGACATTGCTAATCCGGGCCGAATTTTTCTGGACGACCGTTTTAAAAATGGCGGATGTGTTGCAGTGATGATGTAATATTTCAGGAACCACCAGACCGATATACTTCATCTTAGTGTCAAAACATAGGTTTTGGGGGCCAAGTAGTCTTATTATGACAGAAAATAACTCCTCAGAGCAACCCTTCCACCATTTTCCAAAATGGTGACTCTACAATGATGTGTTTTAGCCATCATAGTGGTAATTTATTTTAATATTGTTTTTGTTCAGGTTTTCCACTGATTAAAATTCATAAGCATAAGCAAAGCAAGTGGTAGCAGAGGATCTTTATCTCCTGACAGAGTGTTGCTAGCTACAAAATCTGAGGACTCCTTCAACAAAGAAAAATGTGTCATATGCCAAACTAATCCGAAAGAAAAGCTAACATCAGCTGCGGCTGGGCAGAAGAGAGTTTGAGATGCTGCAGAAATACGGCAAGACGAAGTTCACAAAAGATTGAAACTGATGTGTGAAGAGGATCAAATATTTTATCATTGTAACAACAAGTGCGACAAGTCGTTTACTATGGAAAAAAGTCTGGAAAAAATTGTTCTAAAAATGGCAGAAGCCAGTGAATCACAAAAAGAATCCTAGATTGATGGCTACTCCTCTTCCACCTCCATCAACTGATCAGAAAGCACAGGACCTTCAATGAGTTATCTGCGGTTTAGTCAGAACAAGGCTAAAGGGATTGAAGAAAGAACAAAGTACACAGTATGTGAGTCTCAAAGGCCAAACATGTTTTTATCTGCAGCTAGTTTCTTCCAAGAAGACGTTTTCAGCCGATTAGCTGATCTAAAAAGTGAGGTGAATGTATTTGCAGCGGATTTGTATTCCCACCCGAACTGCATGTGTGCATACATTTGAAAATATGAATGTAAAATGAGCTCCCAACAGCAACATAACTGCCAGGCTTCAGTTAAGTTTGCACTCTTTGAAAAAGCAAATGAAGTTTTAAACACACTCTTGAGTGCACGCTATGGGTTCACACTCAGTGAGATCCAAGAAATAATGGTCAACATTGATGAAACTCTATTGATCCACAATAATGAAATTAAGATTTTTCGGGTGAGAATGAACAATGACAGAATTCGTTTTTGTCAGCCTAACAAAAAGAATGATCCTCTTATGGTGTTCTCAGCTGATTTGACTCCTGAAGTTCTTTCTGCCAAAATAAGGTCAGAGGATGCAGTAAAATCAGCAGGAACCATTTTAAGAAACATCAACAAGAATGCCTGATATTGTCTTAACATTTTTTATATCATTGTTTAATATCAGCAAAGCAAAACTATTACAAACTAAAGTTCTTGAGTTCGGAACAGAAGCCGGCAACATTGATGATGGCTTTGAAGATATTGGCGAAGAAGTGGAATACAATCCCATGAACCAACAGGCTAATGATGTGAAAATGTAATGTCTTTTGCAAATCATGTGTTATGAATTACATCACGGCAAAAAGAAAACTTTGCTATACATGATGACTGCCCAAGCAATCTATGACAAGTGCAAAATAAGAGAGCTAATCACTCAAAAGATTAGGATTGGTGCATCAACAAGTTATAATGACATAGTACGGAGAAGGAACTTGTTAGCAGCTCATGCTGTAAAATCTTGTGAATCCAACAGCACACCACTTCCAAGTCACTTTACCAGGAAATAATTTACAATTTGAGATGGTAACTTGCCAAAATACTACTGATGCTTCAATTAACTCTGAATTTTCAATTATTGCAAGTAGAATGATTGTCAATGAGGAGTTTGTGCCTGCAGAGATATATTCAAAAGGTACAGGCCATATTGTTCAAGAACTTATCTGCAAATTGGAGGAAGCTGACCTTCGTGTTGTGCCACCTGTTGAGTGGGCTGTTCGAAATGGTTCCAATCAAGTCATTGTACTGTCAAATGAATGATGTTATTAATGTGCTACTCAGAGTTAAGGATACGTTATGGAATAGGCGAAAAAGACATTTACTCCTGCTTCATATTCTGTACAAGAAATGTGAACCATAGATTCCCAGTGTTCTTATTAAGGCACATATTCATACGGGTGATGAACCTATGAGCAAAATTGGAGAAAAGCTTCGAGCTTTAACTGCTGAACCTGTGAAGTTTCTAAAAGGATTAACTTAGACAGAAGAAGAATAGGACTTTAAACGTGTAGAAACATACCTGGTGCATGTGTGGAAAATGAGTTCTGACTGGCACACATTTGACGATCTTCGGTACAGTGAGTTCAAGAGATCAGTCCCGCTAAGTAAAATTCCACTGACATCATATTCTGTGTGTGGACACATTAAAAGAGCTTTCTAATTTGGTTGGGAATATATTGTTAGGGTTCTAAAACCTTCACAATTTCAAAAGCCTCTACCTACAGAACTTTCACGTACATGTACTTGCAATACCTGTCCTACAAAAAGATGTTCCTGTCGATATGCTCTTCACAAATTTTCAGCATTCTGCAAATGTACCATGAGTGCTTGCTGAAATAAATAAATAAAGTGAACTATGAAAATATGTCTAAAACAGGAGTGATAAACATTATTTTTTTTCATATTCAAATCGCAAAAATTGTTTGGTGTATACATACAATGGATTAAAAACCATTATTATTTGTTTCACTTCGATATATGTCTTTTCTTCTTCTATTATAGTCGCCATTTTGAAAAATGGCAGAAGGGTTGCTCTGAGGAGTTATGTTCTGTCTCTATAAAATTACTTGACCACCCAAAGCCTATGTTTTGACACCAAAATGAAGTATACAAGTCTCATGGTTCCTGAAATATTACATCAACACAGCAACAAATCTGCCATTATTTTAAATGTGGTGTAGAAAAATTCAGCCCGGATCAGCAAGGTCTAACAAAGCTAAATTACTTCTCTAATGATCCAGAAACATAAATCAAAAATGAAAATCTCTGGACAACAATTACTTTTACGGAGGTACATCAGGGGGCTTGGATTATAATGGCTGGAGGAATTTCTGGGGGCAGTGATTGGTATCTTCTCTGTAAGGCTGGGCTTGGTTTATGGACTGTAGGGCATACAGCTATGTCTATGTTGTTTTTCAGACATGTTATATCAAAGTGGCCTTTTATACTTACCCAGGAGATTGTATTGATTCAGTCTGTCTAGCCCCATCTAAATTGTGAGTATGCAAGGAATAGACAACTCTTGCTTTTGGATGCTTTAGATAAAATAGTTCTATTGAAGAAAACAAAGACTTTAACTTCCAAAAAGCATTGATTTGTTAAACAGGAGTCTAATAAGAGAAACATTGGCAAAGCCGATAGAACTCAGCTTTAAAAGGCTGAGCTATTGAATTAGCAAATGTATTTTTTTTACATTTACATGCAAGAGCATGTGTCATTACCCAAGACTGGCAATCTTGCAATGGGTTTTCTATTAAATAAAGTAGCAGCTGATGTGCACGCAAGTGTCCTGATGCATGCATATGCATGTGTTGCAATTTATTTATCGTTAAGTGGATATGCATGCCTAACTCAACATATGGTGGCTATTTTTAATTTACAGTTGTAACTGTAATTTATGGGTAGCCATGTTATAATGGTGAATTACAATTTCAAAAAGTGAAGACC
Organism: Calotriton arnoldi; assembly: GCA_963921515.1. NCBI lineage: Eukaryota > Metazoa > Chordata > Amphibia > Caudata > Salamandridae > Calotriton > Calotriton arnoldi. The sequence goes on from CAWUFW010005616.1 coordinate 1,238,239, forward strand.
AAGTACTCACCAATGCAAAAAAAGAATCGAGCAGCACTTAGTAGCTGCTGCACCTTTTCTAAAAAAAAAATGTTGAAAATAGGGAGCGGAATGGAGAGCCACAGGGGTGAGGGAAAGAGAAGGTAAAAGAGCACATGGGCGAGAGTACACAGGAACAAGAGAGGGAGAAAGTAAATATATGCACTTTCCACCCCACAAAGGGCTAAATGCAAAAGAAAAAAAGTGTTCCATCAAGTCGGCAATGGAAGGATACAACTCATCCAACTAGAATGCTTTGAGAGTGAAATACTCCTTGTTAAAAGGTGGTTCTGACACTCTGGGCCGCCTGGATTTTTCGCTTTTTGAGCACCTATTTGTTGAGCTTTTACTGTGGGAGAGCCTCATAAGTTGGGACTCCCCCACAGTGAACTCATGATGAAAGAGACTGCAGGTGGATTTTACTGGTGTCCCCCTAGCTTGACTAGGCCGCTGCGCAGCAGCTGGAGTAAGGGGCACCGGGCTGGTTACATGCAGACACCTGTGTACATGCGTGTGCACATGTGTAGGGGCTGCGCAGGGGAGATTCCTGGCGTGCGCAGTCCAGGAGCAGCTACAAAGTGAATGGTGTGGCGGGACTTATGCAGAAGTGGGTGGTGACACGGAATAGGCCTTATACACTGGGAAGGAACATGCCAGGGAAAGTCAGTGTGTTTTACTGTGTTTTTCACTTCATTATTCCCCTATGGGGATGTGGAGCCCATGTGCTAGATTAACTTTCATAAGGCCTACAGATTCCAGACATGCACTAAAGTCCACTGTAGCGGATGTGAAAAGGAGTATTCTGCAGAGTCCAAAGTCATATTTGTACTGCTTTTGGGTCATCCAGAAATGTCACATTTCTCTGAGTCAGTCATAACCAGGGCCAGACTGAGGGCTGACCTCAGCTGGATGGATTGATAACCTTTCTTCCACAAGCTAAGGCCTCCTCTCCTCTCCACGAAGAGAAGATGGGTGGGGCTACAGGCTCATCCATCAGCAGCCATCACTGGGTGCCAGGCACCAGGCTGCACCAAGGAGGGGAGGCAGCGAGGAGGGAAGGGCTCGTGTTTCAGAGACCATGTGGCCAGAGAACCTGGACGACGCCATTTTGAACAAACCCAGAGGCTGGACCAGGAGGAGGGAGCAGGGGCAGGGAAGTGATGTGTCGCTGTTTGATAGGACAAACAGAGACTTCCTGCCAGCCCCCTACTCAACTTTTAAAAAGTACTGGAAGAGGAAGAGAAGCTCTCTCTGGGGTGTGGTCTGCTGAGGCGGAAGGTGCTGGAGCCTGGCAATGGGCAGTTGGAAAGAGGTACCCCCTGACTGCTCCCCAGGCCCCTAACAGCACCAGAAGAAGAGACCCAGACCGGTGCGCAGAAGCAGGGGCCTCTGCGCAGGGAGAAGAGAGGCCCAGGAGGAGAGCCAGGCGAAAGTCTGATGCAGGGAGCCAGTGAAGACCGCTCCCTGCAGAATGCCCCCTCTTGGAGACCCGGAGGGCAAAGGAGAGTGCTCCCAGTGGCTGGGGGCCGCCGCCAGGAGCAAAAAGCCGCAAAAATGGGGCAGATCGGACCCCCAGGGGCTGAGATATGGCCCCCGGAAGGTGAGCGACCTTTGATTCCTGGGAAGAAGGGAAGCCGGGGAGCGCCGTTGCGCTCCCCTTGAAAATGCCCTGCCTGGGGGCCAGGAGCCCACCCTGGCCCCCACCAAAGATGGAGGCGGGGGAGCGCTGTCGCGCCCCTACCCCCGCGAGGAGATCCCTAGGGGGCCCAGGACCCCTTCCCCGGGCCCCGAAGTAAAGCCGGGGGACACCGTCGCGCCCCCGTGAAGTGGAGGAAGACGGGGAGCCAGGAGCCCACCCTGGCCCCTGCGAGCAAATCCCGACACTCCCGGGAAGAGTTGGAGGTGGGGGAGTGCCGCCGTGCCCCCCGCAGAGGGGTCTCTGGGGCCCGGGACCCCATCCCCGGGCCCCGGAGCAGCCGGGAGCGCCGTCGCGCTCCCTGTGAAGATGCCTCCGCTGAAAACGAGGTCGGGGGAGCGCCGTCGCGCCCCCCCTGCGAGGAGGAGGAGGGGGCCCGGGACGCCATCCCCGGGCCCCGAAGAATGGGAGGAGGCCGGGGGAGTGCCGTCGCACTCCCCCGCGGTCCAGCAGGACCGGAACAAGAAGACGCGTCTGCCCGCTGGAGCGGGCAGACCAGAACTGCCCGGCCGGCTCCCGCGGCAGCACACGAGGGTGCTGGCCACACGGGGAGCCGGCGGGGGCAGCCGGGGGTGGGCTCCCCAGGCTGCCCTCCAACCCGAGAGGCCGTCGCGGGTCCCGGGTGGGACCAAGACCCGCCGAAACCGAGTTGGGGCATCGCGGGCCCGGTGGGACCGGGCCCCCAAAAATGAGCCAAGCGGCCGGGGGTGGGCTCCCTGCCGGTAGCCTCACCTGGGGGTCCGGGTGGGACCGGGTCCCCACCGAGGAAGGAGCGAGGCGCGAAGCCAGCGCGGCTCTCCCCGGCACAGCGGGAGAGCCGCTCATCAAATATGCGGAAAGGAGCCTGAAGCGCCCCATAATGCCTTGCAAGGCATGGGGACATCCAGCGTTTTTGGTGCCTGGTGGCCCCCAGGGGAGGGGGTCACCCTCATGTGTGAAAAGAGGTGCAGGGGGAGCTGCAGGAGCAACGCAGCCTCCCCAGCACAAAGAAGAACAGTCCGCATCTAAGTTTCATGGGGCATCTGAAAGAATAACCCCTCAAGGGCTCAGCCAGCATTTAACGCTCTCTAGGCTGGAACTTTTGTTTTACAGCTGAGGGTGTTTGGAGAAGTGCTTCAAGGAGTGAAAGGCTGAGTTGGGATGTCTGGAGAAGGGCATCCCCTGGAGATGAAGAGGTGTAATTGCATCACAACTGCATTTACTCACGGTTATTCCTTTTTAGAGGGACTGAAGGTCACATATGTAATTTGAAGTACTGGTGTAAGGTGATGTCATAAGCAAAGTGGGTTATGTTGCCAGACACTCCTGCTAGGGTGTCTGGCGGTATATGGGTAATTCTGTGATTTCAACGGTGATACCTTTAGGGGCTGTAATTGCAATGCATTCTAATGATCCACCAACGTGCTGAGTACTGTCATTCTAAAGTGTGTGTAAACATGTATTCTTGCTGCTGCGCTTAAGTGAGGAACAACCCAGACTGTTAGCCCTGAAGAGGTAGAGGTGCATACTGTATGGTCAATATAAGATGCTCAGTCAGGGTTATGTGTCACTAGGGCAGGTGAACCTATTTTTAATGCGTGTGGAGGTAATGGGGTGGGTCGCCACTGGGATGGTGCCAGTGCGCAGGGCCCTCGCTCCAGGTTATGCTCAACACACTGCATTAGGGGGCAAGATGATGTGCATAAATGGGAGTGGTGGTACTAGACCCCACCCCCCCTTTTGGGAGGGGTGGAGATGTTACGCAATGTCACAAAGTAATTCCAACGGCTTATGTATATTTGTAAATTGGTGCATAGTATTGAGTAGTGTGTGTGTTTAATAAATGTACTCTTACTTTTATAAAGCAAATTACAGACCGGACAATCAATTATTGAGTGTTATTTCTGCGCACCTGCAAATGGCGATTACTAGCCCACACCACCTCCCTTGAGTAAAGCCTCAGACTGCTCTGCAACGCTACCCTCTGAGAGTCAGGCGCTACAATTGGGTGTTTGGTTCCCAGTGAAGGACAAATGTAGTCATGTTATTTGTGCAGGCCTCACAGATACTGCCTCGTTTTCCAACATTGGTGTCTAGCGGCGGGAAACATAGTATCCCATTCTGGTGCGCATTTGTAGCATTTGATAAGTCCAGTTTTGCCACACATTACCTATGCAGTAATGAGCAAATGGAAGAGCGCAAGGCTCTGAGAAGGGTTCAAAGTTTTGGTTAGGTGAACTAAAAGTATGGGAAAGGAAAGCCCCGCGCACATATGTGTCATGTGAAGAGATTATGGTTTAAATGTGAACTGTAGTGATATGACCGCGCTATGTTGATTATCATGTGCTAGCGGGATGGTGCTTTCCAGGAAATGATTGCATACAAATGTTCTAAGCCATATTGTACACCTTTGAACCCTAACACTACACGCACTACACCTGCATGAGGAGGGTGTCTCCTCAAGAGATAGGGACAGCAACTGATACCTACATCACAGGTGGGGGTGAAGGGGTGGATTGACCTTTGTGGGGGACAGAAGAGAGAGGGGGTCCTGGGAGATTCCGCGCTTTTGAAGGGCAGGGAGGGTTTCCACAGAAGGGGCCCCATGTATCCTTCCCCCGCTGAAAGTTTACTTGCCATTGGCGCAAGCCAAAACCACTGGAAGGGTGAGGCAGGAGGTTTCTTTACCCCGGGTAGTAACACCCCAGGGTTCCCATGTTGGGGGACCCCAAGAAGCTTTTCCCACGGTGGGAGGAGGGTGTGGTAGAGTTGAGTGTCCGGCAGGCCCCCCTGGTTAACTGGTGGGGAGGTGAGCAGCCCAGGGGTGGCCCCTGGTAGTGGGTGGCCCCAAAAGGAGGGTAGTTCTTGAGTGATGGTGTGTAGTGATAGCCCCTAGGTACCGTAGGTGGGCTAGGTAACTGATCCGGTGGAGATCTGAGTGGGGGTGATGTACTCCCTGGTTTCCAGGTGAAGGGTTAGTGGCGGACCCTGGAGGTGTCAGGGTCCGGTCAGTGGTTACCCCGGGTGGCCCATGGTGATGGGTGGCCCCAAAGGAGGGGTAGTTTTCGAGCTTGGATGTCACCCTGGAGCTAGTGTGGTGAGCCTGAGGTGGTGGCTGGGGCGATGCCTGGCCAGGTGACCAGTCAGGTAGATCCTGTGGGACTTGAACCCAAGGACCAGGAGCATGGGGGTGTTCCCCTAGCTCGAGGCAGGAGGTGGACTTCTGCAAGGCAGTACCACCCTGAACACAGGTGGGGCCTATCTTAAGTGAAGGGACCCTGTGTTTCGCAAAGGGGTGGTGCAGGCCCAGCCGGGATCTTTAGGGTCCCTGGCTTGGTGTGGTAGTACTACCCTGAAGGCAGGTTGGGCCTATCTTAGGAAGGGACCCTGCTCTTCATAAGGGGTGGTGCAGGCCATCCAGGGACCATGTAGGTCCCTGGGCGGTCTCCCAAGGCACTGCTGGGAGACCGGGGAGAGCCATGAGAGGTGGGCCTGGGTCTAGCTAACTCGGGACCCACAGGCTCTCTAAGGGTACTCCGGGAGGAGAGCACGCCTCTCGGAGGGAAGGGTGCATAGGCCCTGTTCTCGCAGCGGAGAACAAGGAAGGGGTCTAGGTTCCCGGGGTAGTTTCCGGGTGGAGCTACTGACGGGGGGAATGAGCTGTAGGATGTCTGACGAGGCACCCTCAGTGTTCTTCCCTGGCACTGCCAGTGTGGTAGTGAGGCCGGTCTGAGGTCCTATCAGGGAGCCAGGCCAGTGGCTAAAGGGTGCCTTTCTGTGTGGGGAAAACACAAGTGGCTGTGCTTTCTTTAGGGAAGCCAGTCATCCCGAAAGGGTGGTGGCAGCAGAATGACCTCAGCGGCAGGCTGAGGGTGAGGGTCCAGAGAGGTTGCATCTTTGGGGTGCAAGGACCAAATGGAGAGAGGGTACTGGTTGGCACAAACTCCGGCAGGGAGACCAGCTGGGGTCCCCGGGGATGGGATGTAGACCTATCCCAGAAGACCGCACCAGTGCTGAGGCACTGTACCCTTGTCCAGAGAAGGGGTAGGCATAAGGTTGCATGCCCACGGGCAAAGGTAGGACTAGTTAGGCTGAGTCCATGTAGACCATGAGTGACCTAGAGGTATCTAACCTAGAGCCCGGAGGGTTCTTAGGGTAGTCTGGGATCCCTGTCATGGGTGGAGATTTCATGGATGGGAGGAGTAGGTGGTCTGAGCGGATAACTGGTGAGTAAGGGGGGTCTGGTCAGAACCCCTTATAACTAGTTATCGCTGACTACGGGAAGTGTACCCATGTAGAGTGGCTATTTCTTCCTGTAGGAATCAGCTGGGCGCGGCGTGTGTTAGAAGGTGGTTCTGACACTCTGGGCCGCCCGGATTTTTCGCTTTTTGAGCACCTATTTGTTGAGCTTTTACTGTGGGAGAGCCTCATAAGTTGGGACTCCCCCACAGTGAACTCATGATGAAAGAGACTGCATGTGGATTTTACTGGTGTCCCCTAGCTTGACTAGGCCGCTGCGCAGCAGCTGGAGTAAGGGGCACCGGGCTGGTTACATTCAGACACCTGTGTACATGCGTGTGCACATGTGTAGGGGCTGCGCAGGGGAGATTCCTGGCGTGCGCAGTTCAGGAGCAGCCACAAAGTGAATGGTGTGGCGGGACTTATGCAGAAGTGGGTGGTGACACGGAATAGGCCTTATACACTGGGAAGGAACATGCCAGGGAAAGTCAGTGTGTTTGACTGTGTTTTTCACTTCATTATTCCCCTATGGGGATGTGGAGCCCATGTGCTAGATTAACTTTCATAAGGCCTACAGATTCCAGACACGCACTAAAGTCCACTGAAGCGGATGTGAAAAGGAGTATTCTGCAGAGTCCAAAGTCATATTTGTACTGCTTTTGGGTCATCCAGAAATGTCACATTTCTCTGAGTCAGTCATAACCAGGGCCAGGCTGAGGGCTGACCTCAGCTGGATGGATTGATAACCTTTCTTCCACAAGCTAAGGCCTCCTCTCCACGAGGAGAAGATGGGTGGGGCTACAGGCTCATCCATCAGCAGCCATCACTGGGTGCCAGGCACCAGGCTGCACCAAGGAGGGGAGGCAGCGAGGAGGGAAGGGCTCGTGTTTCAGAGACCATGTGGCCAGAGACCCTGGACGACGCCATTTTGAACAAACCCAGAGGCTGGACCAGGAGGAGGGAGCAGGGGCAGGGAAGTGATGTGTCGCTGTTTGATAGGACAAACAGAGACTTCCTGCCAGCCCCCTTCTCAACTTTTAAAAAGTACTGGAAGAGGAAGAGAAGCTCTCTCTGGGGTGTGGTCTGCTGAGGCGGAAGGTGCTGGAGCCTGGCAATGGGCAGTTGGAAGGAGGTACCCCCTGACTGCCCCCCAGGCCCCTAACAGCACCAGAAGAAGAGACCCGGACCGGTGCGCAGAAGCAGGGGCCTCTGCGCAGGGAGAAGAGAGGCCCAGGAGGAGAGCCAGGCGAAAGTCTGGCGCAGGGAGCCAGTGAAGACCGCTCCCTGCAGAATGCCCCCTCTTGGAGACCCGGAGGGTGAAGGAGAGTGCTCCCAGTGGCTGGGGGCCGCCGCCTGGAGCAAGAAGCCACGAAAATGGGGCAGATCGGACCCCCAGGGTCTGAGATATGGCCCCCGGAAGGTGAGCGACCTTTGATCCCTGGGAAGAAGGGAAGCCGGGGAGCGCCGTCGCGCTCCCCGCGAAAATGTTCTGCCAGGGGGCCAGGAGCCCACCCTGGCCCCCCCCGAAGATGGAGGCGGGGGAGCGCCGTCGCGCCCCCCCGTGAGGAGATCCCCAGGGGGTCCGGGACCCCATCCCCGGGCCCTGAAGTAAAGCCGGGGGACGCCGTCGCGCCCCCCGTGAAGTGGAGGAAGACGGGGAGCCAGGAGCCCACCCTGGCCCCCGCGAGCAAATCCCGATGCTCCCCGGGAAGAGATGGAGGTGGGGGAGCGCCGTCGTGCCCCCCGCAGAGGGGTCTCTGGGGGCCCGGGACCCCATCCCCGGGCCCCGAAGCAAAGTCGGGGAGCGCCGTCGCGCTCCCCGTGAAGATGCCCCCGCCGAAAACGAGGTCGGGGGAAGCGCCGTTGCGCCCCCCCTGCGAGGAGGAGGAGGGGGCCTGGGACCCCATCCCCGGGCCCCGAAGAATGGGAGGAGGCCGGGGAGTGTTGTCGCACTCCCCCGCGGTCCAGCAGGACCGGAGCAAGAAGACGCGTCTGCCCGCTGGAGCGGGCAGACCAGAACTGCCCGGCCGGCTCCCGCGGCAGCACACGAGGGTGCTGGCCACGCGGGGAGCCGGCGGGGGCAGCCGGGGGTTGGCTCCCCAGGCTGCCCTCCACCCCGAGAGGCCGTCGCGGGTCCCGGGTTGGACCGGGACCCGCCGAAACCGAGTTGGGGCATCGCGTGGCCCGGGTGGGACTGGGACCCCGAAAAATGAGCCAAGCGGCCGGGGGTGGGTTCCCCGAGCCGGTACCCTCACCTTGGGGTCTGGGTGGGACCGGGCCCCCCACCGAGGAAGGAGCGAGGCGCGCAGCGCCAGCGCGGCTCTCCCCGGCACAGCGGGAGGTGGTCACCCTCATGTGTGAAAAGAGGTGCAGGGGGAGCTGCAGGAGCAACGCAGCCTCCCCCAGCACAAAGAAGAACAGTCCGCCCCCTAAGTTTCATGGGGCATCTGAAAGAATAACCCCTCAAGGGCTCAGCCAGCATTTAACACTCTCTAGGCTGGAACTTTTGTTCTACAGCTGAGGGTGTTTGGAGAAGTGCCTCAAGGAGTGAAAGGCTGAGTTCGGATGTCTGAAGAAGGGCATCCTCCGGAGGTGAAGAGGTGTAATTGCTTCACAACTGCATTTACTCACGGTTATTCCTTTTTAGAGGGACTGAAGGTCACATATGTAATTTGAAGTACTGGTATAAGGTGATGTCATAAGCAAAGTGGGTTATGTTGCCAGACACTCCTGCTAGGGTGTCTGGCGGTATATGGGTAATCCTGTGATTTAATCTGTGAAGCCTTTAGGGGCTGTAATTACAATGCATTCTAATGATCCACCAACGTGCTGAGTACTGTCATTCTAAAGTGTGCACAAACATGTATTCTTGCTGCTGCGCTTAAGTGAGGAACAACCCAGACTGTTAGCCCTGAATAGGTAGGGGTGCATACTGTATGGTCAATATAAGATGCTCAGTCAGGGTTATGTGTCACTAGGGCAGGTGAACCTATTTTTAATGCGTGTTGAGGTAATGGGGTGGGTCGCCACTGGGATGGTGCCAGTGCGCAGGGCCCTCGCTCCAGGTTATGCTCAACACACTGCATTAGGGGGAAAGATGATGTGCATACATGGGAGTGGTGGTACTAGACCCCACCCCCCCTGCGGGAGGGGTGGAGATGTTATGCAATGTCACAAAGTAATTCCAACGGCTTATGTATATTTGTAAATTGGTGCATAGTATTGAGTAGTGTGTGTGTGTGTATAATAAATGTACTCTTACTTTTATAAAGCAAAGTACAGACCGGATAATCAATTATTGAGTGTTATTTCTGCGCACCTGCAAATGGCGATTACTAGCCCACACCACCTCCCTTGAGTAAAGCCTCAGACTGCTCTGCAACGCTACCCTCTGAGAGTCAGGCGCTACAATTGGGTGTTTGGTTCCCAGTGAAGGACAAATGTAGTCATGTTATTTGTGCAGGCCTCACAGATACTGCCTCGTTTTCCAACACTCCTGAGTAGGAAAAACTCAAGATTAGGGAAGAAAACCATTGAATAAAAGAGACAGCCGAGCTAGACAACACAACAGAGCGTTCCAGTCATGAGCAACAGGCTGACCCAAAGTCCTACCCTGAATAAATGTTATGTATTGGTAACAATAGGTCTGCCAACAGACAGCTAAAGGGGTCTGTAGTCCAGACCAAAAAAATGTCTTTTGACAAAGCTGTGCCATTTGCAGGCTCACAATTTAAGTAAGACCCAGTGTGAATTCACCACACGACTAAATTTGACATCTGAGCACCCCATGTTCTGCATAAACCGGCCAGAGAACAGATCTCTTTCCATAATTTCAGTTGAAGTGGGGGTTAACATAGACTGTTTCCCTATCCCTTCTTCAGTGAACATCCCCGAGTATTGCAGTAATTGTAATGGATGTTTACAAGATGGACCTGTATCGACATTTATAACAATGGAAATTATTTAAGGTCAGTGGTTATCCTTAAAATATGTTACGTGAAAATCTATGGTCTTCTGCCTAACACGAGCGTCCTTTGTTCGCTCATTTAGTACCATCATATTGGGTCGTAGTGACACGTTATTTCAGCACTTAGAGATAGCAAACATGTCGACTGAAGTATTGTATAAAAACGATTATAAACATTTTGAAGCAGCCCTGCCAAGTTTCCCAGGTCCCTATGTGATGTGCTGCTCCAGTCCAAGTTTTTTATTTGAACTCTGGGACTTGTAGTCTTGTTTGTTCCATAATAAAACAGAACTACAAGTCCTAGAATTCAAAGGAAAAAAACTGGCCTAGAGCAGCACATTAGGCATGGACACAAGAAACTTGGCAGCTGTATGGAAAGCAGATAATTACCACAGGATTCAGAATACCTTATCTGTCCCAAGCCAGTGGCATAACCAGTACCACTGGGCTTAATGCAAGGAAAGAAAATGAACCCCGAATATGATGCTTATCCCACTTCATGTCATGGCGCACACTATTATAACATAATTCAGGGCTCGAGTCGGGGTACCACACGGGTGGACGACGTCCCCCCACTTATTTTACCGGGATCTCGATAACTGGAGCCACACATTCACTCTTTGGCCTCTCTGGGGCGAGATCGGAGCTCATTCAGAACGCTGCTCACGCGCTGGCTTCTCTGATGCAATCGCATCTAAGGGGTGAGCGAGGGGAGGCAATGAGTCTGATGGTGCAAGCCACCTTTCGTGACGTCACTTCCTGTCGTGACGTCAGCGTCCCCCCACTTATTTTTTTAGGACTTGTGCCCTGCAACATATAGGCTTTCATACAACAACCTAACGCATTGTGGGTGATGTACTACCATTCAGCCGATAAGGCTAATATAATTATAGCAACTATTTTTCTTTTTTTTGGGCAGTTTTTATTTAGCCTGAACTCGACCCGAAGGTAGTGGAGCCTTTACATGAGCACCAGTTACTTTACACAAGAGGACACATACATTTTCGGTAGGCACGAGATTAAGTGATTTGCCCAAGAATCACAGGATGTTGAGCCTACGCCGAGACTTGAACCCGGTTCCCCGATTCCACGGACGGCAGCTCTGGCCGTAATATAGAACCAGACTCCCTCTCGAAGATATGTACTCCTGTAATGGCTGTCTGACTTGTCGTGGTAATAACGCGATGCATTGTATGCAGGGACTGAGTCAGCACAGTCACTCCACTGAATCACGCTTCTCTTTGATATCAATCAGAGCAGGTCACAGTAATGGCTCTGGAGAGGGGCAGTAGTGTAACCCGAGAGCAGGCAGGGTCTCCAGCGCACCCTACGCTAATCCCGGCAGGATGGCCGTAACTGGAACCAGCTGGGCCGGCGCTCCCCTCCTCCCATATCAGGAGCACAATACGTCGCTTTATGGGAAGGAACGGGCTCTCTCTTATCGGAAGGAGCATAAAAATAATAGTGAAAATAAATGGAGCGAAGCCCCTGAAAGCGACCGGGAAAAGGGGCTTTGCAGACGCGCCCCGAGCCTGCGGGTTTTATGGGGGATTTAAAGGTGTGCTGATGCAGAACACGTGCAGGGGTTACTGGCTTATGCTGAAGCAGGAGGTTGCTGAGCAGAGAGCAATATGTGCTCGAAAGCTATATTTCACCACACTGAAAAGCCCAGGCTGGCTGAAAGCGTACCCCATAACATGCATCCAATATTAGCGCTGTGCAGTGAACTCAATGAGCTATATCGTCCGTGAATGAAAACAATCTATATAATAAGCTGTGCTGAGTGTGTTAATCATTCGTTTCATTCCATTTCATATCATGAGGTTTCACCCGATAAAACATTCGTTTCATGTGTGATAGTTTAGTTAGTTTAATGAAGCAAACCAAGCCTAGATCACCCAGAATGCATTATTTCATCTCATAAAAGCCTAAGCCTGGAAACAGCGTTTATTTAGTGAGGTGCCCCCCCCCCCAACCCCTCACTCCAATTGCAAGTCAAAGGCAGAGTCATAAAGAGATCCCATGTTCTGGGGAAACTTCAGACAATCCTAGCTTTTTGTACAATAACAATTCATTAAAGGGACTTGTGATTACAATATTAGAACAAAGAATGAGCATGCTACTAAAGGATTATTCCATGAGTTGCTACGATTGGGGTGGTAATAACACACACACTAAAAAAAGGAACCCAGGGAATGCTGCATGTATTCCCTGCTCCGAACTGAGTCAGTGCTTAATTTGAGTTGGTTGCAGGTGGAGCCCACCAGCGCAAATTTTTTTTTCTTGATCAGATATTAACCACGAGCAAGAGAAAAAACCCCACAAAAACGTGAAAGAAGGGGGAAGAGAAAGACCGAAAACCCACGACAAAGGGAGAAAGCAGGAAGGCGATAAAGGGACAGGCACAGTCTTGTACTGGATTAAAGAGGCCTGAGGTGTATTCCAGACTGCAGCCTTGCTATTTGTCGCGCCTATTCCTCCCCCACCCCCCCAATCAGGATTAGTTTGGGACTCGGAACAAGGCAGCAATACTTTTCTGCAGTGTTACAGCAGCCACACCGTGGACCCAGAGGACAAACCTGCTGATATTTGTCTGTATATAAAAAAAAAGCGTCAGCACAGCCACCTACAATTGACAAAAGCTTTTGTCGAGAGCTTTACTGCTCTGCGCCATTGCATCTAGTTTCTGTGCCCATCCCTTGTAAGGAAGTGGCTGCATAGAAGACCGCACCATTGAGCTTTGCGCTTGTTTTGTGTCTGCATTCCTCTTGCTCATCTCCGCACTCCCTGTTTTCAAACAATAGAAACCTCTAGAAGCAGTCAGTGAAGTGCTGCACCCACGCCTTTGTATAAAATCCCAAAATAGCCACAGCCACTTATATTTTTAGAGGCTTTGTCCTTCGAAGAATCCTGCGTGGCGGTGTTCTCCCCGAGCACTAATTTCAATACAGCCGAGTAAGTATTTTCTCAATGTGCTGGTTCAGAGTCCATTACCACATAAAGGGACCTTGGTCACCCCAGAAAGCAGCGATTGTTCTTTTAGAAAGTCATCACCTCATTACATCTTTTGTTGCTCCCTGTGCTAGCACCTCATCCAGACGTCCTGCAAGAGAGGAAATTAAATAAATATTAAACAAATAAAAATAAACACCAAAATATTGCATACTAGGAATTTTCAGCACATGCATACACTGTTAAACGGAAAACTACAAGTCTCCACATGAAAAGCGCTTTAGGCTGAAAAGCAAGGCTTGGCTGCAAGAGTTACACCTAATGTGGGGGTAATTTAACATAAATTATTACTATGTCCTCATCGCAGTCATTACATGTGAGGTGGATACCCCTTGATGACAGGACAAACAAGCATTTACAATGCAATAGGTCTCGCACTGACATTATTTTGAGCTATTGACATTGTAAATGACATTGTTTTTTTGTTTTGTTTTTCTTTTGTAAAACATAAATAAAATGCATAGTAATTTAATATGGTAATTGCTAAAAAAAGTTTAAATGCGAAACCTATTGCATTTACACTAGTGTGAGCTATTGGCATTGTAAATGGTACTGGCTTTGTTAGAAATGGGATCTCTAGTTGGCAAGGGCTTGCACCTTTGTCCAAGTAGGGACCCTTCTTCCTAGTCAGGGTAAGGGAGTTACACTCCTAAAATAACCCCTGCTCACCCCCTTGGTAGCTTGGCACGAGCAGTCAGGCTTATTCTAGAGGCAGTGTGTAAAGCATTTGCACATAACCAACAGTAATACAGTGTAAGCACTACAAACTGACACCACACCAGTTTAGAAAAATATCCAATATTTTTATATACTTTAAACAAGACCAAATACGATAAAAATCCACTGTACAGTACTTCAGAAATAGTTACTTCTCAAAATGTCTTTAAAAACAGTTCCTTGATGTCGATAGCTCCGTCCAGGGCTATCACGGCGTCGTGAACAAACAAATCCAAACAGTTCTGGCTGACCGCGGCGTCGCGGGTCAACTACGGTGTCGGGAAGACCCGCAAACAGTACCTTTCAGAAATGCAGGGCGTCGATGACCTCGCGGTGAGCTTCTGAAAACACGGCGTCTGCAGGCGTCGGTTCCGGAGGTCGGTGCGGCGTCGTCGGGGCCCTCGAAGTCACACGCGTTGCAGATCGATCTCCTCTGTTGAAGTCAGGAGCGCTGGCATCGGCCTGCGTCGGGTGCTGCAGAGCGAAGTGCAGCGGTGCGGCGTGCGGTGCTCTCAGGTTGCGGTGCGAGCAGCGGCTCGGTGGCGGCGTCGGATGGCGTCGTCGGTGAGACCAGGGTCGCGGTGTGAGATGAAGGCGGTGCTCGTCACGGTGCTGGCAGGTCACGGTGCAGCAGCGGCGTCGTCGTAGCTGCAGCGGTGTCGTCGGCTGACGAACGGGAGTCGATGGCACCGGCGTCAGTGGGCCAAGGCTGCGGTGCGGGATGAGGGCGGTGCATCGTGTAACTTACGAGTGGTGCCCCCAAACCACGGTGCAAGCAGCGGCGTCGAGTCCGGCGTGGAGCAGCGTCGTCGGGAAGGCCACGGCGTCGTCGTGAAGCGAGTCGGTGCGAAGTGCGATGCCCACAGGTCGCGGTGCGAGCAGCGGCTCGGTGGCGGTGTCAGCAGGCATCGTCGGTGAGACCAGGGTCGCGGTGCGGCGGTGTGGCGGTGCCCTGTGCGGTGCCTTCAGGACACGGAGTCGGCAGCGGCGTCGTAGACGGCGTCGGGCTTGAAGTCTTTGCTGTTCCTGAGACTTCTTGAACAGGGGGCAAGCTCTACCTCAAGCCCTTGGAGACACTCACAAAGTAGATTGCAGAAAGTTCAGTTCCAGTCCTTTCACTGCCCAAGACAGAAGCAGCCACTGCAGGCCAACACAGCAAAGCACACAGCAGAGTGGTAGTTCCTCCTCACAGCTTCTCCAGCTCTTCTTCTTGGCAGTCTTCTTGATCCCAAAGAGTTCCAATTTTCTGGGGTTTGGGTCCCCCTTTTTATCCTCAATTTCTCTTTGTTCTCTGAAGGCAGAGAGGCCTTTGCCTAGTCCAAACCAGTTCTGGTCAGTCCTGAAGCACTTTGTTGACAAGTCTCCTTCTTTCCTTTCACAGTGCAGGCCAGGGACATCAGACGCACCACAGGAGGTGGAGCCAGCATTGTGGAGGGAAGGCCCAGCCCTATTCAGGTCCCAGGTGCATCTCCTCCCACCCATCTACATGTAGATCTTGCTATTCAGCCCTGTGCTGATTCACCCTGTCTCCTGGCATCCCCCAGCCCCTGTCACTCACACTCCAGACAAGGAATACACAACCTAGCAGAGGCAGGCTTGGATGGTTAGACAAGAAAATACCCACTTTCTAAAAGTGGTATTTTCAAACACAGAATGTTAAAACCAACTTTACTAAAAGATGCATTTTATCATTCTGAGTTCAGGCATACTAAACTCGAATTTCTACCATGTTCCCTGGGTCAGTTAGGATTATAAGCTGTAATAATCAAAACTGCCCATTCTGGCCTATGGGGAACAGGTAGCCTTGCAATAGTGAAAACGAAATAGGCTGTAATTCACTATCAGGACATGCCACACACACCAGGGCATGTCCTACCTTTCACATACAATGCACCCTGCCCACAGGGGTACCTTGGGCCTACCTTAGGGGTGACTAACATGTAGAAAAGGGAAGGTTTAGGGACTTGCAAGTGTGTGCACTTGCCAAGTCGACATGGCAGCCCCAGGCTGCGCACAGGCTCTGCAATGGCAGGCCAGAGTTACACTTTACGGGCTGTTTGCGTGGGTGGCACAATCCAGTGCTGCAGCCCACCAACAGCATTTGATCTATAGGCCCTGGCACTCTCAGTGCACTTTACTAGGGACTGACACATAGATCAAATAGGCCAATCATGGAAATACCAATCCATAACACATTTTGTACAGGAGCACTTGCACTTTCCCACTGGACAGCAGTGAGGAAAGTGCGCAGAATCATTACACCAGCAAAAACAGAGTCAAAAACCAGGAGGTCAGAAAGCAAAAAGTCATGGGAAACACGCCAAAAGATGCCAAGTCTAACACATGTCCCCTCCAGCTGAAAGTAGGGAGAACTACCCAACCCCATTGGAGTTCTCTTCACTAAGGCGGAAGAACCTGGACAGACCATCTGCGTTGGCGTGTTCTGTACCAGGGCGGTGTTCCACCGTAAAGTCCATTCCCTGTAGGGAGATGGACCACCTCAGCAGTTTTGGATTCTCACCCCTCATTTGCATCAACCATCTGAGGGGCCTGTGGTCTGTCTGAACCCGGAAGTGAGTCCCAAACAGGTATGGTCTCAGCTTCTTCAGTGCCCAGACCACAGCAAAAGCTTCCCTTTCTATGGCACTCCACCTCTGTTCCCTGGGGAGTAGTCTCCTGCTAAGGAAGACTACCGGCTGATCCAGGCCCTCTTCGTTCAGCTGTGAGAGCACCGCTCCCACACCATGCTCTGAAGCGTCAGTCTGCATGACAAATTCCTTGGAGAAGTCAGGTGCCTTGAGCACGGGCGCCGTGCACATGGCTGCCTTCAGGGCATCAAAAGCTTTCTGGCAGGACTCAGTCCAGATCACCTTCCTGGGCTGCTTCTTGAAGTCAGCTCTGTTAAGGGGGCGACAATGGTGCCATAGCCCTTAACAAATCTCCTATAGTAGCCGGTGAGACCTAAGAAGGCTCTCATCTCTGTCTGGGTCTTGGGGGCTCCCAAGCCAGAATGGTGTCAATCTTGGGTTGTAGGGGCGCCACCTGGCCGCTTCCTACCTGGTGTCCCAAGTACACCACAGAACCCTGCCCGATCTGGCACTTACTGGCCTTGATCGTGAGGCCTGCACCTTGCAGAGCCCTCAACACTTTCTCAAGGTGCTGTAAATGTTCTTCCCAGCTGGAACTGAACACAGCAATGTCATCCAGGTAGGCGGCACTGAAATCCTCCAGTCCAGCCAACACCTGATTGACCAACCTCTGGAAGGTGGCAGGGGCATTCTTCAACCCAAAGGGCATCACCCGAAATTGGTAATGACCTTCTGGGGTTGAGAATGCTGACCTCTCCTTGGCCCCATCGGTTAAGGCAATCTGCCAGTACCCAGACGTTAAATCAAACGTGCTGAGGAACCGGGCAGCTCCCAACCGATCAATGAGCTCATCAGCTCTGGGGATGGGGTGCGCGTCAGTCCTGGTGACGGCATTGAGCCCACGGTAGTCCACACAAAACCGGAGTTCTGGAGTGGCACCGGGCACAGCAGCCTTTGGGACCAAGACCACAGGGCTGGCCCAAGGACTGTTAGAGGGCTCAATCACCCCTAACGCCAACATCTTAGAGACCTCCTCCTTGATCCTTGCCCTGACCCGGTCACTCAACCTGTAAATCTTGTGCTTCACAGGAGGGCTGTCACCAGTGTCCACGCCATGGGTACACCAGTGAGTAACACCAGGGGTCAGAGAGAACAGTGGGGCGAACTGTCCCAACAACTGGTGACAGTCCCCCTGCTGCTCCTGAGTCAGAGTAGGGGAGAGGATCACACCCTCTACTGACCCATCATGCTCCTTGGTAGACAGGAGGTCAGGGAGAGGCTCACTCTCCTCTTCCACCCCATCATCTGTCGCCAAGAGCATACTCACTTCGGACCTCTCGAAGTGGGGCTTGAGGCGGTTCACGTGAAGGACCCTCAAAGGGTTCCTTGGAGCCTGCAAATCCACCAGGTAGGTGACGTCACTTTTGCGCTCCACCACCTCATATGGCCCAGTCCACTTGTCCTGCAAGGCACAAGGTTCCACTGGGGCCATGACCCACACTTTTTGCCCAGGTTGAAATTCGACCAGAGTGGCATTCTGGTCATACCACCTCTTCATTTCTTCCTGGCTTGCTTCTAGGTTCGCCTGAGCGAGTTTCCTGAAGCGGGCAGTTTGGTTTCTAAAGGCCAGCATGTAACTAAACACATCCTGGGAGTTTTCCTGGGAGCTGCCTCCCAGCCTTCCTTTACCAAACTCAGAGGTCCTCTGACAGGGTGGCCATACAGGAGCTCAAAGGGGCTGTACCCAAGAGACTTCTGAGGCACCTTCCTGTATGCAAAGAGTAGGCATGGCAAGAGGACGTCCCACTTACGCCTCATGGGTTCTGTTAGACCCTTGATCATGCCTTTCAAGGTCTGGTTGAATCTCTCCACCAGACCGTTTCCTTGTGGGTGGTAAGGAGTGGTGAACTTATAGGTTACACCACACTCCTTCCACAGGGATGTCATATACTTGGATATGAAATTGGTCCCCCTGTCAGAAACCACCTCTCTGGGGAAGCCCACACAGGAAAAGATCCCCATTAACGCCCAGCCCACCACTGGCGCCGTCGTTGTCCGGAGAGGGATTGCCTCAGGGTACCGGGTGGCATGGTTCACCAAGACCAGGATGTACCTGTTGCCCATGGCTGTCTTGAGATCCAGTGGCCCCACAATATCCATCCCTACCCTTTCAAAGGGTGTTCCAACAACAGGAAAAGGTTGGAGAGGAGCTTTGACCTTCCTCCCACTCTTGCCACTTGCCTGGCAAGTTTGGCAAGACCTACAGTGTGCATCTGACTGCCTTCGCATTTGGGGCCAAAAGAAGTGGGTGACAAGCCTGTCAAAGGTCTTGTCCTGCCCCAAATGTCCTGCCAAAGGCACGTCATGAGCCAGACCCAGTAGGAAGGTCCTGAAGCGCTGGGGTACCACCAGCACACAGGCTGACCCAGGCTCAGCAACCTTAGGCTCACTGTATAGGAGACCATTCTCCCAGTAGATCAGATGTGACCCGGACTGATTACCAGCTGCCTGGTCTGCAGCCTGCCGCCGCAGACCCTCCAGAGTAGGGCACTCGCTCTGCTCCCTGCAGAACTCCTCCCTGGTGGGACCCCCTTCTTGCTGCCAATGGGTCAGCTCAGAGATGTCTCCCAGTTCGGCTACCTGCTCCCCTGTAGGCACCGGGCGTCCCCTCGAGGTCCGCCTCCTCCCGGTCCGTGGGAACTTCGGGGCCGGTTTCCCGCGCCCCTGCCCTTCCTCTTGACAGGGACTTGGGCCACTGTTCCAGGCTCCAAGTCCTCTTGATCACCCTTTCTGGCTGCCATTGACCGAGTAGACACGCATGCCCACTCTGGCAACCCAAGCATCTCCAAGTGAGACCTGAGCTCAACATCCTTCCATAAGGACTGCTCCAGGTCGTTACCTAGCAGACAATCTACAGGCATGGTGGGGCTCACAACCACCCTCAAGGGACCTGAGACCCCCCATTCAAAGGGAACCTGCGCCACCATACACTGGCGCTCAGAGTTGTCTACAGCAACTACTTGGTGGAATGCCCCTGGGACTACCTGCTTCTCAGAGACCAGGTGACACCGGACTGAGGTCACACTGGCTCCAGTATCTCTGAGAGCCTCTACCCTGTTCCCATTAATGGTCACCCAGGTGCTATATTTCTTTGTGTTAGGGGGCACCTGGTTTCCTGGGACCATCTCACTGTCCCCTAGTGAGACAAGGGTCATTTCTGTGGGATCCCCACCCTCCTGTGGGCACCCCTCCTCCCCAAGCGCTACACTAGCCAACACTTTGGACTGTCCACCGGTGGGTGGCTGTGTCCCCTTTGGGCACTTGGGGTCCCTCTTAAAGTGACCTACCTGGTCACATGCATAACACTTGCGGGGCCGGTCTCAACAGGCTTCCCTGTAGAGACCCCTTTCTTCTTATCACCGGGGGCTGGGAACCTTTACCCTGAGTACTAGTTTGGGGCCCTTTAGAGAACTCCTGTGCTTTACCCTTGTCCCCCCACCTTTCTGCTGGGGACCCTGCCCACCTTTGGCTGAGTCTCCCCCAAACGCTTTCTTGTGGACCCTGGTACTCACCCAGCGGTCCGCCTCCATAGCAAGCTTCCTGGGGTCAGTTAGCTTACTATCAACTAGGTGCTGGCGTAGATCTGCAAAACATAGACTAGACAAGTGCTCCCATGCAATCAAATTGTAGAGCCCCTGAAAATCTGTTACATTACTGCCTTTCACCCAACCATCCAGCGACCTACAGAACATATCCACACATTCCAACCAAGTGTTGGCCTCAGACTTTTTACTGGACCTGAACTGATCCCTGTACTTCTCAGGAGTGAGCCCATACCTAGTGAGGAGAGCGTCTTTCATGTCAGCATAGGTGAGGTCCTGCCCCTTACCCAAAGCTATCAGAGTATCCCTAGCTTCCTCTGGAAAGAGAGGCCACAACCCCGCTCCCCAGTTCCTTTCAGGGACCCCATTCATATGAATAGACGACTGCACTCTTGAAACCACCTTTGTATGTCATCACCCTTTTTGTACTCTTTACCTACATTCTTGGGGATGTGTACAATCCTGTCTGTGTGTGCTGAAGAATTGCTGCCACCATCTGAACCGGATCTACTCTTTAGCTCCAGTTCCTTGATCATTCTCTCATGATCTAGTATCATTTTCCTTTCCTCCATGGCTATTCTTTTCTCTTCCCTCTCACTTTCTATTCTGAGTTTCTCCAATTCAAACCTCCTTACTTCCCGCCTGTCCTCCAGCTCCTCTGGGGACAAACTACTGCTGCCTGGCCTGGAGGGTTCCTCCCTCCCAAAAGCACATCCACCCTAGGAACAGGCTCCTCCACCTCTCCATTGAGATCACCAGATTGCCCACTGGCACCTCTGGCTGCTACCCAGGCCCTCAGCGCCTTTTGTAGCTCATCCTTCCTGATGAGGCCTCTGACCTGGACTTTCAGGTTCTTGCAAATCGATTTTAACTCCTTGACATTGTAGGCTTCCAATCGATCCTCCTCAAAGGCAATTTCTACTGATGCAATTGATGATACTATTGATTCAGGCATGTTGAAGTAGCAAGTTCAAACTGGCAAGATCAAAAATAGGCCAAAAGAAAAAGAACCTGTATGTGGTACGTAATGGTCTGCGATATGGTAGTAGTGCACACCAATCACTGTAAGTCAAGTGCAAACACAAGTCCTATCCTCACCGCTGACAACCAATGTTAGAAATGGGATCTCTAGTTGGCAAGGGCTTGCACCTTTGTCCAAGTAGGGACCCTTCTTCCTAGTCAGGGTAAGGAAGTTACACTCCTAAAATAACCCCTGCTCACCCCTTGGTAGCTTGGCACGAGCAGTCAGGCTTATTCTAGAGGCAGTGTGTAAAGCATTTGCACATAACCAACAGTAATACAGTGTAAGCACTACAAACTGACACCACACCAGTTTAGAAAAATATCCAATATTTGTATATACTTTAAACAAGACCAAATACGATAAAAATCCACTGTACAGTACTTCAGAAATAGTTACTTCTCAAAATGTCTTTAAAAACAGTTCCTTGATGTCGATAGCTCCGTCCAGGGCTATCACGGCGTCGTGAACAAACAAATCCAAACAGTTCTGGCTGACCGCGGCGTCGCGGGTCAACTACGGTGTCGGGAAGACCCGCAAACAGTACCTTTCAGAAATGCAGGGCGCCGATGACCTCGCGGTGAGCTTCCGAAAACACGGCGTCCGCCGGCGTCGGTTCCGGAGGTCGGTGCGGCATCGTCGGGGCCCTCGAAGTCACACTCGTTGCAGATCGATCTCCTCTGTTGAATTCAGGAGCGCTGGCGTCGGCCGGCGTCGGGTGCTGCGGTGCGAAGTGCAGCGGTGCAGCATGCAGTGCTCTCAGGTCGTGGTTCGAGCAGCGGCTCGGTGGTGGCGTCGGATGGCGTCATCGGTGAGACCAGGGTCGCGGTGTGAGCTGAAGGCGGTGCTCGTCACGGTGCTGGCAGGTCATGGTGCAGCAGCGGCGTCGTCGTAGCTGCAGCGCTGTCGTCGGCTGACGAACGGGAGTCGATGGCACCGGCGTCGGTGGGCCAAGGCTGCGGTGCAGGATGAGGGCGGTGCGTCGTGTAACTTACGAGCGGTGCCCCCGAACCACGGTGCAAGCAGCGGCGTCGAGTCCGGCATGGAGCGGCGTCGTCGGGAAGGCCACGGCGTCGTCGTGAAGCGAGGCGGTGCGAAGTGCGGTGCCCACAGGTCGCGGTGCGAGCAGCGGCTCGGTGGCGGCGTCAGCAGGCATCGTCGGTGAGACCAGGGTCGCGGTACGGCGTTGCGGCGGTGCCCTCTGCGGTGCCTTCAGGACACGGAGTCGGCAGCGGCGTCGTAGACGGCGTCGGGCTTGAAGTCTTTGCTGTTCCTGAGACTTCTTGAACAGGGGGCAAGCTCTACCTCAAGCCCTTGGAGACACTCACAAAGTAGATTGTAGAAAGTTCAGTTCCAGTCCTTTCACTGCCCAAGACAGAAGCAGCCACTGCAGGCCAACACAGCAAAGCACACAGCAGAGTGGTAGTTCCTCCTCACAGCTTCTCCAGCTCTTCTTCTTGGCAGTCTTCTTGATCCCAAAGAGTTCCAATTTTCTGGGGTTTGGGTCCCCCTTTTTATCCTCGATTTCTCTTTGTTCTCTGAAGGCAGAGAGGCCTTTGCCTAGTCCAAACCAGTTCTGGTCAGTCCTGGAGCACTTTGTTGACAAGTCTCCTTCTTTCCTTTCACAGTGCAGGCCAGTGACATCAGACGCACCACAGGAGGTGGAGCCAGCATTGTGGAGGGAAGGCCCAGCCCTATTCAGGTCCCAGGTGCATCTCCTCCCACCCATCTACATGTAGATCTTGCTATTCAGCCCTGTGCTGACTCACCATGTCTCCTGGCATCCCCCAGCCCCTGTCACTCACACTCCAGACAAGGAATACACAACCTAGCAGAGGCAGGCTTGGATGGTTAGACAAGAAAATACCCACTTTCTAAAAGTGGTATTTTCAAACACAGAATGTTAAAACCAACTTTACTAAAAGATGCATTTTATCATTCTGAGTCCAGGCATACTAAACTCGAATTTCTACCATGTTCCCTGGGTCAATTAGGATTATAAGCTGTAATAATCAAAACTGGCCATTCTGGCCTATGGGGAACAGGTAGCCTTGCAATAGTGAAAAACGAAATAGGCTGTAATTCACAATCAGGACATGCCACACACACCAGGGCATGTCCTACCTTTCACATACAATGCACCCTGCCCACAGGGGTACCTTGGGCCTTACCTTAGGGGTGACTAACATGTAGAAAAGGGAAGGTTTAGGGACTTGCAAGTGTGTGCACTTGCCAAGTCGACATGGCAGCCCCAGGCTGCGCACAGGCTCTGCAATGGCAGGCCAGAGTTACACTTTACGGGCTGTTTGCGTGGGTGGCACAATCCAGTGCTGCAGCCCACCAACAGCATTTGATCTATAGGCCCTGGCACTCTCAGTGCACTTTACTAGGGACTGACACATAGATCAAATAGGCCAATCATGGAAATACCAATCCATAACACATTTTGTACAGGAGCACTTGCACTTTCCCACTGGACAGCAGTGAGGAAAGTGCGCAGAATCATTACACCAGCAAAAACAGAGTCAAAAACCAGGAGGTCAGAAAGCAAAAAGTCAGGGGAAACACGCCAAAAGATGCCAAGTCTAACAGGCTTTTATTAATGTGATTGTTTTTTAACAACATAAATATAATGCATTTCCAATGCTAATAGCACCCGCCCCCCCTGTGTGTTTCCTGACAGCTCGACCCAGGGAAGACATTAAAGAGTAGTGCAGGAGGGGGCGGGTGCTTTTTATTATTTAGGGTGTCTACCCCTCCCCCCGCTGTCACTAAACCGCCTGCTTGAGGGGACACACACACACCCGCGTGCCTAGGCTTATAGAAGAGAAAGGTGAGCTAGAGACGCCAGTGCATGGGCAGTAGTGGACTTACTCAAGAGTCGAGGTCAGGCTCCGTCCACCAGGACACAGGATGTCCCAAGGAAACCTATGCGCGGAAAGAACACAAGGTAAGGGGCGTGGCGGAGGGGGTCGCAGTGTAGAGGTGACTAAAGTATGTTATAAGGTACTCACAGCTAATTGAACAGGGTGATCAGCGAAGGGTCAATCCATCGCAAAGGAGCTCGTGTATGCTGCCTGTGAGTTAGAGATGGAAGATAAATCAATGGTGTGTGCAGTGTGTGGTATGCTGCAAAGTGCTATGTCTGGTGGTCAAGAGGGGGGCGGGGCGCAAGGAATGCGGGGGTCAACCCGCGTGTTAGGCTGTAATGTCTGCGTGAGTCAGATCACTAAGGAAGACACTGCAGCGAGTGCGAGGATCAGGAGCGGGGCGGGAAGCTTGAGAGGCAGTGCAGCGATGCAGAAGGTTGAGGGAAGCAGGGCAGGACTCTGAAGGAGAGTCCACGTAGTCACGACGTGAGGTGCAGCAATGAGGGAGGGAAGCATGGCAAGGCTCTGAAGGTCCACAGAGTCGCTGCGGGAAGTGCGGAAATGAGCACCGTAGTGAGGCGTCGAACGCGGAGAGCGGCCGGGAACGGAAGGTCCGCTCTGGATCAGGTCAGAGAAGCGGCATGAATGTCCTACGGCAAGGGAGTCAGCGGGATGGGGCAGCGTGTTAGAGAGGAGCGCTCCATGTCGGAATAGCGGGGCGGAAATCCACAGGAGGGAAAAGAAAGAAAATGGGTCAATGAGGCGGGATGAGTAGTACAGCGGGAAAACCAGCGGGACGCGCCAGTGTATTAAAGGGCAGTGCTGAGTGTCGAATGAGGCGGGATGAGTCGTTCGGCGGGAAAACCCGCGGGACGCGCCAGTGTATTAAAGAGCAGTGCTGAGTGTCGGATCAGCAGGATGGGGGAACCCAGGAGGGGACCACTTATTGGAAATAATCGGCAGCCAGGATCAAATCGCGCGAGCCAGCAACAGTCAGGCTATGTGCGAGGTGCTCGGTGCGGAAATAGATAAGGACGCACAGCCAGTCACGTGGGTGGAGGGAAAGAAACTGCTTAAAATTCTTGAGGCGCTGGTTGTGTAGTTGTGTAGTTTCTCGCTGTCGGCCATGGTGAGTTAGGGATTCCGGGCGTCGCTGCACTGACCGTCGGGTGGAAGAGATGGAGGGCGGCGGGACTCACAGCTGGTTCTCTGCGCAGTGTGCACGGCAGTCAGAACGTTTGGTTTCCTCCCTTGTTGCTTGGGCGGAATGCCGGCACATAAGGGGGAAGCCTCGCTCTGGGAGGTGTCGGCGTGCCACGCCCATTACCAGCAGACTGCCGTCTCTGATTGGCCAACGAGCAGACCTGATTGCAGCAAGGTACCGGCACAGACTAACTTCTTAAACATGATCCGTCACTACATGCCCCCTATAGATAAGAAATTCCTTCACAACAGCCGTGAAGCTAACGACCCAGTCCGGAAGGGCTGTCCAAAATGGAGACAGGGCGGTAACCAAGAAGCACCCTTTTCAATAGGAAGCCAGCGTTTAGCCTAAACGCTGACGCGACACAATGAAAATGATGGGCGGGGCTTCAAGTCCCCTTCTGAAATCTCCTCTCCCACAATATGTCTCGCAGAGCGAGCAGCGCATGCGCGCTGCAATACTAGGCGAGACCTAAAAACAGGAAGTAGAAGCGAATGTCCAAGGGGTAGTATAGGCATAGCCTACCCTTAATTCTTCCTAGTTCTTACCCTGTGACACAACTGATTCAAGGGAGTAAGGGTCCCTGCCAGGCTTGGGCCTCCAATGATACAACCTCGACCCAATCTGTGCCAGGAAAAAGAGCTAGTATTTATGAAGCATATACTAGCCGATCAATGATTTAAGATTTCACGATCTATTTAACGCAGTCCAGTGAGGTGTGGATTGCTCATCATTAATGGAGAGTGTAGAAAGACAGGTGGAGATCCTGTTGGAAATTTCTCTTGATTTTGTAAGGGCTGCTGATTTGCCTGAAGGAACAATTATTGCAGCTAGGCAAAATGTCTTTTTTGAGGGTTTGGCATACAAACTCTACACAGAAAAAGGATGCCGTTGGTATGAATTTTAAGGGGAGTAAGCTTTTTGGCCCTGAATTGGAGGTGATATTTCATAGGATTTTCAAGGAGAAAGGGAACTCTTTCTCATTTAGGCAGACTCAGAACTCCTCTTCATTTTAATTTCAAAGTGTAAATAAATCATCTTTCAGACAACCTTCCAGACCTTAATCAAGTCAATGTGGGAGGTGGCAGATGGGAAAACCTTTCAAGGCTCAGTTTATTGAGAAAAAGAAAACTGCAACTTCAGGAAAGACACAGAGTTCCTGTCTTTGGTGAAAGTGCCCAAGAATTGCCAGTTAAAGGAAAGATATCACTTTTTCTGGAAGAATGGATCCAATCCACTTTCAACTCCTGGATCCTTCCAATGCTTCTGGAGACTGACACCATTCTTACACAAAGTCCAGCTAACAAAGAGAAGATCACTCTGAAATCATCGATTCATTCCCTATTGATGATGCACGCAATAAATGTAGTGCCAAAGATAAAACAGGGCAGAGGCACATATTCAAAATCTACCTATTACCCAAACTGTCTAGAGGTTTCCATCCGGTGATAAACTTAAGGAATATCAACAGATGGATAAAGGGCATACATTTCATAATGGAGACTTCACAAAGGATTATACCTCTCATTGCTACATGAGCATACATAGCAAATCTGGACTTAATGGATGTGTATTTTCATATTCCAATTGCAAAGTTTATAAGTTTCTGCCATTTTGATATCCACGCAGAGCGCTGGGGGTTTTTGCTGTTTGACCCCGGAGGACTTCAGTGGCCAGAATACCTTGCCCCATGAATAGGGACTTGCCTACAGTCTCCCCCTGTTGCTTCTTGGTGCACTATAAATCACTACAACTACTCTTGCAGCATGGGACCAGAGTGCTTGGGTTTTTTGCTGTTTGGCCCCGGAGGACTTCAGGGCCCAGAATACCTTGCCCTGTGAGGAGGGACTTGGCAACAGCCATCTCCTGTTGCCGCTTGATGTGCTATATATACTGTTTTTTATACGATGGCACCTGGTTCCAACAACTCAAGGTGACAGCTATGGGGTCCAAATTTGACCCATTGTATGCAAATCTCTTTATGGGGTGGGTGGAGCATGTGCATGCATGGGGCCCATCAGCCTCATCGTGGTTGAAAGACATCAGTTTCTGAGGACGATCTATAGAAGATATTTTTATCATCTGGACGGGTACAGAGATGGACTTCAAATCTTACTTTACTTACTTAAACAGCAACCCCCATAATGGGAGATTTACTATGAGTATGTCGAAAAAGAACATTCCATTTTTGGATGTAGAACCTTATGTACGCAACAACAGCTTGTACAGTACCCTTTTTCGCAAAGAGACAGCTGTCAAAAGCCTGCTACACTTTCAAAGTGCACATCCTCCATGTACAAAACGGGCCAGCCCCTATG
Source organism: Calotriton arnoldi (assembly GCA_963921515.1). Taxonomy (NCBI): domain Eukaryota; kingdom Metazoa; phylum Chordata; class Amphibia; order Caudata; family Salamandridae; genus Calotriton; species Calotriton arnoldi. The sequence continues at coordinate 1,265,470 of CAWUFW010005616.1, forward strand.
GGTACATGATCCGTACACGTAGAAACTGTAGCGATGATAATTAATGTAGGAGACACACTGATCGAGTGGTCCAGCGGCTATTGAAAAGAGGTTATGAGAAACCTATTTTGAAACAGGCAGTAGCCAGAACTAGCAAAGCTAAACAAGGTGACACACTAAAAAGCAGGAACAGGAAAACAAGGGAACGTCTTTCCTTTATTACAGTAAATTCCACCCTCAATCAGGGGATTTTTAAGATCTTGAGCAGACGTTGGAGTTTACTAAAGGGGGTGTCTAGGGTAGGTAACCTTCTTAAACAGAAACCGAGTGTAATATACATGAGATGTAGAACCATTAGGGCAATGATTTGCCCTAGCTACACATGTCGAAGAAATAAGATACAAAGTACGTGGCTACAACGCCCTATGGGATTTTTTCCAAGTGGAGGATGTAACATCTGCTATTTGGCGCTAAAAGCAAAACGTTCGAGTACAACATGAAGAAAACCGATACAATCAGACATTACATGAACAGTAAGTCAAGTTATGTTATATATGTGATTATTTGGGTGCTGTAAAATCTATGTGGGTAGTGCAATACGACCATTAAGAACACGCATACAGGAACATCGGAGAGCGTGTCTGAATGGTGACGCATCTTACTCCTTAGTGTCACACGATTGTATGGTAGGAACAAACAGGTCAAATTTTAAATTCCACACTATAGACAAGTGCTACCCAATCAGAGGGGGGGGGGGGGCAACAGAGAACTGTCCCTTCGCCAACTGGAGGCAAAATGGATTTGTAAACTAAGGCCCATGATTGAGGGGCTCAATCAGGATAGTGAGCTCCACTATTTCTTGTGATATATCTGAGACCAGTACAAGTTGTAGGGAGGACTCTAGACCTAGGGGTTCCTACACTCTGGACACAAGATCTGCCCGTTTTTTCTGGATTGATCAAAATGTCCATATCATTAACCAACATTAAATATTTTCGAACGAATGAATACCATGTTTCAATGGTTTGGATTTTTCAACATATACATTGCTGTATTCTTAATGTGGTTCCGATGTGTCTTGGATATTACTATGTTGTCCCCGGGTGATATTTAGAACACTTTGCTAGGCTGTGGAGGTGTGCAATACAGGGGACACTGATGTAGTCTTTATATTTTGTTTATGATTTGATGACAACTATAGTGCAAGAGACACTGATGTGTTCTTTATATTGTGTATATGTTTTAACAGGCGAGTGAATTTTGGAATAGTTGGGTCCTAGATGTATTGCAACCTAAATGGATCGGAAAGTTAGTGTGTAATTTTACCACATGTGGACTGCGATCGGCATTTACGATTAGCTACAATGGTTGAGGAGGTTAACGGTCTAGAAACAAGGAACGGAGGTCACGTCACATGCCGATAGAAAATGTGAGAAACTCAGAGAAAGTATTAAGGGTTTGGAGGGAGAGATTAAAGAGTTATATCTCAAAGAAGGGACAGAGAAACATTATGTAATATTGAAAGAACAAGTACAGAAACATCAAAAAATGGTCAAGGAAAGAAAAATTAGTAAAATTCAGAGAGCAACAGGGATTATGGTAATGGACGTATTTACACATTTGTGAGACAATTTGATGATGTGACTATCCCCAAATCTTTGAGCACAAGAAAGCAGGACACTGTGAGCCGATTGCAGCTCAGATGTGTCATCTTTGGAGGAGGCTGGGTAAAGTAGTGTTTTTGAAAAAAGGGGACAACTGAACAATTCCTCTGCTTTTTTAGAAGAGATACAGGATAAGGTACAGGCAGCAAATACCTGTTAAAAGATAAGGAGAGGGGGAGGGGAAAAACCAGAAAGAAAGGAAGCAGTCTTAACTCGGAAACAGAAGAGAAAACTGAACAAGTAATGGTAACTGACCCTAGTTTATACAATGTATCTGGTGTTATACCAATTGTTCACAATGACCTGGTGATCAATTTGTAGGACTATGTTTTGAATGATTCAGAAACCTCGGCTTTGAATAAGAGATTAGGATTTTGTCCAGTGAATTATGGTAATTTTCCCTGATCTACATGTGGATCGCTTTAAGTTGGTTAGGAAATTATAACATAGGTGTCATTTCCACATGAATGAGTACAATAAACCGCAATTGAGAAATGTAACCAATTTGTCTGATCTATCTGTGTCACAGATTAAGGATATATCGATGTTATCACTAGATAAGGACAATGCTCGCACTGTAGAAGAAGTAGTTGAGGATTTGTGCATTGAACAAGATTACACATGTGACAGTGGCATGCATGCACGCAGTAAATTCACTCCAAAGGGTGCACATTTAAATAGTATTATTGTGTTTTAACAACAAGTAATAAAGGATTTGTATGATTTGGAGGATAAGGCCTTGGGTACACAGAAACAAACATACAAAGATAATCTGACTAAGGGGAGAGAGTGTCATTGCGGAACTTGAGTAACAACAAATCACTGGTTATACACGAAGCTGACAAAGGAGGCAACATTGTCCTGATGAATAGAACAGATTACGACATAGAAGTGTATAGACAACTTAATAACACTGAGTATTATAGAAAATTGCACGCAAATCCCTATCCAATGGCAACTCGTTTAATCAACGATAAGCTATCGCATTGGAAGGAAGTGGAAGTGGCTGTCAAGTTAGTAAGCGCTTCCTGGTTCCAGCTCGAATTAGGCAGACCCCGCAGCTCAGTTTTGTAGCTGTTTCCATGACCCTATTGACGTCGCCCGTGATCTCTCTATAACCTTTGCTGTGGGCGCTGACTGTCGCTGATAATTGCTGGGGACACTTTAACTGTCGCAGGATTTCGTTCCATCCACCCTGTGGAGGACCACAACATCCAGGGTGCAACGCGAGCCCACACAGGTGTACTGGGTCTTGCTGACGAGGGGGAGGCACCCGACCACCTTCGCGCATAAAGCGCAGCCTCTACCCCCGCAGCGCGGGACATGCGCGGGACGTGCCAAGCGAAGCCCGGGCCAAGGGCTGGCCCGTCTGAGCCCGTCCGAGACTGATTGAGGCTGGGCCGGGCTACCCCCCTGAAAATCCGTCTTATGTGAGTTGACTTGTTTCTGTGAACATATATTTGCTAATCAAGCGTACTGTTGTCCCTGGGTGGGTCTCCCGGCGTCTTGGAAGTTACTAATCATAAGTCCAAACTATTTTAGCACATTGTGGACTTTGACGATCCCATCCACTTGATTATTATTGTTCACTTGTAATTTGGACTTAGGGTAGTCCCTTAACCCAAATTGCTATGGGAAAGGACACTGCTCTGCCCAAAAAGCCAAACACTAGGCAGAAAACACATGTCCGCTCACCGACACCCAAACCCACAGCGATTGACAAAATGCTACAGCAAGCAATAGGTGCTGTCTCCAGTGAGATCGAACGCACTGAGAGACGCCTTTCCTTAACACCAACACTATCTAGGTTCTCAGCCCTTACGGAGTCAGTAGTCTCAAATCCTCTACAACTATCAGACTCCCCGACCATCTTAGAAATACCGCCTGCACAAGCAAACATAGCTATGGAAACTCCTAGCAAAACATTCACGGGGGGGCAAAAAGAAAGGGACCATATCGAAAACTTAAAGACCAAAGGGGAGGGAAACAAGGGAATCAGTTACCCGAGGTGGCGCCTAATCAACCACCAAACGGTAACGTAGCCTGCGACACAAGTAATGTACCCATGGAGCCACCGACTTGGGCTTTAAACCTGGTAGAAGAGCTCAAAACTCACCTTGAGCTGCTCATTAAACATGAGCTCGAAGCCGCAATGACCCGCATTAACAAGCTGTCCTCCCTGGTTACCTCTTGGGGTAGTAAAATTGAGGCTATTTGGCATGCTACTAAACCAACAAATACCCTGGTCCCCGTCAGAACAGTTCAATTTCTACAAAACTCTGAAACCCTACCTGCACTAACTGTGCCATTTCCCCTTGAAGGCCAAGTACCAACAGCACCTCTTGCACAATTACCTGCTTCTGTGGAGTCCACCCCTCCACCCCAACATCATCAGGGTCCAGTTTTACCCCAGCACAGGATGACTAACACCATAGCTAAAGCACAAGAAACCAGGGCGGTGACAACTACCCAGGGTCCAATAATGGAGCACCGCACTTCCAAAAACATCAAAGGAAACAACGAAGGGAACCTTTTCCATCTCAATCGGAGGCAAGTTCATTCATTTCTGCCATGCATAGACTTGCCTCCAGCTTCCACCCCTTACGTTGTTGTACTAGCAGGTGTACCAGAGCTAGACACAGGATGTGTGGAGTCCTACCCTGACCAAAAAAAAAAGCCATTTATTGGCTAAACAAAAATAGACCCCTTCCTCATCAGTTACATGGCGAAATCTTATGTCGCACGTAGGATTAGCTGGGTGGGGCAGAGGCAGAAAGATATTAAGGGAGACTGTGTCTTGATTAATTTTAGAGACAGTTGGGTGGTACAACACATTCTTGAATGGTGCCAGCTCGGGATGAGCTGTGGTATCCAGTCACTCCCCTGGGCTATTTCTATCCCCTAGTCCCTTGTTAGAGAGAATGGGAAGTGTGTACAAAAATGGGAATTAAGAGCTCAGGTAGGAAGTGTACCAAACAGGGGTTGGGGTTCTGAATTTACTTCACCATTTAGCATCCCTGTTAGCAACAGGTTCAGTCCCTTAGATTTGGTTGACTGACTAATCCCCCCCCCAAACATCTGTTTGGTATAGGCACCCACATAGATATGCCACAAAGCCAAGAGAGACCAGAGCAGTTAAGCTATGATAGACTTGCTCCCACTGACCATCACATGGGAATAAATCAAGAGACTGTCCCAGGGACTAGTACCCAATGTGCACCCCTCAGTATACCTGGGGCCTCTTATCATAGTACACAGGGCCGGGAGGGGACTCAACATCAAGTATTGCATCTAGAGAGGGATCCCCTGCCCATATTGACAGGAAATGCAGAAAATGCGCAGAATCTTAAGATCTTGTCCTGGAATATAGCGGGCCTAATTGCTAAAATGGAGCTTTCGGACTGGGGAGAATTCATAGATTCTAATGAATTATGCTTTTTTCAGGAAACATGGGCTACAGTAGAATTGCATAGGGTAGGATATGTAACCTACTGTACTCCAGCCGTTCAGGGCCCAGGGGGAGACCTTCAGGAGGATTATGCATTTGGGTGGGCATCCACTTAGGATGCACCATTAAGATGATAGACACGTCTTCCTCTGATATTTCGTGCATTCTCCTTTCGATTGAAAATCTCCCCAAGCTGGCTTTCATTAATATCTACTCTCGCCCTGTGAGGTATGGGCAAACCTCGCAGACTCTTGATTCCCTTCTATCATTTCTTCCCACTTTACCTGCGTCTACAAATGTAATAATTGGAGGCGATTTTAACTGCCACTTTGAGCCCCTCAATGGCATTGCTACTAACATCACTAGCGAGGAAGACTCCGTCTGGTTAATTCCAGAATGTAATACCTATCCGATAAGAGGGTGGACCTCTCTTGTCCTTCAAATGAACACCCTCACACTTAGTCACTCGCTTAGGGCATGCAATGGTCGCTTTCCTCTGACAGCCCGGGTAAATACACATTTGAAAAATTGGGACAGGCCTCTATAATCGATTATATTCTAGTTGATGTCGAGATATGGCATAGAATTCTGAATTTCTCAGTTCCAACCTAGATGTGAGAGTGACCACAATCCATTGGTCCTAACCCTAGACCATCCTCAGATTAAAGAGGCCCAAGGCACGTTACAACAATCTGCCTCGAATTTAACAGCAATTGAGGGGGGTAGAAGAGTACGCTGGGCAACATTAGCACAAACACCAGAAAAAATGGCCACTATGTATGATCAAATCATCCCCTTTCTAGCAACTGCATTCGCAGCTTCTCAAAACAGTGATGCTCCAGAATCCCTACTGGCGATAGGAAAGAATCATCAAGACTTGGCCTTAAATTTGGCTGAGTTTTTTTATAATGGTAGGAGTCTCGCCAGTTCTGACTTAAAACCTAAAAATCCCTGGTACACCAAGGCGTGTAGGGCAGCTAAACGCGCCCTGACACTAATGATCAGGGAAGGTGACAGTTCTGGTATTAAAGTATCTAGAGCGCACTACAAAAACACTCTTGCTGAAGCAAAAGCAGAATGGGAGACAGATAGATGGGATGCGATTAAGAAAGCATTAGAAGCCAGGGACATGAGAACTTTTTTGGAACTTAGTTAAAACGGGAAAATCTGAAGGCAACACGGCCATAGAACCAAACTTGGGGGAAGAAGTCTGGAGATCCCATTTTAAAGCTTTATATGCAAAGACCCTAGCTAGAGACAAAGATGGTAGGGCTCCAGACTCTGATGAAATTGTCGTTAATCAGAATTGCTTACCACTGTGCACATTGGCAGAGGTATCTTTGGCATTAACTAAACTGTTACCAAACAAAGCCCCAGGGTTGGATAGGATCCCTGGAGATCTGTTAGGAATGAACAAGTAGTATGGGCCCCCTATTTACAGATCTTATTTAATGCCATCCTTTGCGGTATGGCACTCCCTCCGACATGGGCTGGGGCCGAATTTATTCCCATTTATAAAAAAGGCTCCCCGTTAAATCCAGCAAACTACCGGCCAATAAGCCTTATTGATGTCACCCAAAAGATATTTGCCCGTGTCCTTCTGGGTCGACTGCAATCATGGATGGATGAGATGACAGTTTTAACCCCATTACAAGCTGGTTTCAGGTCTAAAACGTCAACTATAGACCAGCTATTCAGGTTGCAGTTGATCCATTGGAAAACTGTTATCTTGGAGGGTGGCAGCCTTTACCTAACCTTCGTGGACCTCAAGTCCGCGTTTGATATGGTGCGGCGCGATCAGCTATGGGGCCTTCTTTTAGATATGGGTGCCCCAGTATATCTTTGTCATCTCTTGAAGCGCCTCCATGAAGGCACCTATGCAAGGATAAGGCACGGTAGGAACGGGGAACTGACAGCTCCATTCCCGGTCGAGAAGGGGGTGAGACAGGGGTGCATGCTGGCACCGACCCTGTTTTCCCTCTTCCTAAACGGTTTAATTGAAACCCTACTCTCAGTCAAAGACATAGACTCCCCAAGGTTAGCGAACCGTAAAATGCCAGCCCTAATGTTTGCAGACGATACGCTGCTTTTATCCAAGTCACCTATGGGTATACAGCGGGTACTGGAAGAATTTAGCCTATTCTGCAAGAGAAGAGACCTGGAGATTAATCTTCAGAAGACTAAGTATATGGTCTTTGGCGCCAACACTAGAAATCGCCCACATCCTCGATTGGATGGTAGACCGTTAGAGCGAGTGACTGTCTTTGACTACTTGGGTCTTACATTAAATGATACGATGGATTGGGGGACCCAAGTAAAGAAAGCAGATCTCAAACTAATACAGTCAACAGGGGAATCCTAAAAGTATTTAAAAATTGTACCCTTAAAGTTTTAGGCCCCCAGCAGAAATTTACAAAACCCAAGCGAGGGGAGCCTCGCTATATGGTGCCGAACTCTGGGGCTATTGCCCGCCCAACAATCTGATAAAAACTGAGAACACCTTTATTAGGCAGCTGACGGGTCTCCCTAAAAGTACCCCCTAACTCCACTTAGGATGGACTTGGGCATTGATCCAATAGCCGATCTAATTGCCTCCCGCCCTCTCCATTATTGGTGACGCCTTTGGAGTACGCCGGAGTTAGAAACATATAGGGAGGAATTGAAGGATGTCTTGTCCATCCTGGGAGCAGGTAATCTACCGTGGCTGACTTATATCAGGAACACGTGTCACCAAATGGGGAGGGCTAATATGTGGTTAACCCCAGAAGAGACCTGTCTAGCTATCCCTAAAAAATCTTTAATCACTGCTTTTAAAAATTACAAATTAGCCCAAATTTCTCAGAGTATAGATTCCTCAACCCTAACGTCCAGGTTTCTGGACGTCAAGCAGCAATATATTTTAGAGCCTGCCTTGGACAGTATCCAACCACTTATGGCAAAGAAATTGTATTTACAATTTAGGCACGGGACGCTCCCGTTGCGTGCATTTACCAACAAATGGAAGGGAGCAATAAAACAAGAATGCCCGGGGTGTACCCACACAGAAGAAACAGAACTTCACGTCATTCTTTTCTGCCCTGCATATAGTAAGGCTAGGTCTAAGTGGGTACTTCAGCTCTGTAGGAATCTCGGGATCAGAGATTATATTGAGGTGTTCAGGCTCTTAAAATATGAGATGCAGCCACTATTTGTAACTGTTACTTCAAGATTTTTATTTGCGATGTGGAATATACGCAGAGGCATCATAAAGTCGAAAGAGTCAGGCAACAATACAAATTTGCCTCTCCCTAGATAAGCTACTGTATTTGCACATATTCCCAAATGAGAAAACTTGTTTATAATGCTATTCTGGACAAGTGGTTTTAATGTTTTTTAATCAATTTTCTTTTTTTAGGTAAAAACCTAATTGTTTAGACTGTTTTTAATTTTTTTAATTATATAACACTTGATACCAGATGATGTATTTGCTCGTTGCCTATTAGGTGATGACCTAGATTTGGGGATAAGACCAATTTTTGTATCTGTGAAGCTTAACAATGTACTTCTCTCTAATGCTATCCCGCTTCATTTTGTCGATTACACTTGTTGTTAATTTTTAACTCTTTTAAAAAAAATTTTTTTTAAATGTTTCATTTAATTGTGCTTTTATGGCTGTACAGCCGAAATAAAGTTTCATTTGAATTGAATTGAAGTGGATCTTTTGTCCGAAGCAGAGCACAAATTCCTGCTAGTCAATAATCCCAGGTACCCATGTTTGTACCTTTTACCCAAAGTTCATAAGAAGGAGAAATTCCCCCCAGGGCGCCCCATCATTTCAGGCATTGGCTTTGTCACAGAATGTCTGTCACAATTTGTGGATTTTGTTTTGGAAACCTTTCATTAGGGATACTACGGACTTACTTAACAAGCTTGACGACTTGGAATGGCCCCATTCATAAATAAGAAGATATTGAATAAAAGAGCCATTACTAGCAAAGAAAAGACTTCTCGTATCATCTGTTTGCTTTGAATACAGCAATGGGCTGAATCATGTATTTTTTCTGTTGAAAGTTGCCTCTCTATTTGTTTATATTTGTTAAAATATGAAAGGCTATCATTGGTAGCTAGCTTTTTGAAGTGGGCAATTATCAGTAGGTTATCGAACCTTTCATCTTTATTGAAAATATTGAACACATGTAATGGTGCGGCATTTAGGATCCCTTGCTGCCAATACTTGTTGAGTCTTCTGTGCTATAAAGCACTATGACTACTCCTGCTGTGCAGGACTCAGTGCTGGGGGTTTTTGCTGTTTGATCCCGGAGGACTTCAGTGGCCAGAATGCCTTGCCTCGTGAAGTGGGGCTTGCCCCCAGACACCTCCTGTTGCTGTGCTACAAAGCGCAACAGCTACTCCCACTGCGCAGGATGCGCCTGGACCAAGCCCGGGCCAAGGGTGGGCCCATCTTGCGCGTGTCAGCAACAGGAAGAGGTGGGGTGGGGCCACCCCCCTTGGCTAACAAAAGGTGTTTGCTGTGAATGACTTTCAGCCCGGGTTCTCGGTGTCTGTAAAGGTGGGCGTCTCTTTGTCCCACTTGTTTCCTGAATTACACGACCTTTAGCTCAAGCCAACCAGCTGCATCGTGACACTTTGCCGGACTATCACAGTTTTTAGACTCTTGTGGGAACCATGCTGGACTGTGTTATTGTTACGGGGGGGGGTTTGTACTGTTAAGGCGGTGTCTGATGAGTGGGGTAATTCCTCTATTTTCGTGTGGGTAGGAGGGCTTTGATGGTACTTAAAGGCTCCACAAGCATAGGGAAAAAGAAAGGGTCTTCCTCCAAAGTCACACCCCTTCCTGCAGCCCCTCGAGTCTCCACCATAGAGGGTTTTTTTAATCGGGCTGTGGGGGTGGTATCCAAAGAAATTAGGTTTGCTGAAAGGAGGTTATCCCTGAATAGGGACATCCTCCTCTCATCTATCACGGGAACGCCTTTTCCAGGAGGGTTGTTGGTCGCCTAATGGGTTGGGCACTCAGGATTGTCAGGGAGAAGACCGAGGGGGGGTTATTTTGGGTAACAGCCATTCCACTAAAACTACATCTCCGGTGGTTAATACTAGGCACAAACAAAAGACGAAATCTTGTGTTACAATCCTGCCTTTTACGCAGTTTAATGTGTCTGTTCAAAACAACTCTAATTCAATATGTGATGAGAGGCTCCTTTCTTTCAGTGTGAATTTTCTAAGGGAGGTCACAACTCTCTTAAATAATAGGCTGGATCCAATCCTGGTGAGGCTCTCCCTTATAGAGGATAGGATCTCAGAGATTCTATCCCACACAAAGAAGAGGAGGGGTGTGCTTCATGAACCGGGCCTTTTGGATGGTAACCTGAGGCTTATGGACCCTAGTTACTCTGTGAGAGCCTCTGTGCCTAAAGATGCCCCTGCTCTTGTAGGTCCTTCCCTGACTGTTTCAGGGCCAGGTAGGGTGTCAGAGGTTCCTGTAGTTGTTGTTCCCCCCTTGCATCGCGAATAACAAGGGGGAAAGTTTGTGTACCCGGGACCCCAATAACCCTGGAGTTGTGCTTAATTTTCCACCTTAAGCAACCCCCTATGTTATTGTGTTAGGCAACGTTCCTCCCATCCTAATTCACCTTTTGAAACATTCCACAAGCATTGGCTCAATTTGCGCTCCCGTTGCAGCAGGGGGCCTGGGGATTCTGACAATATGGTACGTAACGTGAGCTGTGTAGGCTTGGTTAGGAAATTATGGGCAGGTGATTGCGTGGTGGTTAACTGCAACAGTCCCCAGTTTGTGGCTGAACTCCTATCAGCTCTTTGTTCTCCTAGGGTATGTGACCCGTCTGAGATAGTTGCCCTACCTTTAGGATTTTTCTATAGGCTGGGAAGAGTAACTCGCTTCCCAATTATCCAGGTACCCATGAGGGGGATCTTGTCACCCAAGAGTGTTTGGCTCCTAGACCGCCTCTCTCCTGGCCCACCTCAAACAGATTTCTTCCTCTTAGTGGTTTGGATTCATGTGATTGACTGGGCCCCTGTGACCCATGGCTGTTGTCTGTGGCCTTCCCTGCTCCTTCGATAGCCACCCCTCAATCTCCCATAGGAGGGACCCTCCAGTCTTGGAACATTGCAGGACTTACTGCTAAGTTTACCGATCCTAGGTGGTTGCAATTAATTAAATCGTATCAGATAATTTGCCTCCAAGAAACATGGGAAGTCAAAAATAGTTTCTTCTTGGAGAGCTACACCTCCTATTTTGTACCAGCAGTGTCTGCTGTGGCAGGGAGGGCTAAGGCGGGGTATGATTATGTTTATTGCAGTGGAACTAAGTGGCTACATTTGCGCCCTTTGCTGGCAGGCCCAGACTATGCAGCGTTTGCAGTTGTCACTGCCAGGCTCCCCTCCGTTAGTCCTAATTAACTTTTATAATGCTAAGGGGGATGCCGACAATGACTGCTGTGTCTCTCGCCTCTATCTGGCTTTGAAGTCTCTCCATGAGAAGGGATCTGGGAGAGATCAAACTGTGCTTGTGGGGGACTTCAATTGTCATCTATGTGACCCACCCCAGGAACCGGATGTTTTAGATCCTAGATGTCTACTTAAGGAGGAGTTACATTTTTTCCCCTCTAAGGAGTTTGGTGCAATCCTGGAATCTTACAATTTGGTACTTGCTTTGGAGAAATCGGTGTACTCCGCCAACTCCACAATTTGTCCGACCTTTAAAGGGAGGGGCTGTAGGAAGTTCATTGATTTTATATCCGTTTTAGCCCCATTGTACTTGCTCATTTCTCACTTTAATATTATCCATAGTCCTTTTACCGATCATAATCCCTTACCCCCAGCTCTGGAGGTTCCCATGGCCCCACGGTTTTCAGCCCAGGGGGGCTCTTAGGAGGTTTTTAATGGTTGATCATAGGAGAAGGCTAAAATGGCCCCATGTAGATTCACAGTGCCTCAAAGCCTCTCTTTTTGTAAATTGTGTGCAAGGTTCGATATTTGTCTGGATATAGATGCAGGGGTGGGAAACCTTTGATGGTATTGCCTCGGGTGTTCTTATATTAATGTCCACATCTGCCCCTTGTAGACCGGGCCCTCAGAATCCCAAATAGTTTGATAGGGATTGCTCGACAACGCTGCGACAGTTGAAGGCGGCTCTGGGACAGGAATTTGGTTGTGGGATGTAGGTGGGCCTATAAGCAAGCCCAAGTGGCCTGTAAGTTTAATCTAAAGGAGTTAGCTTGGGTGGAGCTATGTCAGGTTTGGGAGATAGGGGACAGCTCCCTTATTTGGTAAGTGGTAAATAGGCCCTGTTTTACGGATGGGTCTGACCCGGTTATATGTCACCATATCTCAGAGTAGCAGCGGGTCGACCACTTTTACGGTGTCTATAACCAGAGGGGGCGTGGGGGTGACACCAATCCAATTGCAGAGGTTTTAGCTTGCCCCCAGTGGTTTTTACTTTTGAAGAAATCACTCAGGGCATTATGGTCTTGTCGCGCAGCAAGGCTCCAGGGCCAGATGGATTTCCACCAGATTTGATTAAGGCTGACGTGGAGGTCTGGGGTCCACTTTTGACCCAGGTGTTGAATGCTGCTGCCGGGAAGAGGGTGTTGCCCTCTTGGTCAACTGCCTTGATTGTACCGTTTTCAAGAAGGGCTGCAAGGACAATCCCCAATGTTACCGCCCCATATCTTTAATAGATGCGGTAGTAAAGGTCCTGGAGAGGGTAATTGTAAACAGGCTGTGGGAGTGATGTCCAATATAGTTTTAGGTCTGGGAGGTCCACCTCTAATCAGTGTCTGAACCTTTACCTCATTATTAATAAGTACACGGTTGCCCGGTCTGAATCTCTGCATTTAGCATTTATGGGCCTAACACCCGCATTCAACAGGGTCAACTCAGCTAAACTTTGGGCCCTACTCTGTGAGAGAGGGGTTGACCCGAGTATTGTGGCACTTTTAGCCAATCTTTATTCAAACTCATCTGACTCAGTGAGCTTTTCGCAGGAAGCAGCTTGTACTCGTTTATTTCCCACTAGCATCGATGTACGACAAGGGTGCATCCTTGCCCCTTTTTTGTTTACTTTATACATGAATGGCTGGAGTCCGCTTTATTATCAGCCTCAGCAGACTGTGCCCGGGGTTGGAACTAGATCCCTACCAGTTTTACTAAACGCAAATGATGCAGTCCTTATGGCTTGCACAGCCTGGGGTTTGGATCTACTCTTGGCCAAGTGTGTTTCATTTATGGGGAACCCGGATTTGTCAATTAATTTTTCAAAGTTTTATGTTATGGTAGTGGGTCGAAAATCCACACGAAGTACGACCTTTAAGGTGGCTAAATTTACCCTGGGGAAAGTCACGGTGTTCCCTTACCTGAGAATCTTATTTGACGCCAAAAACAATTGGAAGCCGTTAATTGAGGCCAAAAAATCTGAGTTTGTCAAAACCATGGGTGCGATCTCCAGCTTTGCAAGTAGGCTAGATTTGCGGGTGCCAAGGGCTCTCTTAAAAATCTATCAGGCCAAATGTGTAGTCCAGCTGCAGTATGGTAGTGAGGTTTGGGGTTACATACCTTGGATAAGATTCAAGTGGCAGAGAACAAATTTTACGTCAGTTAGTACAGGTACCACCTTCTACTCCAGCATTTTCGGCACAGTCAGAGCTTGGTCAAGTGATGTATATGGTATCCTTAAGCCCTCTATTGTGCTAGATTAAGGTTTGAAGCAGGGAAGAATCAAAGTTAAATTGGTGGATCCTGGCGGATTGCTTGACCCTTGATCGGGCGCATAAAATACAGTGGATAGCCTATGTGAAGGCAGCCTTAGTCTCCTTAGGGAGGTCTGACATCTTCGATGACCCTACTTCCTTGTCAATGCGAGAGTTGAGGTGTGTTAAAAGTTTGTTTATGGATTGAGCTCTCATTGAGAGAGAGCAGCATGAGCTGCAGAATCCATCAGTGCAGGTCACATGTTACTGAAAAATGTGCAGGGTATGGAGCTGTATTTAGCTCAGGTCTGCCTTCAGCATGATAGGGTCCTCTTGGCCAGGTTCAGGCTTAATTTACTTCATCATCTATTGGCGTCCCCATATGGCTGGCTTGGCCTGATGCTAGGATGCCCTGCGGTTGTGACAGTAAGTCTCCGCAGGACACCCTGCATTTTGTAATGTTTTGCTCTTATCTTAGGTGGCCCAGGAAACAATTTTCAATTCCCCTACTGAAGTCTTTGAATTTCTCCCAAGTAAGGCCAGCTTTGCTTTATCTCCAGATGCTCCCCAATGAATGTGCTATTTCTAATGTTTTATCCTCTTTGCGAGCTGCTTTGCTGTCTAGGAGGTCGAAACCTGATTAATTGATCTATTGTTCTAGCCGGGTAGGTTATCTCTATTTTATTGATTATTATATTATGTAAATTTGTTTGTGAAGGTTTTATGATCATGTCTGCATTCTTTTATGGCTGTTTTATCAAACAAAGATTTAATGATAATGATATCCATTATCAGTTCTAGGTTTTGCTCTTTGGAATCAAGTCTGCCCAAAGGGTATTCACCAAGATGATGGCAACCTTGGTATCCTGGTTTCATCTAAATGCCAGCATGTGTTCCCGTACTTGGTGGTTGCATCAAAAGAAGAGATAGTGAAGCTTGCACTCTCTGGTAGTACATAGGAATGCAGATTGTGTGGCAGAAATACTGCAGTATTCGGAAAGAAATGCAAATAAATGCAAAAAAAAGTAAATGTGGGGTGCAGGACTGCAGGGAGTTGGCCACTTTGGGAGGGGCGGGGGGGGGTTGCTAGCAGGCATTGCGAATAACCCCTGGTTTCTTTGAAAGTAGGTTGTGGCTTAAAACCAAAAACTGTTCTAAAAATCCATCAGAAAGGCCAAAGCTGCTGTTGATACTATATTAACCACCAGTGGATATCAAGGCATGTGCCCATGTTAAATAGTTGTAATACAGTGTAATGAAAAATTCGATAAGCTGTGCATTTTTATTTCCAGAACTTTACTAATGATCATGAGGCATTCCATATTATTGAATAATGTAGAATGTGGGGGATTCCCACTCACAGGTGGTTTATCTCCCATTGGTGTTAGAACTGTGGCTGTAAGGTATGTATGCCATTATGCCAATCAGGAAAGTGTGTAGTGTATTTTTTTAAACTAAGGAGCGCTGCACAAAGGCCCTGACAGAAGGTATCTTTACAGTGGCAAATGTATACCGGTCAACCTCTTAACTTAAAATTATGAGTTGTGAAGTCTTTCAGAGGGTAATTCCATTAAGGTAAATAGAAATTTGTACCCAGGTTTAGCGTGTTGAATTCCTTCAGGTCAACAAACCATATAGGACGGTGTTACAATGATTGTATGATGTTGCAAGTGATGCCATCAATTGTGTCATTTAGCATGTCATGAGTGATGTAATATGAGAGGTCATAAGTAGTGCATGGTGGGGCCACAAGTTATAATTAGCTCAGGAAACACTACCTGGTGAATTTCAAGGTCTTTTTGGTGTTTAAACATTAGGTTTGGTGTTATTTCAACACCTAACTATAATGTCACTTTAACCTTTATTTTTTTGAGTGAAGAACAAATAAATACTCGTTAATCATTGCATATTCCATTGGCGAGGCATTTTTTGATTTGTCTATAATTTTGGCTCCTGGGCACAGGTCGTCAGCAAATTTGGCAACCGCTTAGCGTAATCAGCTAAGGTCTGGCATGCCAATATTCATGCAGCTCGATGCAGGGGAAAAAAGGTAAAAGGGAGGGGGTTAAAAAAAGTTGGCAAGTGGACCTAAAAGAGATAACACTTTTGTACATATTGTCTGTCTTGGTCCATGAACTGTCTATGGGCAGTTGGAGGACTGCACACGGACTAAAATTTAAAATTGGCTCCCATTGAAGAGTTGAGCTTTTTGCTCCTAATGTCCATTTCAGGTCTGCAGACCAAAAGCACAGGCTAAAATGCTCTGATTGGCTGGCTGCAAGAGGACATTTTTTCCTGTGGCCACCATGACAGGGCTTGGTCCCCAAACCACACCCCAAAAAATTAAGGGCGCATAAGAGGTAGGATTAGCACACACTTACCCATAGGCTAATGTATAGGGATTCACAAAGGCCCCCCTCAAAGGAAAAATATAAAAAAAAATACCTGTGTGCCACAGTGTGCTGACTTGTATCTAAGCTGGCCTTGACAAGTAGGCCACAGACGTGATGCACCTATGATAGCGCCCACAGTCCATGACCTTGATAACTAGACTGTGGACTATGAAAATCATCCTATGTGTATTGAGATTGTAACTGAGTTGTTCAAGCGGTGGACTATCAGTTCCATTTAAGGGGTGTGAAATCTGTGGCTTTGAAAATTAGTCTGCAGATTACCAACACTTTTTTGAACTATTTAAAATTTAAAAACTTAACTTTAAGTATATGTTAATGTCCCCATTTATGATCCCTTACATCAGGTCATATTTTATTGGGGTCATTGTAGTCCTAGCCCCTTGATATACCTCCGTAACAAAATTGTTGTCCAGAGATTTTCATTTCTGATTTGTGATTTTGTATCATTAGAGAAGTCATTTAGCTTGGGTCGACATTGCTCATCTGGGCCAAATTTTTCTGGATGAAATTTTTAACAAGCATTTGCGAGAGTTTGAGCTATTGGCATTGTAAATGACAATGCCTTTTATTTATGTGTTGGTTTTCAAAACAGATAAATAAAGGCACTGTCATTTACAATGCCAATAGCTTAAACTCTCGCAGATGCGAGACCTCTTGCATTGCAAATATTTTTTGTAAAGCGACCTATGTCGCGCTTTCACTTTAATGGCGGCCGCGCTCTTTCTTTAGACGAGCCGAGTCTAAATAAAGGTGCGCAGCCGCCATTACAGTGGAAGCGCGGTATGGGGCTAATGTGCAAAAAAAGCATTTGTTTGACAAGTTGATAAACAAATGTATAAACAAATAGTAAACACAGTTCAGTGAATCATGTTTATTTACTGATGCAGATGCGCACATTATTTTCAAGTCCTATGCGTTAGAAATTGAATTTATTTGGAGCGTTGTTGTAAACTGCTCTTGAGCAGCACTGAACTGATTCCTTTTATGGTTTGTTTCATTTTCATGTTGTGGCATCATAGTGCAGGTAAAAGTAGTTTCTTGGCACTGCACAAAGTTGTTCAATCACTTAAAAAGGGTACTTTGCGTCATAGTGTTCGTGATGACCCAACAGATCACCCAGATACCAGGCGACCGTTTGGCCATAAACATGACTAAACTCAAATTCAAATCAGGCACAACAATAAACTCATATTCATCATTCAAATGGAGAAGAGGAATCAGAAATACTAACTAAACTGCTGTATCGACCAAATGAATCTCGGAAGTAGCACATCAGTGATCCACCAACCACAGTTTAATAAAGGTGCTTGATTCTAAGACATAGCCAACACCATATTCATCAGGACAAAACAGGCAAAGGAAATCTGCAATTACAACGCTACTGCTATACCAACCAGATGGATCATATGAAGGAGTCCTAGGAGGAGGAGGAGGCAACAGGAATCACCAAGGGGACTAATCAGACTGCATTCCCAATGCCACCTTGCCTGAAAAAAACTAACTTCAATCACAGAAAACAAACACTACCAGGAAACATCATCCAATATGTCCTAGAATATGTATATTGCTAGAACCCAGAACGACACTCGACCTAACCCCTCTCCAAGCAACCCGCATTGCTCTGTTTAAGGTCTAAACCATGCCAGGCCCATAAAGAAATTGATGCAGTGGCGTTCATCATAACCACAACAAAACGATGATCAGAATACTTTCTCCATTCCGTACCCCAGCATCCACTTAACGTGGCACAGAACAGATTCAGAACTTCTGCAATGCTTTGGTAGACCCCTTCATCAAATAAGCAGCCCACCTCTGCTTGAAAGCAGGCATTAATAGACCCAAGTGAAAACTTTGCTAAATCTTGCCAACTCCAACTACACTGTGCTCTTTTAAACTTCAAACAAACATGAAACAAATGGACTAATCAAACCCTTAGACATAGCAGTATCACCTGCTGTTCATTGCCCTCTGACAATCTATAAAAGCCTTCTTAAAGGAACCTCTGCTGCCGTATCAGACACAGCAATGATCAACTCATCCCCATTCACTGGAGAGTACTAGAACAACCTGAAAACAACTTAAATTAAACACTCAGAGTAAAAAGTGGGAACTGAACAGTAGGACCCAGCAAATGCAGATCAATATCCAATGGACAATTCATAAGGGAAAAAAACTAAGAGAAGGCTGCCTTCTCAATGAGATCTGTGACTTCACTCAGCAAAAACAAACTCTTTCTGATGGATAGGATTCAGATCAGGAGGAAACATGGAATTGGCGTTAATCGCCCTCTCGGATGACCTCAAGAACATCGTCGCTTGAATGGAGGTCACAGCACCAGAAAGCCTTGTCCTATTGTCTGCACTCAGCAGCGGAGACCACCAACTGCTGCTACAAAAACGAACTGAAAAACAAGCATTGGCATAGCCAATAGGTCTCGCCTTTGGGACCTTATAAGTATTTAGTTATGCAGCACAATATCCTTGGTGCAACAACATCAACTGTTGCATGGGTAAACACTTATAAGGTCCCAAAGGCGAGACCTATTGGCTATGCCGCGCTCAGGATACAAATACAAAACAATTGCATCCACCATTGTCCCCATAAGTGCCCATAAACAAAATAGTGCTGACCCCCTAGATAAAGCCGACCGTGTAACGAGCCAAGTAAAAGGTCCAGGCGTTATGGGCGGTAACAAATGACGACAAGGCAGTAACAAGGAGGGACAAACAAGCCTCATAATGAATCGGAAGCCAGTATTTACCAAGGACAATGACACCAGCCAATGAAAAGTATGGCCGGAGAGTGGGCGAGGCTTACACAGCATACTCTACTACTGCATGCCTCGCAGAACGAGCAGCGCATGCGCGCTGACGCTAGGCTCGACCTAAAAAGAAAAGGCTACCTCTGTGTGCAAAAAGCATTAGGGGACCTGCTAAGGACAAAGAAGACTGATAAATAGACAGACTGATTTTTTTCCCCCGACTTGCCCAACTGCGGGAAGAGGAAGGTATTTACCTGCACCCTGATCTGGTGGGAATCCAAGCCTTTGTCAGCTCCTGCCCAGGGAGCAATGTTTGAACAGTGTCCTCCTTGTTTCAACCGCTAACACAGCCAAATAGCTGAATCATCTTTTATCTGCCTCATCCTTCTACAGTCAACATGTTTGTGGAGGTGGATGCCTCATCCTTCTACAGTCAATACGTTTGTGTAGGTGGATGAAAAGTGGGCAGCTGACAACTCTCACATCCTTGGGATATCATCAAAAGGCTCTCACAAGATTGAGACTGAACCTCAGTGGGATAGTGTGAGGCAGGATGACAATGGCCCAACCTCCTAGGAGGCTTCTGGCTTCACAATCAGAAAGGTCACCCTGACACTTGTAAAACTGGAAAGTTGTCAGCTGCAACCTCCATGTATTTGTTGACAGTATAAATACAGCCTTGTCTCTATATGTATTTGTTACAGGGACATCGACCCATGGGAAGAGGGACTGCAGCCTTACAATTACAGTTAATTGGTATGAGTAGATGTGCTGCTAGTTGAAGGAATTACAGGGATCTTCATTTGCAAGTCGGATAGCATTGCTGCTGACTTTACAAACTGCATTAACATATGATTCATACACATCACTGAGCTTGCAGATTGATCTTTACCAGAAGGGTTTACTGACAATCTAAAATGGGGTCATTTTCACACTCTGCTCACACAGACCACAGGGCACACTCCAAAGCCATGCATGGCATGACTGGTACTCTGATCTCTAAGCCTTTAGGGCACTACTGAAGTAAAGACTAGTGCTTTTTGAAGGTGGGCGACTAGGAGAAGGGCTTGGCCAAAGACCGAGCCTAGGAACCCAGAACCTGCTGGGTAAAGCAGTAGTACATGCCTAATGCACTTTAGGTTAAGGGACTCATGTGCAAGGCGTGGCTAAAGAAGATGCTTAGGGCTCAAAGCCCACTGTGCCAAAATGCCCTGAGAGGTAGGGATACAGACAAACTACTGGAAGGAGCAGATCATAACAAATCTGCAACTATGCACCAGAAAGCACTTTAAGAGAAATTGTGTTTGAGAACACAGATGGTTACTAATCAATATAATAAATTAAATGACACCTGCAAAGCTCAGTCAAAAAAGTTATTGGCTACAATACAAAAAACAAAAGCTATTAATTTGCCATAGTAGGATAAACAAGCTTCATGGTCCTAGACATTAGATGTAAGAGTAATGCTGCAAAACCACGTTCAAATAGCAGAAGGTACTGCAATTATACTCCAAGAAACAAGCTCATGTTTCCACTGTGAGCAAACATGGGAAAAGGATCACTCATTTCTGGCTCATTCATGTCTTTCCTGATGTGTTATCACCAGTGATGCCTGTGACATTGATAGGTCATCTGTTACATTATGATTAGTGCGGGGGGCAGATGTTTGCATACCCTGAAATAACCGACACATTTTGGACGCTTTTATGTTTTGGATCGTAAAGACATAATTCCTTCAATTCAAGTGCAACTATCATCCAGAAAACATTGTTGACAAATAATTGGGGGTTCAGCGCAACTTAAAAAGTGGTTTAATTATGGGGTAGTTTGCAAGAGTGCTGTTTGCCCCAGGTGCTTTTCTTTGACTTATGACTGACGTCTGATCACATACGTTTTAATCTCTTGAAAGTGGGCTGATGCAGAGGTGTTTACTGAAATGTTTATCAAGTACAGTGCAAGTGATATATGATCACATGCACTTCACATGAGTTAATTACTTTCACAAACGTAGGTGCAGGGATGGTAAAAGGTTAATTGTATTATAAATGGCCCAATAAGGATCGACTATAAAATGTGGGCTAACTGGATGAAATGCATAAAATACAAACCAAAATCAGACTTACTCTAGTGTATAAAACTTTATCAACACTTTACTAAGCCTTTCTCAGATACTGTTTGCTAAATAATGTTGTTCTATTAGAACTCAACATAAAATGAGCATGTTGTGAACCGAATGCACACGGACTATATTTAGCCACTTTGACTGTAATCCCTTAAAGACTTGGGGGCTGATTCCGATTCGGGCCGGAAATCTCTCCGACCGAGCCGGACCCGGAGAGATTTCCGACCGAATCGGACCCTAGCAGTCCGACCGAACGAGTACGATGCGCACGCATGCTATCGGACTCGATTCGGTTGGACTCCCATTGAAGTCAATGGGAGGCGGTCGTACAACACGTACGCGGGCTCCCATTGACTCAATGGGTGCGAGGCGAACAAGGGCGCCCCCTACAGCGGGTATGCGTTGAAGCGGGTCGCGCCGTACATGCACAGGTAGGGGGGACCCATGGGTCCCCCCTGTGTGCGACTCGCGCGGCTACGCGTACAGGGGTCCGACACGGACCCCCAAAGTGCGGCTCCGACTGCTCTTTTGAGCCGGACGGCGCGAGTCGGTCGGACTGCTCGAGGCGTGCATCGTACTTACCCGGCCGGGGAACGTCTCCATTGCGCGGTGCGAGTCGTGTCCGTGCGAGTCAGTCGGAGCGGTCGGCTTTCGCGAACGAGTCGGTCGGTGCGGTTGGGTCTCGCAGACGAGTCGGTCGGAGTTTTCGCATCGTTCTCGCTCGCCCGGACGCACGTACGAATCGGTCGGGAAACAGGGCTCCGAATCGGATCCGGTAAAGCCGAATCCGATTCGGAGCCCTACCGGCCGAGATCGGAATTGGCCCCTTGGTGTCTTTCAAAATAGCTCCCAGCAGGTTCCTAAACAGAACTGATTTAATACCATAATTTATATTCATTCTTAGCATGTCTGTGCTTACAGGAATTACTTCACGTGTTCTGCAGAGAGGATACTCTCCAAACATCAACATCCATCTCTAATGAACAGGTTCCGAATGTTTAATTGAGGGAATGTTTTTTAAGTCATTGCAAGTCGTAAATATTTGAGCACACAAATATAGCAATGAAAAATAATTGTGCTGACAGCAAAGAGAGTCAGATGCTTCAAACTTATATTTTATAAACGTAAATTTGAAATTATGAAGGCATTTTAAAGAAGTTTTAGGTAAGTAATGTCATGTGTGCATGTTTCTTTTATCACCAACTACGTAAGTGGATTTGTCCACTACGTAGATTTTGAAGGATATTATCAAAATAGTAGTCAAATTAAGAGATTGTGCTTGGCGATATATATATTGTTTGATTTAAAGTGCTATGGAGTTTGGTTACAAGACTGTAGACTACTTTTAGACGGTCATAATTTCTCTTCAATTTGAGATCTTCAGGAAAGCTCTTGACAGGCTTATATCCAAATAATTAATATTCCTGAAATGCAAGAAGTACATTCTTAGAGTATGTGGTGGCCTTAGGAGATAAACACCTATAGCTCTGACATACTTTATTTCGGTTGTTCAGCAAGCAGGGGGCCAAGCTGAGGATGTAACTCGGAATAAGTGCAGCCACATTGAATTAAAAAAACATTATTTTGCTAATGAGCGACTGATTATGAGACGACACTGAAAAAGGTATATAGGTGGAGCGAAATAGACAAGAGCATACTTAAGATTGAAAATACATGATGGAACCTATAATTCGTTATATACGTGCATTTTGGGCTAAGTGGAAATATCGGTTACTCGCAAGGTGGTGAGACAACACGAAACATGTCGGACAGAGTAACAGCTCTGCAAAGGCATCGGCTTAATATCACAAGCTCCATGACAAGCTGCTCAAGGTCCAGCATAAACTCTCTCAGGCTGCAGGCGTTACCACAAATTCCCTGGAAAGACGAGGACGAGAATACAACCTTCATGTTAAAGAGAGGAGGGCAGGAGGGGGTAGCTAAGCTTCAGTGGATACACCTGCCGTCTCAGCCAAGCAAGCTACATACAGACCTGCAGGCAGTGAACACCATGAGAAGACAGACCTTGGCGAGGCACCCTTCCCAATCCGAGGACTGGACTAGTGGGAGAATGGCAGACAGGTCGGCGTCTGCGACAGGCAGGACTGAAGCAGAGCCCGCAAAATGCCAAGCTGGGGTGGACTCGTTCCCAGCCCTGCGTGTCTTCTAGAGGCGCCTGGTCGTCTATGCAGAGCCCTGTGGCCCAGCCAGCCCCTGCTGCAAAACCCTATAGAGGACACGCATGGAGAGCGGCACCACCAGAGGAGAGACCAGCACCTACCTTCCATCATGATGGCAGAATCGCATTCCTCAGTATCCGCGAAACCTTAAAAACCAGTGCAAAATCACGGCCTCCACGCCCTCGTTGCCGGTGGAGGAAGCCGCTCGTGCTAAGGCGGAGGAGAGGCCGTGGTCGGATGCCGCTGCTCCCCGCTCGCATCACCTCCAGGAGCAGGCGGAAGGAAGCTGAGAGGGGGCGGGGGAGAGGGAGCAGGCAGCCCTAGCCTAGCTCACACGCCCGAAGCTGCCGGCGCGCACAGCTGGCATAGACACGGAGGAAGGACTCGCCCCCGCTAGAGCAGCAGGCGCACCGCGATGTTGTGTTGTAATTGTAGAAATTACTGTCCACAGTCTCTGTAAATGCGCCAAAACAGAACTTTAAAAATATTTTTAGTGGACTCTCCCGGAATCTAGTACATTTAGTTTTGCTACCCAATATGATTTTTGTTTTGCCACAATAACTCAAAACAAGTACAAACTCGCGCACGCGGCGTAGCCCGCGGGTTAACAAGTGGGAGGGGTGGAGGGAGTGCGTCCGAGAGCACACACAGTGTTTCCATTGCGGGAGCGAGCAGGGGCACCATCTGTTTGAAAGTTAATTACAAACAGATGGTCTCAAAGCTCGCTCCCGCAAGGGAATCGCCAAACGTGCACGCGTTACCATTCAAAGCAATGCAACGCGTGCACGTTTTTGGCAAAAAAAGCGAATCGATTCCTAAAGGTCTCCTCCTAAGCAACGCATGCGCACTGCGTAGGCGAGACCTAACAAACATACAGGACTGTTTTCAAATGGAAAAAATCCTACCTTACTGACCTAGCCCAACTCATTACATTTACACCATTCCGCTCGTCGCCATTCTCTTCTCGGGTCGATGCCCCTCAAGACTTAAAAAAAAGGAGTCACTTATTTCCTCTTTAATGAATACCTACCTACTTCTGGACTAGTCACCTCTTTAAACTTACCTGCACAACCCAGCTGATGACACCAAGTTCATCTTAAAACTCACAAACCACAAATATACGATCCAGCTTCAGCCAATGCCTACTGGAAATAGATTAGTGGATGCCTAAGAACCCTTTTACATTTAATTCATCAATAACAGAAATTCTCTGCAGGCCAGGGGAAAATTGTGTAGTTGCTAGTAGCATTAAATCTGAAAATATCAACGAATAGGAAAATAAGGAGGTACTGTGTGGATAGATACAGGATCGAGGCTTGCTTTGTTTGCATATGAGAAAAGCACACTATAATAGGCACGGTTAACTTCAGTAAAATCACGTGATCACACAAATTTCCCTTAACACACCTCATAACAATGCCATAACTTAACACACCTCATAACAATGCCGTATAGTCT
Source organism: Calotriton arnoldi (assembly GCA_963921515.1). Taxonomy (NCBI): domain Eukaryota; kingdom Metazoa; phylum Chordata; class Amphibia; order Caudata; family Salamandridae; genus Calotriton; species Calotriton arnoldi. Next base: position 1,290,201 of record CAWUFW010005616.1, read on the forward strand.
TCTGACTTAGCAACAACACCCAATATACCACACCTATTTCTTTTTATACAGGCATTCTGGTGGGTCACGGAGTCAATGGGATGACATAGCCACACAAAAAACAATTTTGCATTTGCACCCATATATAGTGCAAAGTGGGCCCAAGGGCATTATAGCCCTTTACATGAGCACCAGTTACATTACACAAGGTCAGATTCATGACTCTTTTCAGGCACAGAGAGTTTAAGTGATTTTCTGAGGATGTTGAGGTGATGCCCGGACACGTTCTGGTTCCCCAGTTCCTTTGTTGAAAGCTCTCGCAAACAGAGTGATCAGCAGGCCACTACAGCAAACTACTATCTGGATATGCCTCCTTTGCGATTAGTTTACTTCCAGGTGATTCGGAGCAGCATTTTTGTGACAGGCACATATTATGCCTGCCGCAAAAATTCTGCAAGATTTGGACCGCAAATTGAGCATTTTTTCCACAAGAGTTGCCCCCCCAAGCCGCAAAATCCTGGTGATCTGGTAATGTCCTATTTTACTCTAAAAGAAACTTTCTATGGAGGTTGCGTGAAACAAAACATTTCTCTGCAAAATGTCTGTAGAAGACTTCAACCCACATTGAAAATAAATTACAGGAACACGGTATTTAAAATAGATTTGTTGAAGAATTACTCATGGTCATCAGGGAAAGACTCTCTGCAGAACAGAGCTGGCTCTATCAGGGAGACCCTTGAAATGTTGGGGCCCTGGACCAGCGCCCAATTTGCCCAAGCAGCAAAACATGTCTGAGCAAAACTAAGCAATGAAGTGCATTGAAAGAGATAAATGTCAGATATGACACACTTTCAAGCAATGAGAAGCTCTAAAATATATTGAAACTATCCTGAAATGAAAGGTACCCAACCGACAGCCTCTTTCTAAGATGACCATACTGCAAAAATCAATTGTGGCACCGTTATTTGTCGCAATTAAGATACACCATGAGGAAGTTCGCAGGGGGCTTGTGGAGGCAAATGCTTAACTTGATAAGACATCAATTGTGGATCAACACTATCCTATAAGTACTGAGTACGTTTTAGAGACCAGTGCATCTGAAAATATAGTGACAAAAAGAAAAACATACCTCGTTGTCAATACAATATAACAAAAAACTGGAAGTGGGTCCAAATAGGTTAATGCGCATGCTGCAGAGATTAATGAACTTCAGTGCAGAGAGAATGCATGACTTACCTGACTAGACTGTGCCACCAAAAGTGCCTAGGGAGCACGTCTGCCAAGATGAGCATATTCCAAGTTCATTGGCTGGACTGGGAAGGGGGCTAATAGGTTGCAGCAGCAGGAAGTGCTGATTCATGTAAGGCTCAAGAGCTGGGTGCAGTCCAGTCGTGAGCTGTCAGAGAGTTCACCTGGTCTGCCAGTCAGACTGGAGGGAAACATTTATCCTCCCAGCCCCCAAAGGTCATACTGGGATAGAAAATAAGATAGGGCACCGAAATAAAGCTGGGCCACCATCAGTAAATAAGACAGCTAAAAAACATGGCCTGCATTTGCACATTGGAAAGTTTTGATCATGTCCTGTAGATGTTTTGTAAGGTGTGGGAGACTTCATGAATTTATAGGTGCTGCAGGCAAAGAACAAAATCAGCCCACACACTGAGCCTGTCACACTTAGACTCGGGGACTGTACTGACTGTAGGAGCAGCAAGGAAAAAGAAAGCTGTTGCCCACCGCCACATACACTGTATAGGTATTTTGAAAAGTATGGAAGACAGCGTGCATTTAAGCTTGCTGCAGGCAATGTTTGTTGTAATATCAGGGGAATTAACAGTAACCCTATTGCACCAAACTCAACAGGCCCACAAACAGCCAAATAAATCAACCCACATACTGTCCCACCTACCCTGCAGGGCAGTGCTTTAAATGGGCAGGTACTCTCCAGTACTGAGTACTTGCACTTTTTTAATTTGAAAGGGACAATAAATGCACTTCAAAGCAATGTTACAATACATTTAATGGGAGAGTACTAGCACTTTTCAAGAGCAAACAGTCACTCTGAACAGTGAGTACCAGCACTTCTATATTGCCATTTAAAACACTGCTTCAGGAACGGTACTGGCGGCAGGTGCGAAAGCAATAGGAAGCTTCCACCTGCTGCCTAAAATGGAGCGGGAAAGCTATGAATGCTGGCAGAGGGAAAACACTAAGGTGAAATATAGGAAGGTCTCTCCCCTGCACCCGGTGCCTAATTTTCAAAAGAAAGAGTGCCGAAGCTCAGGTCAGAAGCTCCCGGCCAGTGCAATTAAAACTCGGCAGACACAATAGCAAGGCTAGTAGTTTGAAATCCATCTCATGCCTATTTAATTCACTACCAGGCACTCGCTCCCTGCCCCTTTAGATCTGTCCAGTAGTTGCCTGTTTTCATCATTTGTGCCATTTTTTTCTGTCTTTGTGATTTGTGTGTTTCCCTCTTGGGAAAAATCTGGTGTGGAAAAATAAGTGCTGGTGGCCCCCAACGACAGACACTGCCTCAAATTGAGCACTTCCTGCAACCCCATACTGTCCTACTGCCCTCTTCACCCCAGTCAGGCAGCAGGGGTTGTCGCCTATCCAAGTATCCACGAGTATAATTGTTCCTGTAATGCCACTACCTTGGGAGTGCTCACAGCTGGCATGGGGTGCCATTGAGTGGTATTGTGGATTGGCGGCTTGGAGCACCCACACCAAGTATTAGCTAGTGCCAGCTGAAGGGGGCAAGGCATGGTAGCTGAGGCTTACATCTCACAGCAGGGGCACTGCTTGATTTTATTTTCTTCTGAAGTGCATTTTACCGGCTCCTGGGGATGTCAATGTGTTGGTTCGAGGATGAAGGAAAAGTGTTAAATAGAAGCCGAGGAGCAAGCATCGGGAGGCGGCGGTGAGAGGCAGGGAGAGTTGGGTTGAGTTGCAGGGAGGGGAGAATATAAGGAGAACCAGGTCTAGATACCAACAGAAGAATATTAAGTGGAGTAGATACACCTCTGGCTCGTTGTTCACCTTTTATAAAATAAAAGAAGATGACAGACAATAGCACTTCTACCCATTAGTTTATATTCCAGATTTGTCCAAGATCAACTTTGCTCTCAGGCTAAGCATGCTTTTAAATAATAACATTAAAACAAGACGAGCAGAACAATGTGGAAGCACATAAAACTAAATCAAAATATACCTTTTCCCCAATGTGCTAGTGATGTCAGCAGGTGTCTTGGAGGACTCAGTGCGCACCATCTGTGCAGCGTGAGTCCTTGGAAAAGACACCTGTCTCTGGGAAACCCCTCAGCACACAGGTTTTCCCAACAAGAAAGGGTGAGGAGTGGATGCCTGCTTGTGCCCCAGGGGGACCGTAGAGTGCATGCTGATACAGGAGCACTCAAGTCGGTCCCTGCTTGTGCCCCAGGGGCACTGTGGAGTGCACGCAATGCCGAAGACACGCATGGTGCTAGAAATAGAAAAGCAGGGATTGCGGGCGTGTCCCTGCTCATTCCAGCGGCAATACTCCAGGGGAGTCAGCTTTTAAAAAAAGGTGGGACATGCACCACCCACTAGCCATTTGGAGGCTACGATTTTTAAATGACACCTAAAAAGCCAATCCAAAGAGTGGGAGGAGTCAGACCCCACAAAGCACATACAATAGATCGCCAAACAGCACAAGCACTGTATAGGCTCGACCTAAAAATGGTGGATGTGTTGCGGTGGTGATATAATATTTCAGGAACAATGAGACCTATATACTTCATTTTGGTGTCAAAACATTTGTTTTGGGGGTCAAGCAGTCTTATAGAGACAGCAAATAACTCCTCAGAGCAACCCTTTCACCATTTTCCAAAATGGCGGCTCTATAATGATGCATTTTAGCCGTCATATTGGTCATTGTTTATTATATTGTTTTTGTTTCAGGTTGTCCGTTGATTTAAATTCATAAACATAAGCGAAGCAGATGGTGGCAGAGGATCTTTACCTCCTGACAGTGTGTTGCTAACTACAGAATCTGAGGACTCCTTCAACAAAGAAAAATGTGTCATATGCTAAATGAATCCAAAAGAAAAACTAACATCAACTGTGACTGGACAGAAGAGAGTTGGAGATGCTGCAGAAATATGGCAAGACGAAGTTCACAAAAGATTGAAACTGATGGGTGAAGAGGATCAACATTTTATTATTGTAACAACAAGTGCTACAAGTTGTATACAATGGAAATAAATCATTAAAAAATGGCAAAAACCAGTGAATCACAACAAGAATCCGAGTCTTCTGAGAAAACTACAACCCAATCCTCTTACACTTAGAAGATCGATGGCTACCCCTCGTCCACCTCCAACAACTGATCAGAAAGCAGAGGATCTTCACTGTGTTATCTGTGGTTTAACCAGAACATGGCCCAAAAAGATTGATGAAAGAAAGTATAGAGTATGTGAGTCTCGAAGGGCAAACATCATTTTATCTGCAGCAAGTTTCTTACAAAATGAAGTTTTCAGCCGAGTAGCTGATCTAAACAGTGAGGTGAATGTATTTGCTGCAGATTTGTATGCCCACCCAAACTGCATGCGTGCATCTATTCGTAAATATTAATGTACAATGAGCTCCCAGCAGCAGCGTAACCACCAGCCTTCAGTTAAGGTTGCACTCTTTGAAAAAACAAATTAAGTTGTGAAGCCATTCTTGAGTGCTGGCTACAGGTTCACACTCAGTGAGATCGGAGAAATAATGGTCAACATTGATGAAACTGTATTGATCCATAATAATGGAAATAAGATTTTTGTGGTGAGAATGTACAACAAGAGTTTTTGTCAGTCTAACAAAAAGAATGAGCCACTTATGGTGTGCCACTGAATTGACTCCTGAAGTTCTTGCTGCCACTATAGGATCACAGGTTGCAGTAAAATCAGCAGGAATCATTTTAAGAAACATCTTGAAAGATTTAGATTTTGGACTTAAAGACAAATTTTGTGATGCCCCAGAGCTCCGCAAATCATGGGAGTTAGCACGAATGCCTCATGTTGTCTTAACATTTTTACATCATTGTTTAATATCAGCAAAGCAAAGTTACCAACTGAAGTTCTTGAGTTTGGAACAGAAGCCGACAACAGAGCTTTGAAGGTATAAGCGAAGAAGTGGAAGACAATCCTATGAACCGACAGGCTTATGCTGTGCAAATGTACTGTATTTTCCAAATCATGTTTTATGAATTACATCACGGCAAAAAGAAAACTCTGCCACACATAATGACTGCCCACGCAATCTAAGGCAAGTACAAAAGTAGAGAGCAAATCATTTCAATGAACAGGATTGGTGTTAGGCTTGGCATCCATGGCGTGGTTTCCTCTGACTTTTGCCTCTATCTCCAGTATTTGATGGTATGCTTGATTACGTTTTGCTCGCTAGGGAAGATGTTATTAGGATTTGGTATCCATGATTGGCATATTTGATTTACTAGTAAGTCCCTAGTAAAGTGCACTGAGTATGCTGGGGCCTGTAAATCAAATACTACAAGTGGGCCTGCACCACTGATTGTGCCACCCACATGAGTAGCCCTGTAAATGTGTCTTAGACCTGCCACTGTAGTGTCTGCACGTGCAGTTTTAAACTGCCATATCGACCTGGCAAGTGCACCCACTTGCCAAGCCCTAACCTTCCCTTTTCATACATGTAAGGTACCCCTCAGGTAGGCCTAAGGTACCCCCATGGGTATGTGAAAAGTAGGACATGTGCTGGTGTGCTTGGTAGGTCCTGATAGTAAAATACTGATGATTCTGTTTTTCACTATTGAAAGGCTATCTGTCTCATGGGCTAACATGGGAGTTGCTTTGTAACATCTTGCAAGTATAACTTTCCATTGGGACAAGATGGAGAAAAAAAGTTTAGGCTCTCTGAAATCAAATAGAATAACACATCTTTTTAGGTATTTGTGTTTGAAAATGTCACTTTTAGAAAGTAGGCATTTTCTTATGTAACTATTCTGTGTTCGTCTGCTGGTTTTGGAGTGACACGGGCTGAGGATGTGCATTCACTGTAGACAGCCACAAGGAGGGTTGAGGTGTGTCCTGCCTTTCCTGGGTGACTCCTAGCTGAGCTTAATAGACCCTGGCTGCATTTAAAGTGGTGAGAGGAGTTTCAATTGCCCCTGAATAGACAGTATCTCCTCTGCACAATGCTGTCTCCACCTCCTTTATTGATGCTGGGCCAGAGAAGGCAGAACTGGTTTGGACTGGGCTCAGAGACGCTTGCTACAAAGAGAATATGGGGTATAAGTATTGGACCTTAAACCCCAGAGAGACCTTATACCCCAGAGAATTAGATCACTTCTGGACTCAAGAGGAACCTCTCCTAAGGAGAAGAGCTGGAAAGCTGTAAGGGGGAGTACTGTCCCTTTGACGTGTGTGGTTTGCTGGGTTGGCCTGCAGTGGTTGCTTCTGCAAAGGAGAAGACAAAGACTGGAACTCCTCTGTGAATGTGCTTGTAGAAGAATCTCCAATGGACTGGGTGTGTTGGCCTCCTGTTCTGGAGTCTCAGGGACACAAAGGGCCCCATTCACAAAGGCAATCTGAGACAAAAGTCTAACTTTATGACTTTTGGTATTCTCAGAGGTCATTTATGAGTTGTATCTTTAGGTCCGCAGTCGGGCCAGAAACTCTGCACCCGGGCCATACTCTCTGCACCCGGGCCGGAATCTCAGTCTCCAGTCGTACTCTCTGGCTCCAGCCATACTCTCCGGCTCGGGCTGGATGAAGTATAATCAATGGGCCGGAATACAATTTTTTACAAAAAGGAACATTAGGAATGTGTGATAAATGGTAGAGGAGGTCATGAAAATCAGTTTGGGCAGGGAAAAGGGTGTGGCTAGACACTACATCATATCCCAGAAAAGTTTGCTCCTTTGCATCATGGTACATGCAGTCCATGATTTGTGCTTCCCTCAGTGTTCAGAAGTCCATGATTTGCGCTCCCCTCATTGGGGGGCAGGCCTGTGGAAACACTTTGAGGCCAATCGGAGGAACACCCTGACACATTTGGAGGAGGCGGGTACTCTCACCTCTCCCCATATGAAGGAAGATTTATGCCTCATGTATGGGCTCACACCTGAGCAGTATAGGGAGAAATTCAGATCTTTTAAAAAGCTTGAGTCTAACACTTGGGTGGAATGTGTGGATTTGTTTTGCAGAGCACTGGACAGTTGGATAAAGGCCAGCAATGTAATACAAGGGGCTGTATGATTTAATTGGATCAAAGCACCTGTCTAGTCTTTGTGTTCCAGAGCTGCGCTAGCAACGGATGGATAGTAAGCTGACTGACCCCAGGAAGCTTGCTCAGGAGGCGGACCACTGGCATGTGCCTGGGTCAACAAGGGGTAGGTGGGAAACCCAGCCAAGGGTTGGCTGTGTACCCAGCAGAAGAGAGGGGGGGGACAAGGGTAACCAAAAGCAGGTCCCTAAAGGGCCCCAAAATAGTTCTCAGGATAAAGATTCCCAGCCCCCCAGTGTAAGAAGCCGTGGCCCCCTAGAGGTAAGCCAGGCAAAAGGTGACCCAGTATTATGCATGTAATCAGGAGGGTCACATGAGAGGGGATCTCAAGTGTCGCAAGGCCACACCGGCACCCACTGGTGCACTGTCACCGGGGTTAGTTAGTGCAGTGCTGGGGGAGGAGTTGGTTCCTAGTGAAGGGGGGAAGCCAGCTGTGATTACCCTTATCTCGCTAGGAGATAGAGAGATGGTACAGGAAACCTGTCTGCCAGACAACACTAAGAAGTACCTGCAGTGGCTGACCATCAATGGGAGGAGGATGGAAGCTCTGAGAGACACTGGAGCCAGTGTGACATCTGTGAGGTGTCAGTGGGTGTCTGAAGAGCAGATAATTCTCAATGTACTTCACTTTGTCGTTGCTGCAGACAACTCCGAGTGCCTGTGTAAGATAGTGCAGTTTCCCTTTGAGTGGAGGGAGTCTCAGGTTCCTTGAAGGTCATTCTGAGGCCATCCATCCCTGTTAACTATCTGCTTGGCAATGACCTGGAGAGTTCCCCTTGGAAGGAGGTGGAATGCTGGGCTCATTTGGAAATGTTGGGACTGCGCGAGTGGGCATGTGTGACTACTCGGTAAATGGCAGCCAGTAGGGGGAAGCAATAGGACCTGGATCCTGAAACAGTGGCCCAGGTGCCTGCTATAAAGAGGAGGGGCAGGGGGCATGGGAAACCCACCCCCATTGTTCCCACTGTCTATAGGAGGCAGACCATGAGGGGGATGCCCTTGAATCTGCAGGGGAGCAAGTGGCAGAACTGGGAGACCTACCTGAGCTGACCCATTGACAGCAGGAAGGGGGTCCACCAGGGAGGAGTTATGCAAGGTGCAGATGGAGTGCCCAACTCTGGTTGATTTACAGCAGCAGGCTGCAGACCAGGCAGCAGGTGATCAGTCTGGATCACAGTGGATATATTGGGAGAATGGTCTCCTATATAGCGAGCTTAAGGTCACTGAGCCTGGGTCAGCCGGTGTGCTGGTGGTACCCCAGTACTTCAGGGCCTTCCTACTTGGTCTGGCTCATGATGTGCCTTTGGCAGGACATTTGGGGCACAACAAGACCTTTCATTGGCTTGTCACCCACTTCATTTGGCCCCAGATGTGAAGGAACACTGATACTCATTGTAGGTGTTGTCAGACTTGCCAGGCAAGCGGCAAGAGTGGGGAGAAGTGTAAGGCTCCCCTCCAACATTTCCCTGTGGTAAGCACTCTTTTCGAGCTAGTAGGCATTGATATTCTGGTGGCACTGGAACCCAAGACAGCCTTAGGCAACAAATAAATCTTGGTCTTGGTGGACCATGCCATCTGGTACCCAGTAGCTGTCCCTCTCAGGACATCACAGCCCTTGTGGTGAGCTGTACATTGATGGGGATCTTTCCCTGTGTGGATTTCCCAGAAGGTGGTATCTGACAGGGGTACCAACTTCATATCTAGGTATATGACATCTTTGTGGGAGGGGTGTGGTGTAATGTACAAATTCACCACTCCTTACCATCCCCAAGGAAATGGGTTGGTTGAGAGGTTCAACTGAACCCTGAAAGGCATGATAAAGGGTCATACCGAACCCATGAGACGTAAGTGGGACATCTTCTTACCATGCCTGTTGTTTGCCTACAGGGAGGTACCACAGAAATCCTTGAGGTTCAATCCCTTTGAATTGCTAAATGGGCACCCTGTGAGAGGACCTCTTAGTCTGGTAAAGATGGGCTGGGAGAAAACTCATGGTACGACCCCCCAGGATGTATTTAGCTACATGCTGGCCTTCAGAAACCAGACTCAGTGCTTCAGGGAACTCGCCCAGGTGAACCTAGAAGCCAGCCAGGAGGAGATGAAACATTGGTATGATCAGAATGCCACTCTGGTAGAGTTTCAGCCTGGCCAAAAAGTGTAGGTGATGGCACCAGTGGAGCCTTGTGCACCCCAAGAGAAGTGGACTGGGTCAGTTGAGGTGGTGGAGCGCAAGAGTGAAGTAACCTACTTGGTGAACCTGGAGACTCCTCGGAACCCTTTGAGTTTCTTGCACGTGAACCACCTCAAACCCCAATTTGAGAGGTCTGAAGTGACTATGCCCGTGGTTACATATGATGGATTGGTAGAGGAGAGTGAGCCTCTTCTTGACCCCCTGTCTGCCCAGGAACATGATGGTCAGTGGATGGTGTGAACTCTCTCCCACCCTGACCCCAGAGCAGCAGAGGGACTGTCACCAGGTGCTGGGACAGTTTGCCTCCCTGTTCTCCCTGACCCCAGGAATCACCAATTGGTGTGTCCATGATGTGGACACTGGGGACAGTTTGCCTGTAAATCACAAAATTTACAGGTTGACTGACAAGGTCTAGCAGCAAGGAAGAAGTTTCCAAGATGTTAGCATTAGGGATGATAGAGCCCTCCAGCAGCCCCCGGGCTAGCCTAGTGGTCTTGTTTCCGAAAACTTCTGCACCTGGTGCCACTCCTAAACTGCGGTTCTGTGTGGACTACTGTGGGCTCAATGCCATCACCAGGACTGATGCACACCCCATCCCCAGAGCTGATGAGCTCATTGATTGGTTGGGGGCTGCCCGGTACCTCAGCACGTTTGTTCTAACGTCTGGGTACTGGCAGATCACCTTAACTGATGGGGCTAAAGAGAGGTCTGCACTCTCAATGCCACAGGGGTACTACCAGTTTTGTGTCATGCCCTTTGGGTTGAAGAACACCTCTGCCACATTCCAGAGACTGGTCAACCAGGTACTGTCCGGGCTGGAGGAATTCAGTGCCGCCTACCTGGATAACATTACAGTGTTCAACTCCCGTTGGGAGGAACACCTGCAACACCTCTGTGAAGTGTTGATGCCCTGCAGAAGGCAGGCCTCACTATCAAGGCCAGTAAGTGCCAGAAGGGGCAGGGGTCTTTGGTGTACTTAGGGCACCAGGTAGGAAGCGGCCAGGTGGCGCCCTTACAACCTAAGATTGACACCATTCTGGCTTGGGAGCCCCCCCAAGACCCAAACAGAGGTGTAAGCCTTCTTAGTTCTCACCGGCTACTGCAGACGGTTTGTCAAGGGGTGTGGCACCATTGTTGCACCCTTGACAGAGCTGACTTCAAGGAAGCAGCCAAGGAAAGTGATCTGGACTGATGCCTGTCAAACCACTTTTGATGCCCTGAAATCTGCCATGTGCATGGTGCCCGTGTTCAAGACACCCAATTTCTCCAAAGAATTTGTTGTGCAGACAGATGCTTCAGAGCATGGTGTGGGTGCAGTTCCCTCACAACTGAATGATGAGGGCTTGGACCAACCTGTAGCTTTCATTAGTAGGAGGCTACTTCCCAGGGAACAGAGGTGGAGTGCAATTGAGCAAGAAGCTTTTGCTGTGGTCTGGGTGCTGAAGAAGCTAAGGCCCTACCTGTTTGGGACTCGCTTCCGAGTTCAGACAGACCACAGGCCCCTCAGATGGTTGATGCAAATGAGGGGTGAGAACCTAAAACTGTTGAGGGGGTCTAGCTCCCTCAAGGAAATTTACTTTACGGTGGAACATCGCCCTGGTACAGAGCACGCCAATGGTGATGGTCTGTCCAGATTCTTCAGCCTTAGTGATGAGAACTCCCAAGAGGTTGAGTAGTTCTCCCCACTTTTAAGCTGGAGGGGACACATGTTAGACTTGGCATTGTTGACATGGTTTCCCCTAACATTTTGCCTCTACCTCCTGTATTTTTGATGGTATGCTGGATTACGTTTTGCTGACTTTAGATGCTTTGGGCACTTTGTCACTGCTGATCAGTGTCAAAGTGCAAGTGACCCCTAGGGTAGTTGTTATTAGGATTGGTTATTCATGATTGGCTGGTAAGTCCCTAGTAAAAAGCACTGGGTGGGCCGGGTGTAGGAGAGTAGGATCTTCCTCTTATGTTGCCCCCACTTTTTTTCTGATGTTTACACTGGTTTCTGGCTATAGTCAGGCTGGGACCCTGCCAATCA